>JAUIMM010000636.1:1777500-2195000 GCA_031769625.1 Taudactylus pleione
AGCAAGATACACTGCACAAAGGACATATGTCCAACTTTGCATTAGCCCTTTGTCTCTGCTGAATACTAACCAAATATCATGTACTTGAGTGTCTCATCCCACTGTGGCCTGACATCAACAGTGTTCAAACAGGTTAATCTTATTTTACTTACTGGGTGTTGACCTGGACAATTGATTATAATGCTTTTCATCAAGTTAAATAACTGGGAACAAAGATTCTATGTGTCATAAATATTTTATGGATTTCAATGTAAACCTTTGTTATTTTCCAATGCCTTTGAAAGGAAGCTAAGTAGTTTTCATGGACCTACTGTAGGTCTAAGCATGTCTTCCAGTTGAAGTCTACCATAGCACCAATTTGGTACAAGGTACAGTATTTAAATGGTATGTAGTCAAAAGGTCGACAATGACAATGTCAACATTCATAATGTCAACATCACAATGTTGATAGTTATTTCATCATTGTTAAAATCTTGACAGCCAAAGTGTCGACATTGTCAGAATGTCGACAAGTGCATTGTCTACATTGTTAGAATGACAGCAATAAGTTAGGTTGCAGGAGGAAGGGTTAGGGTTATGTTGCAGTTGGAGGCTAGAAATTAGGCACTAGAGGAAGGGTTGGGGTTAAAGGTAGGGATTAGGTTTAGGGATAGGGGAGAAATACTTACCTGTTTAGAGGGGGATTTCAGGTCTGACCTGAAGTCACTGTCACATGAATGTTCAGTTCCAGAAGAGCTACTGACATGGTCAACTTCAACATTATGACTGTCAACATATCACACAACCCATTTAAATACAGTGTTTTTGCTTACTTAGAAGTTACTATAGTCTCAGTTCATCACACACCCATTTTCTTATTTCAGTCTGATTGTGTTTGACTTTGACACATTTACTGCTATAAAACAATACTTGGCTTATTAACTAAGCACTAACATCCGCTGGACAGTCTAACACACATCTATCTATTGGGTCAATGACTAATTCACTTCTATCACTTAACTGGGTTTCTAAGTACTTATATATTGATACTGTACATTGTTAAGAGTGTTGTTTCGCAAACTGTCTACATGGTTCCATAGTTATACTGTTTAAATGGTGGTTTTTGCTTTAATTATACACTTTTATATATTTTCTATGTGTTTGCCATAAAGTCTGTTTTTTCTTTTTCATTTTGTTTTAAATTATTTTATTTTAAATCCTGTGTATTTATGGATTACAGAATCTTGCACATATCATCCACAAATAAACCCACAGCCTAAGAGACTGAATTGCACTTTTTTCAACATGTTAGGCAGAGAAATGTGAATTCCAGTTTGCAAGAGATTTTGAACTTAGATGCTAAATATTGTGTTAAATCTGTAAAACGAGATACAATTACTCTGTTGTCTAAATATCCCAGGTGCTTAATGGTGCATACACACAGGACAATTGACAACGATAACGATATCATTGTATGATCTCCCGATATCGATCATTCTGCACACCACCAACTCAACAATGATGGCCAATGATTCGCAATCAACGATCTTGGGTCCCTATAGTAACCTAGTCAATATCGACCAGGTTGGCCTGCATGCACGGGCAATGGTTGATATCGTTATCATCCATACGTGCCCGTGCATCGCAGGTCATTGGCCACCGAAAAATAGACGATATGAATGATAACGATATGATCGATATCATTAGCATTCATATCGTCCATTTTAATCGTACAATGTGTAAGCAACCTTATGAGTTAAGACACACAACCTGATTCAATGAAGCTATATGGGGTAGTCTGTCCCAAGCAAGAAAGAAACAATGTATAAAGCAGCTTTAGGACTCAGGGAGTGGATACAAGTAATGCTTTCACTGTAACTAATTGTAAATTTAAATATTTATTGCTAAAAGTAGGTTAAATATAACTTCTAAAACATAAACCCACTGACAACAGTTAGTAAGTTCAGCTTGGATAGTTGCCCGATGGATCACTTCAAGTTTCAACACTGCCCTTGCATCTTTTTCAAGGTGTGAATCCATTCTAACAGAGGCTCTCTATATATAGCAAAGTTCACCACTCTGTATCACTTAAATAATCATGAGCAAATGCCTTAATTAACATTGTTAGGTTTTTTGAGTGAGCTGTGATACAAACAGCTAAATCTGTTCCCTGATTGCGGGTTGAGCAGAAACTCTGGAAATTCTGAACACCTGGTGTGCAGTACTGGGTGAATCAACAAACAGCGTGTCTGCAGTGAATATAATACCCCTTTTACACCAGAGCTAAAACCTGGGTTTTTGCAGGGTTAACATGGGTAGCTCCTTGGTGTAAAAGGGGACAGGTTTGCATTCCCGGGTGGAGTGACCCGGCAATCCAACCCAGGTAACTTGCAGGGTTTAACACGGGAATAAGATCCGGGTCATGATGACCAGCCGATTGGCCAGCTTCAGTGGTGCTTGGAGGTGATGTCATCTCCAAGCGTCCACTTCAACGCAGACCCAGCTCCGGTGTGACGGCATCACTCAGGAATATCCTGGGTCGGCGCTGGGGAAATTCTGTGTCTGATCCGGATTGGAACCCTCTTTCAACCTCTGGGTGAGACCTGGAATTTAGGTATAAAAGCAGTATAAGACTCCCAGGCTGTGGGCTGAGCTAGGACTTTATAAATGCTGAGGACTTGAGAACTGAACATGCAGCTACTTTCAAAATATTTGTGACAGGAGACTTTACAGGTATCATCTCAGACTGCAGCATAATTCTTCTATTAATTGTCATTAACATCCTTTTAGAGGCTCTTGAACTTATTATTAACTATTGTTAGTGGGTGTATGTTTTAGACATTATATTTAACCTGCTTTTAGCAATAAATATTTGATTGTACAAATACAGTGAACGTGTTACTTGTATCCACTCCCTGATTCCTAAAGCTGCTTTATACTGTACATTGACTTTATCTGTTGTCAATGTATAAAAACAGCTGTGAAATTATGGATGTTTCCACTTCCTCCAATATGAAAAACTATATATAAAAACATAAGAAAATAGTGCCATAGCAACCTTTCAATGTGTGAAATCTTTGGAAAAGTGTCATAGCTAAGATAAAATTATTGAGAGTAAACCCATCACAAAGCAAACTTTTTGAAGTCCCTGATACCTATTTGCTCCATATGTGATTTTTCAATAACTGAAAGGAATATATGCATGATCTTACAGAGGACAGAGGGCCTGATTCAGACCTGGACATTAAGCCGCGATTGCACGCTATGGCCAATAGTCGTCCGTCTGCGCATGCATATGCGTTGCAGTGTGCATGCATGAGCCAGTCACTGCGATCGGGAATCATGCACTCATAGTACACAGACGGAGTGTTACTTGAGTGACAGATAGTGCTGTTTGTGGGTGGTGTCAGGGGAAGGTCTATGAAAACGGGGTGATAATGTGTGAACACAGACGTGCCTGTGTGTTCAAATGGCATTTCATGGGCATGCATAATTAGCATGGAGGCATCATTGTACACATCATCTGGTTGTATTTCAGCCTGCAGTGATCGCGGTGCTTGCAGCAGGGTAGAGTCTACCTCAAGGGCTACAAGCAGCTCCGATGGCTCTTGATGTTACTGATATTACATACACTTCCTGGAAATGACGTGTGCTGCGAAGGAAAAGGGTGCGTCTTTAGACTGGTGTGCATTCACTCTGCCGTCGCTCTCTAAGACATAGAGGGCATCCTTAAGCCTTGCCATGCATTCGTGGAATTTGCATACCCTGCCCCTGATAGCTGCAAAAGTCTAAAGAGGCACTGTTAACTGCTACTTGTGCATGTTGGACACTACTTTACTATTTACAGTATTTCTGTATCCAGAACTGGAAGATAAACCACGTAAGTTACATGTTTGCAGACTCCTTCCAACTAGTTTGTTCTATTCAGTTTTTCTTGTTAGTCAACTCGACAGTACATATGGGACTTACAATTCCTCATTTAGAGTCAAGCATGTGTTGATATAGCGGCCTCTCAACAAATAGAGAGCTGTACACAGCATATACTGTAAACACACAATAGACCAACTCGATTGTTAACTATTCAATAAATACGCAGTGAGACTCCTTCTTTTGTTTTTTAATCACAATTGATTTTATTTTTATACAATTCACAAATCTGTTTGTACATGTATTTCCTTATATTTCGCTGTTAGACAAATATTTTTTATAGTATAAATAATAAGTTATATTTTAATTTAAGTTATATTTTAATTTAGTGCACCATTCAAGACAACACCTCTTTTTTCTTTTGTGATGTATTACAAAGTAAGGTTGTCTATGGCAGCACCCCCAGAATAATATTACTAAATAAATCATAAGTTTATACACCAATTTTGGATTTATATGGGGTTTATATCTCAGAAATGTGAAGATAACATTACTGGTGCAGTAATCAACTCTCTGTTCCTTGCACAAAAGTATTCAGCCACCAGGAAGTATTCTCTGTCCCATACCTGCCGGTGAGAGTAACGAACCAATGTGACTGTGCCCTAGCTCGTCTGACCCTTATCCTTCCATCCCGAGAGCCCTCACTCACTCTGTATGAATGAGTGCATGTGGTTATTTAGATAGAGATGGGTTATGCTTTGATGTGCAAAAACAATCCTGCAGCTTCAATAGATACAAAGAGATGAAGTAATACCAACTCCAAAGTATAAATCTTACACAAACATAAGTAACTTTGATAGCACTAATTGTTAATAGACCTAATTTCAATCGGGATATTTTGATAAATTACCCAATAGTGTAAAATTATATCATTTATTAATTTATAAAACAACAAAGTAAAAACATTAGAAAAACATATAATGGTACATGGAGGAAATAGGGCTCCACAAACAGCTTCTCACTCGAACAAGGTGCTGCGGTGGGCAAACGCTAGTTAATAGCAAAAGGTCCTTTGCATGAAGAAGGATCCCCAGTGATCCAAAATGCATTGCAAAAAGGTGACTAACTGAGGACCAGGAGGGACGCTGTTTGGGAACCCGCCACACTTTTGGACTTAACACACAACCTGCGGTGGTGCCTAGCTATTGAGGCCCGGGACCCATTGCTGTTAACTAGTGCTTGCCCACCACAGCACCTTGTTCGGGTGAGAAGCTGTTTGTGGAACCCTATTTCCTCCAGGTACCATTATATGTTTTTCTAATGTTTTTACTTTGTTGTTTTATAAATTAATAAATGATATCATTTTACACTATTGGGCAATTCATCAAAATATCCCAATTGAAATTAAGTCTATTAACAATTAACACTATCAAAGTTACTTATGTTTGTGCATGTGGTTATTGCAATGCATCTTGAACAAAGTGGTCTAATATAGCAAATTTGGGACTTAGGAGGTTTCCGGAAAACTGGAATCCCAAACACTCTGTTCGCAATCTGAGAGAGCCAAGGGAAAAGAGAAAGCAGAGCAGTGAGAAAGGAATGGGGAGATATGGATCTCCAATTTATGGCAGATAAAACACAGTGGATTATCCCAGGATAGGAGCCAGAAGCACAGTATTACCCCTAACAAAAAAAAATAAGTATGAGAAAATAGATTAAAGGTGGCCGACAGCCTCCTCTAATCTTGTGAACTGAGTCATGATACATGTTTTACCATTACATTGATTGTGAGTACCATTTTAAATTTCACCTCCAACACACTGGCAAATAGCGGCGTGCAGAAGCCTCCACTTAATAAATAAAGCTCAAGTGTTGAATTGATGTACCAAGTGTAAGTGGTCATTCTCTTTTCTTTTTTACAAGTCGTTTGTTGAGTTTTGTCTATTTGAGGACAATCTGATTTGCACTCTCAGGGGTATATTTACTAAAGTGAGAGTTTTTAGAAGTGGAGATGTTGCCCATAGCAACCAATCAGTTTCTAGCTATTATCTTCTAGAAGGTGCTAGTTAAATGTTATGTAGAATCTAATTTGTTTCTATGGTCAACATCTCCATTTCTAAAAACTCTCACTTTAGTAAATATACTCCTCAGTGTGTTGTCTTGTTACTCTCATGTTTTATACAGTAATCCCTTTCCTAGCATTGTCTCTTTGCAACATTATACTGACCTTGTAGGTTTAAATATCTATATTTCCCCCTTTTATAAGTTTTGAACATAATTTTTCTAGTAAGAGATGCATCAGTCCTACGGGCAGCACAGACGGTATATTGGTCAGAATTACTGTATCACAGCTCTGAGGTCATGGGTGTGATTCCCACTATGGCCCTACAGTAAAATGTGTGGAGCTTGTATATTCTCCCTGTGCTTGCGTGGGTTTCTACAGGGTACTCTGGTTTCCTCCCACACTCCAAAAATATACTGGTAGGTTAATTCACCCTCAACAAAAATTAACCCCAGGGTGCATGTGGAAGGGAATATAAGTTGTTAAGGTGGGTGCACATTTGATGATATGTCGCCGATCCGGTGGATCGGACCGACATATCATCCATATTGACAAATGTATTCCCACTATGGAAGACAATACATGCTCTTGCAGGTCGTCCATCAGGCTCGTTCTGTCTGCCTGCATGTAGGGTCGACAGAATGACCCAGCTGCTGAAGCCAGGCTGGTGAATGGATCCGGTGTCCGACATATAGGGCAGTCTAGCACTGGATCATGTAATGTGTACTGGCCACCCGATATGTTGGCATTTTGGGCATTGCAAAGCTGGGTATGCACATCGGTGTGTACCCAGCTTAAAATCCACAAGGGCAGGGACTGGTGTGAATGGCCAGATATTTTATGTAAAGTGCTGCGGAATATGTGTGCGATAAATAAATAACAGTTACTAAATATATATGTGCATTTTGTTTAATAATATCTCTGTGATTAACCTATATATGATTGCCAAAATATACTGCATTCCTTTGATGCATGTTCTGTTTATGTTGCTACAGGATCTGCATTGTTTTTTCCATGTTGATTGATTGTGCGCCAGGCTTTAGCTATGTACTGTTTTTTACTAATATGTTGATGAGTATTATATTGTTGGTTCTTATATGTATATTTTCCCGTCTCATATATTTTTTAAATATATATATATATACTGTATATATATATATATATATATATATATAGTAAAAGCAAGAATAGAACTATGGCGCTGTCTCTTAGTTCATTCAATCACTCGGGGAAATGTTAATACGGTTCTGGGAGTCTAATCCCTCCTTTCGTCACACTATGCTTCTTTCTACAAATAGGTGGCTGCTATGTCCTTGAATTAACCAATTGGTAAGTCTAGAAAAAAAGGGGGGACAAGGACCAGCTGCCTGTATTTAGTAAGATCATGAATATTTGTATCAGTCAATATGCGCGTACCGTATATATACTTGTATATTAAGAATATCACAACAATCCTCAGATCGCAGTCATAGCACTCCACATCTGGCACAGTCTTCTGTTTTAGGGTTTCTTCCCCACAACACACAGGAGTTCACTGACCAGATTATTGTGACCTTTCACTACTCCATGTACAAGTCAATGCATCTATTCCCCTTTTATATAACAGTCTTTATTAAAAAGACAGAAAGTGAACATTAGGAGAATCCTAGGCATATACTTATAGATATTTTTATTATTTCAGTAGGAGCTGCCATGTATGCAGGCCCAGCGACAGAGGGGGACTAGGGACACAGCTGTGCTGGGTCCCGAGGTTGTAGGGGCCCCGGAGGGGCCCACAGTTAATACTTACCTCAGCAGCTCCCAGGGGTGCCACGGGTAGATGGTCCGTCATCAATTCAGCTGATTGGGCCGCATGATGCCTCCTTAGCTGCCTGTCAATATTTACACACCAGCACAGTCGGCCCCATGCTGTGCTGCTGGTAGTCTCAAAGATTGACAGTCAGAGCCGTGCGGCCCCACCCCCTCCTACTCCCGGCTTTTTATATTGCTGCACTGGCTCACAGTGTGTGACTCCTGGGGGTAAACTTACTAAGTGTCGAGTTTGTGTGAGTTTTGGTGCGATTGCAAACTCACATGAGTTTAGGCATTTTTTTCATCTCGCAAATTTACTAAAGTCAAACTCGAGTGAGTTTGAAGTGAGTTCTCTTTTTTCACTGTTAAAACTCATGTGAGTTTGCAAACTCGAAAAAACTCACCATCAGCCAAAATGGGGAGTACTTTAGATGAAAAAGATGTAACTCACAAATTTACTAAGATTCAAGTTTCCAATCTCATGTGAGATTGTAGCAAACTCACTGTGAAATAGAATTTGTAAACACTCACCTCCTGAGCTGTGAGTTTGGCTGAAACATATACAAATCATTGTGATTTGTGTATGTTTTTTTTTAACTTGTTTAAGTAGGGTTAATTATTTTTAAAAGAAATTACGTGAGGCCCCCCCCCCAAAAAAAAGACTAGCCAGCCCCGGACTTGCCAGCCTGTCCTGGTACCTAACATTATTTATTTATGTATAGTAGCTACTTAGTTGTTAGGATCTAAAGTTGTGTTTTGGCCTAGGGGTGCTGTGAAAAACTTATGAGACATTAAGGGTGCTGTGAAGTAAAAAAGTTTCGGAACCACAGACTTACATTGAGCATTACCTGCACTGCTGCATGATCGGCAGGGCACAGCAGGCAAGTACAGGTCAGGTCTTCAGGGGGAGTTTGTGTACTAATGTAGCTTACCTTGCGCGGCTCCTCTGTCTAATGGCAGTGCCAGTGCGGTGCTGTGTGATGTTATGCGCCACAATAAACAAAAAATACTTTATTTCACCGGCCACTCTTTTTCATGTTGATTGATCATGTTCCTAGGTGTGAGTTATATACTTTGATCTTTATTTATATGCTGATAGATATTATATAATCTCAATGCTTTCTTTATAGACATCAATGTCCAGCTTAATATTTACAATCTTTTTTATTTACTTATTTACAATTTTGGGGGTGGTTATTTGAGTCACTTGTTTACTTTACATTTACCATGGCAACCTACTGTACACAGCATCAACGTGACTCACTTCAGGGCAGTTCCACATGTGATGTCAGTCCAAGAAGTGATGTCAGGTGTTAGACATCCAGGAAGCCATTGGCATGGATGTTGTTTGCGGGGTGTATTTAGGGTAGGGATGTGCAGGCTCGGATAGGTTCGAGTTTGCACGTGGAGTTCGGATTTTTCCCTCCAAAAAAACGGAACTCAGAACGAGGCAAAACGTCATCTTACATGGACGAACATCATCATTCCTGGACAAAAGTCCAGGAATGATGATGTTCGTCCATGTAAGATGACGTTTTGCCTCTTTCTGAGTTCCGTTTTTTTGGAGGGAAAAATCCGAACTCCACGTGCAAACTCGAACCTATCCGAGCCTGCACATCCCTAATTTAGGGTGAGTCTGTATTCATATATTTGTTTCACTGACAAAGCAATTATAGTCAAAATGTTGGATCTTCAGTGAGCGTCTGTATATTCATTTACTAACAGTCCCTTGAGTGTCCCTATTTTGGACTATCTATCTATATCTTTATAGTGAATTACTTACCATATAACTTTTCAGTAAACTCAGTCCTCACTGATTTCAGGGTGCAGCTGCAGTCAGACAAGCCAAACAGAGCATCTGTGCTAATCAGTTTCATATAGGAAAGAAGGGCACTGTTAGCCTCAGGTAAAGGAAAAACATGGAAAATAACCCTTTGGCATAACAAATGTGTATATTTATGCCCCATAATAGCAAAGGGGAATGAGTGGCTTGACAAAGTTATCAGTAAATGCTAAATTGACATTATAGCATTCGAACATTACCAGCAGAACATAGCAGTGATTTGAAGTTTTGACAAACTGGTAAAGAACGATAGTGATGTCAAATGCAGATCTGTGTGTTGTATTTCCGCTTACTACTAAATAACTGAGGGAAACAGAGGTCAAAAATGATATGTTTAATTCATCTTAAAGTGAAGTAGATCTGTGGTTTTGAGAAAATTACAAGGTTTGTGCTTACATACTGTAATATGCATACAGTATTTATAATATGTGTTTGTATATATATATATATATATATACATATATATATATATATATATATATATATACAGTATACACTGTATATATATATATATATATATATATATATATATATATTAGGCTTGCCATACTATCCCTTTAAACTGGGACACTCATGAATTACAAAGGTTGGCTGATTAAAATCAGGTGAAATGCAGGATTGAAATCAGCCAGCCACATAACCTGTGTAATTCATGAGTGTCTTGGTTTAAAGGGATAGTGTAATAAGCCTGTATATAATGTCTTAGAACCAGCATTCCAATCAATATGGTCCAACTTTTTCTGGTGCCCCCACAAGTAGTAGATCATAGAAAAGCAAAGTTGCGACATTCAGGAATGTCAACATTTCAGTGTATTTATACTTTATCCCATTATGATGCAGTTAATGCACAAGCAACCATATCATACAAAATCATCGATCACGTTTTGATGTCCAGGAGTGGTGGGGATAGAGAGAATAGTTTGTTACAGCTGGAAACAAAGTGGATTCACAAGTTGAATACAGTTACTCCATTTGGACTTAACAAGACTTTGTCATTCTCATGTTACTTGAGCTTACACATGAAATTCCTTTTTGCTTATTTCATGCTGCAGAGATTTTTTCCTGTTTTCTGCCTTTTTTATATCATTATTTTTTATTAAATTGGTGGTATGCAATACCTAGCTTTTGACTTCGGTAGGCACTCAGCACATAACCTACTTGTGAGAATGTTGGCTTCTCTTACCCCCACCAATGCATCCATCTAGATGTTATATTAATTACAGTTATACCATACTGGCTATGCCCAATCTCTGCTGATCTTGGAAGCCAAGCAGTGCTGGTTCTGACTAGTATAAGGTTGGGAGAAATCATAAGAAGATTGGGTGGTGTAATACAGATGTATACATCAACATTGGAAGCTTAGGTGTTGGGTTAGGATATGTTCAGCTCCCGGGCTGCCTGTCATAATAAAATAATAATAATATAATAATTTTTTGCTCCTCTTTGGAGCCTGTTTTGACTATATAGCACCTGCAGAAAACCTCTCATTTTCCCTTTGTCACTTTTGCTTTTTCTCTTTTATTAGAACATACTCTCAACATCAGAGATGACCATACTTTTTGCCTATACCCATGGAACACACTGCAGATGTGTGCACAATAGCTTTTTCTCTTTACATACATTTTAATTTTTTTGTTTTTGTTGTTCTTATAATTTTTTATACATATATATTATATATATTTATTGTGATAGAAGCACTGGAAAAGTTTGGAATGGCTTCTATGTGTCCCCCAGATTCCTGTCCTTTGTGTTTTGAAACCTCCAGGAGAAGTCAGTTTGACAAAACTGACTAGAAATGTCAGCTTTGGTGAAAAACCGGAATGGGTCCTGGGGCTGTGGATGTGAGGAGAGGGAGGGTTCCATCCACAGGCAACTCCAGGTGTTGGGCCTTTCAGCCTGGTAGCAGGCTCATTAGGGCTTGCACCTGGAAATGGCTGATATAAGCTGGGTTTAGTTGTGGCTGAGTGTCTCACACCTGGTAGAGCAGGCCTGCAGGCTAGCTTGTTCTGAGACACTGTTTGATACAAACCTGTAAGTACTGTGAACATGAACTTGTTCTGATAGTGAGGGAACCTACTGTCTAGTTATAGCCCAGACAGGCTAGGATTTTGTTTATGTTTTATTTTGTTTATGTGTCTGGTACAATAAAGACTGGCTCCGTCCAGCTTGCATGAGAACCCCAGAACTGTGTCCTGTTTCTCTGGCCGCTGTGTGTGCAAAAAGGGAGTCCATCTATCCCAGGAGAGGGACCCCTATCCCGACTGTGTCACAATTGGTGGAGAATGTGGGCAATCACACACTAAAATTGCAGCAAGGAAAAATTTTCCTTTAAAATTTAAAGGGACAGACATGAGATTGTGGAATCCATGAAGGTGGCATCAGCAGATGCTCAGAAAGGCCAGGTTCTGCTTTCAGCCTACCCCTAAAGACAACATGGATGACGTTGTAAAAGCCTTGTTTCAGGCTATGTCCACTCAGCATGACGCTACCAGGGCTCAGCAGGAAGCTACCAGAGCTCAGAAAGAATCCACCCAGGTGCAACTATTGGCCTTGGAGGCAGCCCAGAGGAAACAACAAGTCACCATCGAGGAAACCCACCAGGCCTTAGCGGAGAACAGCCAGGCCATAAAAGAGGTGGTACGACACCTAGTAGCACGGTCTGGAGATGCTTCCACTGACCCTCCAACCCACACTCGCTCCATACACACATCATTTTTTACAGAAGATGACTCCAAGTGATGATGTAGATGTGTATCTCATGGCCTTTCAGAGAACCGCAGAAGGGGAGAGTTGGCCCAAGGAACAGTGGGCAAGTCTTGTGGCACCTTTCCTGTCTGGCGAACCACAAAAGGCCTACTAAGATTTGAGCCTGGCTGATGCAAAAGACTATGTAAAGCTAAAATGGGAGATCCTAAACCACATTTGTTCATGCCCAACGAGTCCACCGCTGGGAGTTCCAAATGGAAAAGCCTCCACGCTCACAGATGCATCAGTCCATATAACCACAAAATGGCTACAGACCGAGATGCTGACAGGACCACAGATCGTGGAGATAGTCATGATGGACCGGTATCTGTGATCGCTACCTGCAACTCTGCACAAGTGGGTGAGCCT
Organism: Taudactylus pleione; assembly: GCA_031769625.1. Lineage (NCBI taxonomy): Eukaryota > Metazoa > Chordata > Amphibia > Anura > Myobatrachidae > Taudactylus > Taudactylus pleione. The sequence goes on from JAUIMM010000636.1 coordinate 1,790,157, forward strand.
TGCAGAACCTGAGTCTGCAGACCAGTTAGTTGAACTGGTGGAGAGGTATGTGGCAGCTGAGGAGCTGTTGAGTCTGCCACATCGAGCCCCGATGGCGTATCGGCGAACTCCCATCGACACTGGTAAGACTGTTCTAGAGAAGAAGGGTGCTAGGCGATGGAATGTACTTAAGACTGAGGGTGTGGAACCTGGAGACAGGCCAGCCAGTCCAGGAAGGTTGCTACCCCATAAAAGACTAGATATTAATGTGATTCAGTATTTCCAATGTTGTGGTTTTGGCCATATTGCGGCTAATTGTTCACTTACCTCTGAACCTATGCTATGTGATACTGCTCATGTCAACCACAGGGGGTCTTTCTTTGCACAGTAAGCCTGTACTGCTGACTGGCAGGCTGAGACAGATAAGCACATGTGTGTACTCACTGTTAGATTCTGGTAGCCTGGTTACACTTATGAAAGCAGAACTGGTGAACCCCTTGAAGCATAAGGGGAAAACCGTTGGTGTGACCAGCATACATGGGGACACTCGCTATTATGTTACTGTGGAAGTGAATACAGAAACACCATGTAGTTCCGCGATATCTCTGTGGGTTGGGTACATGGCTTAATGTATGATGCAATATTGGGGAGAGACTTTACTCATTTCTGGAAGTTGTGGGAAAGCCGGTTTTTTACAGAGGTAAACCACCCTGACCCAGTTGAGAAGGATACTGATGTAGTAGCAGAGGAAGTTTCTTCAGGGTCAGAGATGCTCCCTTTTTCTAATATGGTTGGTGAACTAGAGAAAGTGGAGCGTGATGGTGGGTCACCAAGTGATGTGCCTCCCACTGAGGTGGGAAGTGTTATTGAGCCAGTTGATCATCTGCCTGATTTAGAGGTCAGAAGAAAGGTCTTTTCTGGATCAGTTAAATGACCCTACTCTGGTAAAAGCCAGGAAGAATCTCAAAGTGATCAATGGTAAACCCACAGACCCCGATAGTCCTTTGTCATATCCTCACATGGCAGTATGTTGGGATTTTTTGTATCAGGTGACTAAGAGAGGGGAAGATATTGTGGAACAATTAATAGTTCCCAAAGCATACAGAAGAACAGTGTTAGATCTGGCTCATGGTCATATAACAGCAGGCCACCTGGGGGTAGAGAAAACCACTGAGCGAATTATGCAGAGGTGTTTCTGGCCCGGTGTCCATTAAGAGGTATCTGACTTTTGTGCATCCTGCCCTGAATGTCAGTATCATGCTCCCAGACCACATTTTAAAAGTCCACTTGTCCCATTACCTATTATAGGGGTGCCATTTGAAAGAATAGCTATGGATTTGGTTAGACCCTTAATGAAGTCTGCCCGGGACCATCAATATATTCTGGTGATAATGGGTTACACTACCAGGTACCCAGAAGCGATACCATTGTGCAATACGTCAACCAAGTCCATTGCTAGAGAGTTAGTCCATGTCCTTAGCAGGTTGGGAATACCTAAGGAAATACTGACTGACCAGGGTACCACATTTATGTCAAAAGTCATGAAAGAGTTATGCCACCTGTTCAAAATTGAACAGTTAAGAACTTTAGTCTATCACCCCCAAACCGATGGGTTGGTGGAAAGGTTTAACAAGATGTTAAAACATATGCTAAGAAAAGTAGTCGACAAGGATGGTAGAGATTGGGATTACTTGTTGCCTTATTTGTTGTTGGCCATAAGAGAGGTTCCTCAATCCTCCACCGGGTTTTCACCTTTCGATTTGTTATATGGGAGACACCCAAGGGGGTTAGTAGACATTGCTAAAGGGACATGGGAGGGTTAGTCCAGTCTGTATAAAACAGTTATTGAGCATGTTTCCCAAATGCAAGAAAGAATTGCTGCTGTGGTGCCGATAGTGAGAGAGCACTTGGAACAGGCCGAGCAGGCACAGCAGAGGGTATACAACCGCAATGCTTGGTTATGCAACTTTGCTCCTGGGGACAGAGTTTTGGTGTTGGTTCCCACAGTAGAAAGTAAACTTTTGGCTAAATGGCAAGGACCCTTTGAAATTTTAGAAAAAGTGGGGCAGGTCTATTATAAAGTTTACCAGCCGGGGAAAAAAAAGCCAGAACAGATATACCATGTAAATCTTATAAAACCCTGGAAGGATAGAGCAGCACTGTCAGCCATCTGAGCCCCTCTAGTAAACCCAGGGCCCTTGGTTCCCGAAGTGACAGTGGCAAAATCCCTGTCAGCAATTCAACAGCAGGAAGTTAAGGAATTTCTGATTAGAAATAGGGTGCTGTTTTCTGACATACCAGGAATAACCACGGTCATTAAACATGACATAATCACTGACCCAGGGATTAAGGTTAACCTAAAGCCCTATAGGTTACCAGAAGCCCAAAGAAAATCAGTGTCGAAAGAGATTAAAAAATTTTTAGAGTTGGATGTAATTGAAGAATCGCATAGTGAGTGGGCAAGTCCCATTGTGTTTATTCCAAAGCCCGACGGGAGTTTGCGTTTCTACATGACTGTATGACTTCTGGAAATTGAGCAGTGTGTCAAAGTTTGATGCCTTTCTAATGCCTAGGGTGGATGAACTAATTGAAAGGCTAGGGACAGTTAGATACTTAACCACTCTTGACTTAACCAAAGGGTATTGGCAAGTGCCGTTAACTGAGAATGTCACAGAAAAGACAGCTTTTTCCGCACCTGAGGGGTTGTTTCAATACAAGATGTTGCCCTTTGGGCTACATGGGGCACCTGCTACCTTTCAAAGAATGATGGATAGGATTCTAAGGCCCCATAGACAGCATGCTGCTGCTTATCTGGATTATGTTTTCATTCATAGTCCGGATTGGCAGTCTCACTTGCCCAGAGTACAAGCAGTGTTGGACTCCATCTATAAAGTAGGTTTAACAGCCAACCCAAAAAAGTGTTGTCTAGGGATAGAAGAAGTAAAGTATCTTGGATACACCATTGGCAGAGGTTTGATAAAGCCACAGCTTAATAAGATTGAGGCAATACAAAACTGGCCATGACCCCTGAATATGAAGCAGGTGAAAGCCATTTTAGGGATTACTGGGTATTATAGGAGGTTTATACCCAATTTTGCCAACATTGCAGTCCCACTGACTGACCTTACCAAAGGCAAACAGAAAGTCATGGTGAAATGGAGTCCTGAAGCAGAGAAGGCTTTTCAGGAGTTGAAAATAGCGTTCTGTTCCCAACCAGTTCTGATGACTCCTGATTTTGACATCGAGTATGTTGTGCAAACTGATGCATCAGAAGTAGGTATAGGAGCAGTCCTGTCCCAGAGTAAGGAAGGTGAGGAATACCCTATTTTTTACCTAAGCAGGAAATTAAATGTACATGAGAGAAACTATGCTACAATTGAGAAGGAAGCATTGGCCATAAAATGGGCATTGGAAACTCTCAGGTACTCCTTGGTGGGAAGAAAATTCAGGCTGATCACTGACCTTGCCCCGTTGACATGGATGTCAGAGAACAAGGAGAGCAATGGGAGAATAACAAGGTGGTTCTTGGCATTGCAAAACTTTAAATTTTCAGTAGAACACAGGCCAGAAAGCCAGCTGGCCAAAGCAGACGCTTTATCACGTGTTCATTGATTGGGGGCTGAAGTTGTTCTGCCCCACAGGTCGAAACAAAGGGGGGATATGTGATAGGACCACTGGAAAAGTTTGGAATGGCTTCTACATGTCCCACAGATTCCTGTTCTATGTGTTTTGAAACCCCCAGGAGAAGTCTGACAAAACAGACTAGAAATTTCGGTTTTGGTGAAAAGCTGGAATGGGTCCTGGGGGTGTGGATGTGAGGAGAGGGAGGGCTCCATCCACAGGCCATTCCAGGTGTTGGGTCTTTCAACCTGCTAGCAGGCTCATTAGGGCTTGCACCTGGAAATGGCTGATATAAGCTGGGTTTAGTTGTGGCTGAGTGTCTCACACCTGTGAGAGCAGGCCTGCAGGCTAGCTTGCTCTGAGACACTATTTGATACAAACCTGTAAGTACTGTGGACGTGAAGTTGTTTAGTGTTCTGATAGTGAGGGAACCTACTGTCTAGTTATAGCCCAGACGTAGTAGCCCAGTATTTTGTTTATGTTTTATTTTGTTCATGTGTCTCATACAATAAAGACTGGCTCCGTCCAGCTTTCATGAGAACCCCAAAACTGTGTCCTGTTTCTCCGGCTGCTGTGTGTGTAAAGAGGAAGTCCGTCTACCCCAGGAGAAAGACCCCTATCCCAACTGTGTCATAATTGGTGGAGAATATATATATATATATTAATCCCCTATAAAATAGGTGTCACTCAGAGTCTTCAACAATGGTAAAAACAAAAAATGTGCTTTTAATATATATACAAATGTTCACACTCTGCACTAGAACCACTATCACCATAACAAATCTCAGGTGCCTTCCTTATAATATGCAATAATTCCAAACAGCTATTAGGTGGCACTCAAAGTCAATATATGAAAAAATAACACAGAGCTGCTGCTCGTCAATGTATCAATTCATATTTTTTCATATAATGACTTTGAGTGCCACCTAACATCTGTTTGAAACTATTATATATATATATATATATATATATATGTATATATGTATATATATATATATATATATATATGTAAAAAAATGTTTTATTGTCACTAAGGTGTGGAGTTTATATGTTCTCTCTTGACACTGTGGGAATTAGGTTTTATATGACTTCTCCCCTTTTGTACTTTTTCCCCATATATGTGGATATCGATGTTTCCCATTGTATATATTGTTCCAGACACCAGGGTGCCCCCTTTTAAACACATCTAGTATATGGGACTTAGTATTCATTCCATTCCATGCTTACATATTCTATGTATCACTAATGTATTTCCCCTCTGGGCCACTGAAGGTGCCTGACTTGACAGCCCCTTGCAGTGCCTTGTGTACTCTAGGCAGCGCAGGACGTCAAGATGCAGATTACGTCATCGCATAAGCACAATGACATGCAGTGGGAGCACGCAGATGATGTCACACTCGAGACACCTGGTGGCCAGCAAAAGGAGGTTGCGCCTATCAATGTGGATATGCCGGTATATAGGTATGTGTGTTGTATTTGCATTTGTGTTCTTGATAAAAGACATACAGCCTGAAACACCGAATAAGATAGACACAGTTGTCAGAATGATTCTTGATCTACAAGACCTGTGAGTGCTGCCCTTTTTCCTTTATGTATATATATATATATATATATACACAGTAATTAGACTTACCATACTATCCCTTTAAACTGGGACACTCATGAATTATAAAGGTTGGCTAATTAAAATCAGGTGAAATGCAGGCTTGAAATCAGCCAGACACATAACCTGTGTAATTCATGAGCAGGGCCGCAAGTAAGGGGCGGCTAAGAGGGCACATGCACCAGGTAGCAGATTTGAGGAAGTGCCTAGAGCTCGGAGATGTCTGGTCTGGTGATTATACTGATATAGTATATTACCCCTATACTGTCACTGTTACAGCAGTGCCTCCTGGTATGTCTCTTCGTTGTCTGCAAGGCTTGGTCCCCAGCTTGCCGTGCTGGCTGACAGGAGGAATTCCCCTGTTCACAGTCCTGACTCTTGGCCGCAGGTGGCGCGCTCCCCCAAGATAGGCGCAGCATCCAGGTTCACAGACCAAATCCAGCCACAGACACCAGGGGCCAGCCACAAGTTGCAGGACAAAGACGCTCTGTACTGCTGCAGGTTTATCTTTTCTGGGAGCCGGTGCTGATAAGTCTAGAGCAATTTCTGTCTGACCTGGTTGTTACACTCAGACACACATTTAGCTTCCGGTGGCACAACTGTGTTGCACTTTTGTGACAAGGTTACCATGCAGATCACTAAGAGTTGGGCACAATTGCCTCTATTGTATACAAGTTTCGGACCAGTGTCCATATGTATTGTCTTGATGATGCAGTGCTATCTAAAATTATGTATACTGTATCATAGTAATGATGAGAGTAATCTTGTATTCACTAACAATTTAAAGCAGTTAATCCTGCATGCACATTGACTTGTGTATCCTGAAAAACATTTTATTGTGTAGGACAGGGCCAGGTGCCAGATTTGAGTGAAGAGTTATGGCGGGGGGGACAAATTGCTCTCTTGCTCCGGGTGACAAAAATCATAGTTTCGGCCCTGTCATGAGTGTCCTGGTTTCAAGGGATAGTATGGTAAGCCTATATATAGTGTCTTAGATCCAGCATTCCAATCAATATGGTCCATCATTGTCTGGTGCCCCCACAAGTAGTAGATCATAGAGAAGCAAAGGTGCGGCATTCAGGAACCAATAAATCTTGTTACACTATATTAATATAAACATTTAAGTGTACTTATACTTTATCCCATTGTGATGAAGCTAATTCACAAGCAAATGCCATCTTATATGTTAATGCAGAAACAAAATGCTCAGCATCAACTACCGTAGAACCTAGCCCAGTCATTATTGTGACAAAACAGCTTCTTTATCCAGTGAGGATTGAAATTCTAGATGCAACTGGAAATGGGGGGGGGGGTGTTAACTTCAATTTAAAAAAAAAAACATAAAATGTATTCTGTAGTCTTACCTTCCAATGACTTGCAACAATTGTTATATCATTGTTGGCAACTTGCAATCAATTTCAGTGTGTATATATGCCTTTGACAATTAGACCATATTGTCTATAAGGCAAACTATAACTAGAGTAAGCACTGTGTGACTTGAATAATTCTAATATGCATTCTAATGTCTTTGACAGCATCACGGATAATTGGAGTCTTGAGTCATGAGGTTATAATGGCCTAAAGTAACCACTGAGATAATTCTTCTAGTATGTGCTTGATATTTATAGATGCACCTGATGAAAAAATAAAAGAGCCAGCACTATCCCAGTTGGAGGTACTTGCTTAATTTTCAATGTTTAAGCATATCAGACAGAGTTGGGCAAAATGCACTGAAACCTATTATATGGCAATACTTCCCAGGTCACTATTTATTCAATCCTTTTTCTATTTTTTGCAATGCACTTTTGTAGTGAAATGCTTAACAAATTTAATACAATGCATGTGTGTGTTTACACACATACATCTACACACACATACATACAAACTCCCATTCGACTTTGAAATATATAGCAAATAAAGATTTGTCTTTTAAAAAATATGTCTGATATTTCTAATGGAAAGCACTGATTGTGCAGCACGGCGAGGGAACACGTGCAAAATCCAGAGCGTGAGGAATGTCAATGGAAATTACAACTGTGTGGAAACAATTAGTGGAAACAAATAGCTGGTGGGCGTTCTGTACCTAGCTCTAACTCTCCGGTCTATACCAAGGCTCCACCTTTCCTCAGCATTCCATAAAACATTATATTATTTTCCGTTATTTAAATGAAATAATCTTTGTGCTGACTGGTGCTGATTAAATCTCCCCAGCAAAGCAATAGCGTTAGAGCAGCGTGGAGAGCAGGCAGTGACTAGCTCCAAGTTAGAGGAGCTGTCCGGGGTGCTGAAACGGATCTGCACTAGCACGTCCGGCCTCTTCTCTCCGAGCTGTCCAGTGTGCTGAAGCGGATAAGCACTAGCACGTCTGACCTCTTCGAGACATCATCCCTGGCCTGGGCTAGCAGTGGTAGCTCCCAATCTGCTATGCATGTGAAGGCTGAAGCTAGAGCCCGGCGATTGGACGTCTTTACCATTCAGTCTGCGCTCTAGCTTGATTGAACACAGAGCTGCTGCGGCTGCTTCGTTCTCTGGCTTGTTGCTGGGTACTGAAATAATAAGGTGTCTATGGACGCACGTTCCTGCTTTGCAGACAAGCTGCCGTGACTTTGTGACAACTATGGGTTATCCATATACTATGTAACTCTTGGAACATTACAGTAAAACGTGGTAGAGGGACAGAAGGATAGACGTTACCGCATAGACATGCAATAAAGAAGCTGCTGGATAAACTGGTAAAATTATAATCTACCTTTTAAAGATTAGCTGTGCAAGAATTGTATATTTATGTTACTGAATAGCTTAAAGGACACCAGAGAGATTCATGTTGTATCTGTTACTATGTTCATTGACATCATCAGTGCCTTCCAACTCCATGTGCACTAGTATACAGCTCTATGGAATAAGTGGAAGGGGTTGGTGATCTGACGACTTTGGGAAGTGTGTAGTTGCCTGTGTGTTTTGATGACATTCATGTTTTATGGATGTGATGGTCATTGTCACTGTAATTGCGGTGCTGGTTAATTTAGATGATTTACATAATAGTATGCAGGTATGTGTGTACAGATGAGATATCAACGTTTTGGTGAAGAGGAAAGGAGTTATCTGTATTCTAAATACAAGGGGAATGCTATTTTGCATCATTGCAGCAGGAGGCAATAATGGACAGCATTACTGTTTGGAGATTATAATAAAAAATATATGTGCTTTAGTGCTTCACATACTCTATTGTCTATAATGATTGAGCTACTGCTAAATTGCACTCAGTAATAAATTCAAGACTTGAAAGGTGGAGAGGAACAATTTCTTGCTTAGTGTTTGTAAATTTGAAAGTACATTGTAATATGTTTTGAGGAAAAGACACCAGTAGTTCTTTAGGGTCAAGGTATTAGTGCTACATATAATGCACTAAAGATGTGAGCTTACCAGTTTATGTTTACATATAATATAATATAATATACATACAATAGTCAGTTTTCTTGCTGAGAAGTTTTATTCTCAACAGTTTTAAAATTATTCTCAATTACTTTAAACAACAGTAAAACAATGTTAACTACTTTGACTGTATGAAGCTATACTGCAGGTAAAAAAAACAAGTAAAGTAATGACAAGTTGGTATGGTTAAAAACAAACTGTAGTTGTAAAGTTTATGTTAACTAAGATGTTGTTGATTTAATCAAAGACATCCTACACAGTCCACCAAAACAATTTAAGATTTCTGGTAGATTGTGTATTGTTAGTTTGTTATCTTGAATTATACAACTGTCAAGACCAATGATAATACATTCTGTAGCAACAAATAATAATACTGTTCAGATTCAAAATTCCTTTGCTAATACTGGACTTTAAAAGGAAATAAAAATTGTCAATACAGTAAGACCTAGTGAAGTTTGTCTTTAACTTTTTATGCCTTCTGGAACTGCTAGCTGTCTAACATCTGCAGTATTATCAGTTTTTAAGAAACTACTGTATGTAACTGTTCAAGCAAAGTAGTATATGTGTTATCTGACTTGAAACTTAATTAATTCCTTATATTTGACTTTTAGCTGCTCTCTTAAATCTACTCAGAAATATTTTGTGTTGTTTTTACTTGTCCTAAATAATAATTTTGTTATACAGGCTTGCATTTGGATATGAATCTGTCTCCAAAATGATTTGTGTTCTTTTTATGGAATTATGAAAAAGTTTAAAATACTGCTGGGTTAATGAAGAATGAGCACTACCCCTGTTTGTAAATTACACTGGTATGCCCAGATAATGGGCACATGAATATGCACCTATACAAACCTGTATGATTCTGGCACATATGCCCGACTGAAGAGTTGGGACATTGGGGTATGTAGTCACTTTGTTGACAGTCACCATGTTGACAGTGAATATAATGAACCCAGTATCCCAGCAATGCTACCTAAAACATCTTAACTGTGTTGGTATAATAACTTTAATCATGCTGGTAAAGTGGCATGTTTTATAGCTAGGCTGCATGGGTAAAATGCATTAAGTAGTATTACAACCATGTTGGGATACTGGCGCCAGCATTCTGATTCAACATAGTGATATTAAAACTCCTTAATGTATTATGACATTGGAAGAAAGAGGCATCATGATGGTGATGTCACCAGCACTAGCCAACCACTTGTGGTTGCATAGTTGGCACTGATAGATGCCTTCTCTATTTCTCGGTTATATTCAGATGTATCCACATACACTTATCCTTAAATTATGTTATATAGTCCAGTCTGGCATACCACAGGCTTTGTGACTAGGCCACACCAGGCATCCCGCCACATTCTTTTTCACAAAATATGTGTCTTATTAGCATCACTAATAGAACAAAAATACACTTCATGGGTATTCTGGATACTGGTGCTGGCATTGAGTACATCTGCTGTACAACTCCGCCCTAACCTGGGTAAAAAGGCAAAACACTGAGGACAATGCATGATGTATTGTTGTTACTAATCTGCAACTTTATACCATTCCTCTGCAACTAAAAATACTAATCCTAAGTACCAAGGGCACTATAAGCAACTTTGGATGCCGCAATGATACAAATAAGATGCTAAATTCAGATAAATTAAGAAAGTATGGAAATTGTAACCAGTGGCAGAGCGTCTAAGTTGCATCACACCTCATGCCCATATAAGCCAGGCCAGGGACCCCTCATGACCTTTGCCTTACTTACTTCACCAGCAAAGTTTGAAACATATACTCCTGTAATCCATCATTCTCTACTTAGCTCATATGAGTCCGCTTCTGCACCCCACTGACTCATGGTTTACTCAGTGGAAGTAGAGCAGCAGAGCAGGCCAGAACAGCAGTGATATTGCTAGGCCTCACCAAGCATAAACCAACTCTGAACTTCAGACAGAGATGTCCAAAGGAGTCCCAAATGGAAGAATGGGACCTTATTTCAGTAGGGCCAAGCTGTGTTTGACCTGCAGGTTGTAGTTTGGCCACCGCTGATCTAGAAGCTAGAAGTCAATGTAGGTATTAGCTGTAAGAATGATGTAGATTAGTCTGTTGGTCATTTTTTTAATATAATTTATTTAATTGGGTTGGGTACAATATACTGACTGTCACAAAACTGGCAGCGAAATCCCAAAGGTCAAATTCGCAACAAATTTTTGTGAGTATTCTAACCCTAACCCACCCCTACCGCAGCATAACTGTAATGGTCCTCTTTGGCACCCTAACCCTAACCATCCCCTTTGGCAGCCTAACCCTAACCATCCACTACTGTAGACTAACCCTCCCCCAGTGCCTAAACCTAACCCCATCCCTAATATGTACCATTGGGATTCTTTGTATTTTGACCATTAGTATTCTGCAACTGATATTGTGACCATTGGTATGGTCACCAACGGGATCCTGACTACATCCCTTTTATTTATTTAATTGTTGATATAGCATTTTAATTTTTATTAAGACTTCCACATATATTGTTTATATCACATTATATATTTTTTTACTTTCTTATGAATTTAAATTCTGATTGCCACAATATGTGAAAATACATTGGGTTTCATGCAGAGCTGATCATAACCATAAACCAAAATATAAGAATTTGCATTTGCTAAAGCTGCAACCATAGTTACTTAGTAAGATATGTACATTTTGGCACCAGTAACATATTCACCCAATTTTCCACATACAGTATTATTATTATTACAGTGTCCACAGTGTCGTACAGGGTAACACATTTTTTTTACAATAAGAACATTAGAGCATAAGATTAACACAAATTGGCTGTCTATGGCACAAGTACATAGCAAACTATCAAACTTACCACCACATTCAAGAAAAAAAGACAATAGGAGCAAGTTAACAGCTCACTGAAGCTAACAGTGTCAGAGTCACTGAATGGGAGAGAATCACTATTGACATAGGTAGTGCAGGGAAAGAAAAGAAAGATTGCCTTGTCCATGGAGGCCTACTGTACATACTATGGGGATGGAGTGAACAGTTGGAGGGTGAACTGGGTAGAATATACTATATTCAAGATGGGATGAGGAGAAGAGAATGAAGTTATATTGAGGGCTGGTAAGATTTCAGAAAAAGGTGCAGAAAGGTGAGAGAAATGGAGACCAAAGATAAGGAGAGGAGATGACATTATTCTAAGGGGTAACTTTGGTAAGATTCGAGTTTGGTCTAGATGGCAATGTCGGGTGAGTTTAGCCATTTTTTTTAACTCGCAAATTTACTAAAGATATTCTCAGGTGAGTTTGGGAGAGATTTCTCTCTTCTCACTGGTAAAACTCGGGTGAGTTTGCAAACTCGAAACAACTCACCATTGGGCAAACTCAGAAGTACTTTTCATGAAAAAGATGCAACTTAGGAATTTACTAAGAAACGAGATTACAATCTCGGGTGAGATTGTAGAAAATTCGCTGTGAAATTTAAATTTAAAACACTCCACCTCCTGAGCTGCGAGTTAGCCAGAAACATACACAGATCGGTATGTTTTGTGAATGTTTGTGCTTGTACACCTTATCTAATTTTTTTTTTTTTAAATGATGTAGGACCCCCCACCCAAAAGCATAACCAGGCCTGGGCTGCTCAACCAGTCCTGGTTCCTAAAATTATGGGTAAAAAAATGAGTAGGGTTGAATGCTTTGGCTGGGGAGACCCGATGATAGGGTCTCCTGGCTGTGGCATTACAACCCAGTCGGTTTGGGTCCGGTGCTAGTTTTAAATATAGGCAGACCCCTACGCATTTTTCCCCCTATATTTAAAACCAGGACAGGCCCTGCAGCCAGGTTCTGGTTCCTAAACTACGGGGGAATCCTACATGTTTTTATCCTCATAATTTTCGGAACCAGAAGTGGCAGTGGTTATGTCTTTTGGGGGGACGACTCTATGTAATATTTTTTTTTTTACATTTGACCCTTTTTTTACAGGTACAACACATAAGCAGCCTTCACATATCTCATTCATATGCGCAGGCTGCTTGCACAGGAGAGTTTTGCAGAGAGAAAACACTGATATCTCTGTGAGTAATCTTATCTAAACTTGCTACACGGGGGCGAAATCTCAATCTGCTTCACCATCGGCCAAGTCACTCTCAGCTAAACTCACTTCTTAGTAAATATGTGAGTTTCAGGAGCCTCAAATCACCCGAGTTTCGGCAATGCTAATCGAGTTTAAAAAGAAACAAACTCGATCAGACTCGAATCTTAGTAAATTTACCTCTAAGCAGGAATTAATGAGATGGTGAATGAGTGTTTTGGTGGCATCAGTGGTAAGGAAGAGCTGGAGATGTACCAGGGTAGCAACAATACTAAGAAACGAGACATACACTAACAAAAGTTTATAGCTACTTGTTTTGTTAGCAAAATACTCACTTAGGCATAACAGAATATCAAATAGTTCCTTAATGCATCAGAAACATAGTCAAACAAATTGCATAAATGCACACAAAAGCATAATATATTTCCAAGCAACTGAGAAAACACCAATTAGCATCACCAATGCATTGAAAAAAAAGAAGCCAGTCACAAGTGGTTTACTAGTGATGGTAACTGTCATTACTACCATCCAATATATATATATATATATATATATATATATATATATATATATAAAAAAATATATGAAAGAAGGCACTTATATTAATTGAAAGTCTCTAAATTATGGGCAATCTCAATTTGTCCTTTTTTCCATTGGATATATTGGTAGAAGTAAATTCTTATGGAGTATTGTGCGATGATGACCCACGGATCTCGGTATCTTCTTTCTAACTGTATATTCCACGTTATGTCCTTTCACTTGAAGAGAATCATCCAAGTGGGTAAGTGTTCTTAAATCTCATAGATATTGATTACGCCTTTTTTTCCACGTGTTTCTCCTTTTGGAGTTTTATCCTTCTACTGAAAAATGAACCCTCGCACCAAGGGAAGACACCCAAAGAATAATGAATCAATAGTTCATATAAGCATGAGTATATTTATTGTGACATAAAATATATCTTAAAAAATCTCTAAAACATGTTTTTCTGTAAAAGTATATTAGTGTAATAATATGACAAAGCACAGCTTTGTTTGGGGGTATATTGAGAAAAATTTCCCTCACCTTAGAGTTCTGTGCTCCACATATGTGAGAACCCAAACAAGCGTGACAAATCGGTACCGATGCACTTCATTCTAATGTGGACTTCCTCAGGGATAACTCTTACACTACATTATAACAGTAGAACATAGGTGTCAAAAAACATGCAAGTTGATTTTGTTCATACAGGACTTATTATATATGAGATGTATAATTTACATAAGATTTAAGTCATTCAGCTCTAAGAACATTAATTACGGTTTCCATACATTAAACTTATAAAGCTCTTTTAGAACACAATAATTTCATAGAATATATAGAAGTACATACCATATAAAATAGCAATTCACCATTCTCTGGAATCCAAACCACAGTAAAACAGTGCCTACAATCAGCAGGGAGAATTTCTCAGAAACATAGTACCGTATTCGAAACATGGTGTTAATGTTTCTAACCAGTTTTATACTCATAAATTTGGACCAAGGAGATACACTTATTTCTGATGATGTATTTATAGAAGTGTGCATGTACCAATAAAAGCACATAAAAAATGGGTCAAAAATATACATGTGTGACCCATCTTAGCTCGTAATATTTACCAATGTGGTAGTATTAGTAACTGCACTCAATTATAACTGACAATAATACTTGATTTTTTTGTCTCTGCATTAATAGTATATTAAGTATTAAAGGTTTCAGCAGTGATAATAATAGCGATTATAACACAGTACATGTGACATACAAATACTGGCCCTGATTCAGAGCCGGTCGCTCTGACAGAGCGCTCGCTCTGAATCAGGGCCAGTCTTTTTTTTTTTTAGAACGGCCTCCTGGCCGCTTGCATAGCTGTGGGTGACCACCCACAGCTATAGCAAGTGGCCAGGAAGATGGTTGCGATGGTCATGACCATCGCGACCATTGGGCTTGCGATGAGACCCTTGTGGTAGGGTCTCATTGCCGCAAGTCCCAGAGAGATTTCGGCTCGAACAGAGCTGAAATCTCTCCCACTGACATCACAGTGGGGCCGGCCCCAAACAGAGGAGTTCACATGGGAACACCACCGTTTGGGCAGCCACTCCCCCGGCCCGCCCACCAAAGGGGGCGTGCTGTCACTAAACATTGACAGCAAGCCCCCTTTGGTACGAGACCCGGAGCAACTGATTGCCCATCGCTATCCGAGTCTCGCGCGTGCGCACGCCGGAGCCAGCTCTATTGTGCGCATGCGCTCTGGGCCACCATCGACCCGGTTGTGAGCACTCAGCGCTTGTGACCGGGTCTGAATCAGGCCCACTGATCTTAATCGCAAACATGATACATGTAACATACAAATACTGTTCTTAATCGCAAGCATTGTGAAGAAGCAAACATGTTTCTTACCTGGACCTGTAAATTCAGTCCCACAGCAGTACTAAGCACATGGCTAATTGTGTGCATAACTTCGTATTTATTCACCTATACTGGGTGATCGCATTTCCTCAAATTATTTATTCCCAATTTCATTAGATCAAATAAAATACTTGATTCCTAACAGGGCACATTGCTTACCGTTTATTTATTAAGTCTATAAGATCATTAGATATCTATAAGCGTTCTTTAAAGAACGAGTGGTATTAAACTCATATTAGTCCGAATTAGATATTTTTACCCATCATGCCCTCCCTGCATGTCACTCTGCTTCCTGGTTAGCGGCGTGTGCTCTAAAAGAGCTTTATAAATTTAATGTATGGAAACCGTAATTAATGTTCTTAGAGCTGAATGACTTAAATCTAATGTAAATTATACATCTCATATATAATTAGTCCTGTATGAACAAAATCAACTTGCACGTTTTTTGACACCTATGTTCTACTGTTATAATGTAGAGTAAGAGTTACCCCTGAGGAAGTCTGCATTAGGACGAAACGCGTCAGGTACCGATTTGGCACGCTTCTTAGGGTTCCCACAGATGTGGAGCACAGAACTCTAAGGTGGGGGAAAATATTCTCATTATACCCCCAAACAAAGCTGTGGTTTGTCATATTATTACACTAATATACTTTTACAGAAAAATATGTTTTAGAGATTTTTTAAGATATATTTTATGTCACAATAAATATACTCATGCTTATATGAACTATTAATTCATTATTCTTTAGGTGTCTTCCTTTAGTGCGAGGGTTCATTTTTCAGTAGAAGGATAAAACTCCAAAAGGAAAACACATTGGAAAAAAAAGGCTTAATCAATATCTATGAGATTTAAGAACACTTACCCACTTGGATGATTCTCTTCAAGTGAAAGGACATAACGTGGAATATACAGTTTGAAAGAAGATACCAAGATACCAAGTGGGTCACCATTGCACAATACTCCATTAGAATTTACTTCTACCAATATATCCAATGGAAAATGGACAAATTGAGATTGAATGTAATTTATAGACTTTCAATTAATATAAGCGCCCTCTTTCATATATTTGTTATGTGTTTAGTCCAATCCTTCTAACAGGGGATTTTTGTGAGGGGAGCAGCTGGTGGACTAATTAAGTTTTATATCTTTTGGTAGAGCTACATTATTTGATGCGCAAACCCAAGGCATTAGATTTGTGATATATATATATATATATATATATTTTTATACCTCCCCTTGACCACCCACATATATTGTGGCTTTATAGGGGCATACTATATACAGTATGGGTCTATTTACTGGTCTGCATCTGTTCATAGCTCTTTCTATACTATGCTAAAGTGATTGTTGATAGTTGTCACTAAGATATGTTGATAATATTATGCTGTGCACTAAGACCAGACAATGTTGTTCCAAGTCTTCTGTTTCATTCTTTGGCATGTTGGTAAAGTCTCATTATGATCATGATTTTTTTTCCTGTTAGACTATTTCTGATTAATCAAAAACTTTAACATCTACTGTAGAAGCCTATAGATCTTTAGATTTTATTTCTGGGTTCACAATGGCTGATATAGTCTAAAAATCAAATTAATGTGCTAGAGTGCACACTGCTGAGAAAACTAGTAAAGAGATAATATAGTTAACTATAATATGCAACATAAGGTTTGAATTTTATATCCACTATGTGCAACTTTATTTAATATTATTTTATGGTTTGTTAGAAAATATTGTAGTGATAAAGAATAACTAAATTTTTCCCAGTTACCTAAAACTATTGTCCGGTACATACTGTAATAGTAAGATACTGTATCTACACATGTGCTGCTTTTTCACCCATTGCATTTGTGTATTTTACTTCTGATTCCTGAAGCCACCCACTAAAAGCAATTGAAGCTAAACAATTGTAATTGCTAGGATTATTTTAAGCATTATTTAATGATGAATAAATGCATTGTATAATGAATTGTATTTAATTTTACATTTAGCAGAGTAGATTCTGTATGATGGTATGGAAGGACTTGGAGTGTCTTGGACTTGTCTCTGGTATGTTAGTGTAGATGGAGAATCAGATAGTGTATTTCTTTTTTGGATTTAAAAGTTATAGTATTTGAAGAGACACAGAAAGTCAGTTGGGTGTACATTGGAATTGAATGTAACAAAACACATTCAGAAAGTTCTGAAAAAGTTTATTTTTTATTCTGGTCTTCTCGAATTCCTGTGGTTATTGATTGATTTACAGTAAGTTAATACCTTATTAGAGAGAAAAACATTTTGTTTTCCTCTGAGTGCTTTATCCAGGATTTGTCTGGGACCTATATTTTAGGATGCCAGCTGCACAGGGAAGTTTTCTATTATTAAACTATTTGTACCTGAAATAAATCAGGTTTTATACAAAATAATTCTTTTTTTTCTGTTTTCCTCTTCAACTGCCAGGGACATAGGGGCCTATTCATCATAACTAAAATTTCTCTGGAGGTAATTAGGTTTAGAACTCGCATGGAGTTCTACCTAATTATCCGAGGAATTCATCATTCCTTCTCTCTATAACTATCTATTTCGAAAAGCTGTTATTTTTGCGATGACGGCTTTTCGGGAAATAGATAGTTTTCCCTATTTACTGTACCTTACTGAAGTTGTAATCAGTGCTGCACATGCACTGTTACATCTATAAAAGCAGCGCCTGCGCAGCACTGCCTCCAGCTGCTGTAATTCTGTGTGCCCCCACCAACCCCCCTCCCCTCTCCACTCACCCCCCCTTCCCCGATTTACCTGCCAGCTCCAGCCTCCTCCGGCTCCGTCTGCTGTTCTGACACTGTGTTCTTGAGGCAGAACACAGTAAAGTTTAGAAGAAAAAAAATGTTTTTTTGTTCTAACCTTTACTGTGTTCTGCCTGGAGAACACATGTCAGAACAGCCATCGGAGACAGAGGAGAGACCAGGGAGTGCCAGAGGGAGCAGAGGAGGACCTGCCCAAGCTGACACAGGTTAGTGTCACCTACTAAGTGTCACCCATTCACAGTGGCGGATAGTAACTCCATCAATTTATGAAAATACATAATTTTCGGAATTTGATGAATAGCATAATTTCCATATCCCCATACTAATGTATGGGGAGTGTGGAAATTCAGTGATATCAGTGATATCTCCTGTGTTAAGTGTCTTCATGAATACTAAAATAACGGTAATTAAGGAAAATGTCCTTAAAAACTTTATTTTATGTTGATGAATAGGCCACATAATATCTTGTAAGATATCCCCTTTATAGCATAATTACTATAAAAATTCTAGAAAATGAATTGGCCATATCCCAGAGATTTTAGAATCCCATTTTATTATAGAACAAATTTACTGTTTAAATTCAATTAAATTTAATTTGAGAAAATAAACACTGCTCAATGGATGATAATAATCAGTTCCTTGATGGATTACATTTGGAAACAAATCACAAGTAGAATATGTGAATCATAGTATACATGTTTCGCCAATACTCTTGTTTGCATCCACTCACATTTTCCTCTTGGGGAACTTTTTGTAGCCACCTGTTACAAATAATCAGCCAATAGGTTTTCTTTCTTATCGACATGATCCACTCTCAGAAGATCAATGTGCTCTTTCTTCATATATGTCGCTACTACGTTATTTTGCAAAATCACTTCGAATATCATTTTTCTAAGTTGACAGCTCTGAGCATCAGGTTATTTTACATGACAATGTATGGCAGCTGAAGCGACTGGTTCATCCACATATTCCAGATGTGCACAAGATAAAGATTTATATTTATCTGTTACATGGATAAGACAATATATATTTAAGTTGAATTTGTTTTTTCCTGTTTTTATTTATACATTTATATTGTTGTGTTAGATGAACATGTATTATCTGGAATTGTCATTTCTCATATTCCCTTCCTATTGTTTTATAAAATATTGCTTAATACTCCCAATATCTATGAAATCTTTCATCCTCTAGGACATGTTATTTTAACAGTATAAATATTGAGTACTTTATACAATCTTATAGTGTGTACCTTTTATTTACATATCATTGAATTAAGGTTCCAATGAAACAGTAATTTGTTTTCAATAATTATGAGATCATAAGATTTGCATAGAAGCAGCATACAGTAGTTTTCCTTGGTGTTTTTAGAAGTGGAGATGTTGGTCATTGCAACCAGATTCCAGCTATTATCTTCTAGCAGGTGCTAGATAAATATTAAGTAGAATCTGATTGGTTGCTATGGACAACATCTCCACTTCTAAAAACCCGCACTTTAGTAAATATTCCCCTTAGTGTTTTCTAATGCTGCCTACTCCATTTCCAGGATATTGATTTTCAAAATATTTACTGTTTGTTTGGAATCATTGTGTTACTGAAAAATAGAGGGTCATTCCAACTGCATATTTTCACACTGATAGATTATTTTTTTTCCCTTCAAAATACTGTATATTTGTAATGTTTAATCCAATACATTATATGTTTCAATAGAGTCAACTTTTCAAAATGATTGGGGATGCTCTAAAAAAGACTGAAAATGCAATGCATAAACATGAATCCTGGCAGCACAAATATTGGGGATGCTCAAGCACCCACAGAGCTGACTACTATGCTACAATATGTTGCCTACACTAAATGCCACTGTGCAGCCATAGAAGAGACTTCACAATGATACATAGTCTACTTAATGCATTCTATCATCAGCATGTCTTCACTTTTACCTGCACCATCATTTGACTATCATCACTAAATACATTGTAGTTTGTTTTCATCTTGAAAGAAAATTACTAAATGCTAAAAGACCACTAGTTTGGAAAAATAGACATTCATTTTGTTTTTCAGGTAATGAGTCAATGACGTATTTGAGATTTGTGTAGTCAAACCATGCTGCTGAAATACATTTCTCACGGTCTGCACTGTTACTACAAAATTTCATCCTGCATCCACTTTTTCTATATAGATAAAACATTATTAGGGGTATTCAATATGGAGCGAAAATATCGGAATCGGCGTAAAATTATCGCCAATGATGTAATTTTCGCCGATTTCAATCATCCCCGTATTCAATATCAAAGACTTTTCGCAGGTTCGAAAAGTCTTTGATAAAAAACGGGGATAACTTTTCACCATTGAATAGGTGGCAAAAAAAGTGCAGAATTGGGGTTTAGAGGAGCAGGCTTAAAAAACATAGCCTGCATCCCTGGGAATGTCATTTAAAAGTAAACTGTGTCAAAAAAAAATAATTATTTAAAATTTGAGGTGAAAAAAAAAATGGGAAAAAAGTGTTTAAAAATAGGGTAATAGTTTCAGGGCTATTCTGCAAGTATGCGGCAGGTGCTTTCTAGAATAGGCTATTAGCGGCAGGTGCATAGATGCAGAATTTTTAAATAAAGACTTTAGGGACTTAAAAATATGCTAGTACCCATTTTCATGTACCCCAAATTTGATGGGACCACTAAAAAATATGAAAAAAATAACCTAAGTGCTCTTCTGCATCACTTCTTCAAAGTCGGGAAAAAAACACCTGCAGCCGCTATTTAAATCCCCGACTTTCATTTGCAGGCTAAAACGGGGATACCCATAGTGATCCCCCATGTTGTTACAGCTTTAGGGGGGTCCTACAATTTATTCCAGGTAAATTTCGTATTTTTTCGCAGATCCCACTTTGCAGGTTCCCATTTTCGTAGCTTATATATTGAATACGGGGATAAAGCCTGATACTTTATCCCTGGAAAATCTCCGATGTGGAGCGAAAAGTCCAGCACGGACTTTTCGCTCCCATATTGAATACCCCTGTATATCTTCACATTTCTGACTACATTGTACTTGATTGTTGGAAAACTTTTGCTTCAAAACCCCTAAATATTGATTCACAATATGTCCAATAATTGATATAGATATTTTAGATCTCTTATTGCAGTTTTCATCATTTGATAAAAAGCAAAATGTCTGGGGGCAAACTTTTATTTGTAAATTATTGTCTTTATTGTACATACAAAAGCATTTGAACATTTAAATAAAAACTACTTTTCAATATTTATATTTGGCTCAGTATTACTTTGTATAAAAGCTATTTTTGTTTTGATAAAAATAACTAATTTTTCATTAGTTGTATATTACAATTTGATAAAAAAAGAAAGTTTAAACATATTTAAGACACTGAGTTTTTGGTCTACAAATATCAACAATTTATGTCTAATAAACATTTTATATACTACACCTAATTTATTATGTCATATTTCTGAGATGATGCACTACACTCTGTAACTTATATGGCTTTCATACTTTAAGTCATACAGGAGCTATGTGATCAATCGAATCACAATAGTGCATTCCAAGTACTTTTGTACAAGTCATAGTCACCAATAGTCACTCCAAATATGTATAATACTTTACAGTAGGAGCTGCATTATTTCTTATAAAAACAAGTTTTAATAATTATCAAGTGATAACAGAATTCACAGATTGTAAGTGATGACACACCTTATACATATATTATTTGAAGGAGTATATACAAGGGAGTTTATGCCTATATTAACATCACTTGTGTGTTATATGTCTACCTTTGTATGTATGTACATGAATCTTACCATTTATCCTGTTAAACATATGTGTATTTACTTCAATAATATACTGTAGAACTTCAAGTCATTTTAATTCTATTTTTTTTCTGGGACTCCTAATACTTTAATGATAACTTATACAGTAAGGTGTGTTTCTCAGGCCTTGACTAGTGATTTAAGTTATTTAAACTGTGACTGAATGTCTGTACTCACTCAGTGCCACTGATGAAACTACAGATGTGTAAGAAGTTATAACATGTCAGGCCAACAGGATTGTGAGATACTCTAGTTGTGGAGATTAGTTTGTAATTATTTATATTTCTACATGGAGACTGATGCAGTGCCCAATGTTTGCTGTTGATGCTGACAGGGGGCTTGGTCATGAGGCATATAGAGCATGTCCCTGTCATGAAGGTGTCATAACCACACCCCCAGAATTTGTATAGTTCTAAAAAGTGCTAGCCTCCCTCTTATACACCTTTAGCTGTTATCATGACATTATACTGTGTACCAATTGCAGATGCATGCAGGACCTAGGCTTGCTGAGTAGGTGTAACCTAAGCCCAGAGATGCTGTGCTTGTGCGCCCATCTGTGCATGCTGCCCCAAAGTGGCTAATAGTTTATACTAAAGAAGTTAGTCAAAGAATGACCAGTAACCCACTTGACCACACCCAGCATTAGAAACCCCTGTATTTGACATTGACCCTGGATGCAACACCTGTTCACCATTGTCATTTAGAACAGTGGTGATGGGACATATCTCTCACCTGTCTTATTATTCTAGACATTGCAGTCTTGATCATGACGGTGAGACATAGCCCTTAATGCAGCACTTTCCTGATGAAATCAGGACAGATGGGAGGTATGGTCTAAGATTCTGTTAACTTTACTGACTGTTTTTACAAATTTCAGCAGTAATTGGCCACAGCTGGACTCTCTGTGTTTGTTACTATGAATGAGCCACAGTAGACAGGGTAACAGAGAGGCAGGCAGTCTGGGGAACAGGATGTAGTCATGCTGACAGCGGCATCTGGATGGCCACAATCCTGACAGATCTCAACAGTAAGCATTAGAGTTGGGGTTAGGGTAAGGCACTAGGGAAAGGTTAGGGTTAGGCTGTGGGATGGAAAGGGTTAAGCTGCAGTAGGGGTGTGTTAGTGTTAGGCTTCAGGTTAGGGAAAAGATTAGGGTAAGAGTTAAAAAACTTATGTCGGGATGCCACTATCAGGATTCTGACCATCTGCATTCTGACTGTCGGGATTCCATATCCAACATCCCTTAAGTGCTCATTCAATTAGTTTATTTTTATAGACCTTCCATCAGCTCACATTCATACCTGAACATAAGTGAGGTACTGTAGTACATTTGTTAATCCTGCTATATTGTAGGTTAAGAGCATGGCTTGAGTCCTGGTTATTATAAAATTTGGATATCAGAATAAAATTCTTGAAAACTAGTTAGCAGTGGCGTAACTAGGGTATTAGGAGCCCAGGGCAAGATGAAAAATGGAGCCCCAGCATATGAGCGAACACCAAAAGAGTGGGCATGACCATATGCCACAAGGGGCATGGCCACTGCAAAATTGGGGGGTGTCAACATGACATCACCATTTCTTGTTACTCTGGTAACATTCCTTTCCATACCATATGCACCTTAATTCCCCCTGTAGTAGTGCCCGTTATGCAGTGCACCCAACAGTAGTGCCCCTTATGCAATGCCCCCTGTTTTAGTGCACATTATCCAGTGCCCCATTAGTAGTGCCCCTTATGCAGTGCCCCCAGTAGTGCCCCTTATACAGTGCCCCTTATGCATTGCCCCCTGTAGTGCCCAAAATATAGTGCCTCTTATGCAGTGACTCTTATGCTGTGCCCCTTATATAGTGAGCCCAGTAGTGCCTCTTATATAGTGCCTTCAGTAGTGCCTCTTATACATTACCCTCAGTAGTGCCCCTTATATAGTGCCCAATATACAGTGCCACCAGTAGTACATCTTATACAGTGACCCCAGTAGTGCCCCTTATATAGTGCACCCAGTAGTTCCCCTTATATATTGCCCCCTATGCAGTGCCCAATAAACAGTGCCCCTTATGCAGTGCCACCTGTAGTGCCAAATACATAGTGCCCCCAGTAGAGTCTCTTATGCAGTACCAAATATTCAGTGACCCCAGTAGTGTCCCGTATATAGTGGCCCAGGATTACCCCTTATGCAGTGCCCCCAGTAGTGCCCAATATATAGTGGCCCCAGTAGTTCCACTTGTATAGTCCCCAATATACAGTTCCCCCAGTAGTGCCCAGACACACAGACAGACAAAATTATACTTACCGGATTCCCCGCTCCTGTGCCCACTGCTGTCCGCTGCTCCGGCCCGCTCGGCACTATGGGAGAGATGTCATGACGTCTCTCCGTTCACCCAGTGTAGGAGCTGGGAGGCGGAGCTCATGACTTAGCTCCTGCCCGGCTCTGGCCCTGGGTGCAGCAGCCAATTAGACTCTCTCTGACTCTTATTGGATGCAGTGCTAAAACAAACACACCGCTGGCGGCGATGTGTTTGTGTATTGCCGTGGACTGCACATGCCCTGGACTGCAGCTGGCAGCACCCCCCTCATTTTGCCAGGTCCGATGGCGCCCAGGGCATGTGCCATGCTCAAACCCACCCATATTACGCCACTGGTAGTCAGAATCCTATTTGATCAGTGTAACTATTTTAGATATCCAACACTGCAACATTATTTTATATATATATACAGTCAGGTGCATAAATATTGGGACATTGACAGAATTTTCATATTTTGACCTCTATTCACCACCACAATGGCTTTGAAACAAACAAGATGTGCTTTAACTGCAGACTTTCAGATTTGATTTGAGGGTAATTACATCCAAATCAGGTGAACGGTGTAGGAATTACAATGGTTTCTATATGTGCCTCCTACTTTTTAAGGGGCCAAAAGTAATGGGACAAACTAAACAATCCTAAATCTAACTTTCACTTTTTAATACTTTGTTGCAAATCCTTTGCAGGCAATTACAGCCTGAAGTGTGGATTCAGGTCAGGGGATTGACTTGGCCATTGCATAACATTCCACTTTTTAGCCTTAAAAAACTCTTTGGTTGCTTTTGAAGTATGCTTCGGGTCATTGTCCATCTGCACTGTGAAGCGCCACCCAATGAGTTCTGAAGCATTTGACTGAATATGAGCATATAATATTGCCCAAAACACTTCAGAATTCATTC
Source organism: Taudactylus pleione (assembly GCA_031769625.1). Classification (NCBI taxonomy): domain Eukaryota; kingdom Metazoa; phylum Chordata; class Amphibia; order Anura; family Myobatrachidae; genus Taudactylus; species Taudactylus pleione. The sequence goes on from JAUIMM010000636.1 coordinate 1,815,082, forward strand.
TGCTGCTTTTGTCAGCAGTCACATCATCAATAAATACAAGGGAACCAGTTCAATTGGCAGCCATACATGCCCACGCCATGACACTACCACCACCATGCTTCACTGATGAGGTGGTATGTTTTGGATCATGAGCAGTTCCTTTCCTTCTCCATACTCTTCTTTTTCCATCACTCTGGTACAAGTTGATCTTTGTCTCATCTGTCCATAGGATGTTGTTCCAGAACTGTAATGGCTTTTTTAGATGTTGTTGTCAAACTCTAATCTGGTCTTCCTGTTTTTGTGGCTGACCAATGGTTTACATCTTGTGGTGAGCCCTCTATATTCACTCTTGTGAAGTCTTCTCTTGATTGTTGACTTTGACACATATACACCTACCTCCTGGAGAGTGTTCTTGATTTGGCCAACTGTTGTGAAGGAGTTTTAATTCACCAGGGAAATAATTCTTCTGTAATCCACCACAGTTGTTTTCCGCGGTCTTCTGGGTCTTTTGGTGTTGTTGAGCTCTCCGGTGCATTCTTTCTTTTTAAGAAAGTTCCAAACAGTTGATTTGGCCACACTTAATGTTTTTTCTATCTCTCTGATGGGTTTGTTTTGATTTTTCAGCCTAATGTTGGTTTGCTTCACTGATAGTGACAGCTCACTGGATCTCATATTGAGAGCCGACAGCAACTGATTCCAAATGCAAATGTCACACCTAGAATCAACTCCAGACCTTTAACCTGCTTAATTGATAATGAAATAACGAGGTAATAGCCCACACCTGTCCATGAAATCGCTTTTGAGTTGATAGTCCCATTATTTTTGGCCCCTTAAAAAGTGGGAGGCACATATAGAAACCGTTGTAATTCCTACACCGTTCACCTGATTTGGATGTAATTACCCTCAAATTAAATCTGAAAGTCTGCAGTTAAAGAACATCTTGTTTGTTTCATTTCAAAGCCATTGTGGTGGTGAATAGAGGCCAAAATCTGAAAATGCTGTCAATGTCCCAATATTTATGCACCTGACTATATATATATATATATATATATATATATATATATATATATATGGGAAAAATAAAGGTGGGAACCTGCAGATCCCTTGCTAAGTTGTGCTAGGGATCTGCATGTTTATCAACTCCTCCCTGTACTATCCAGTCCTCAACACACCCTCCCCCCTAGCCCTCTCAGTTTCCAAGTCAGAAACAAATTCTTAGCCAGAGTACTAATCCTGTGTTTCTCGTTTCCACCCATACATACAACCTGCTTTTGTATATTTCATGTTTGCAAGGGGTGAGGATAAACCTGCGAGTACTGTAGTTTACCAGTTTAGTGTCTGACAATCCCTCAGCATCTCCGGGGATTACGTTGTAAAACAGCCTTCTTTTCTCAGGAGCGTTCTCCTGGCAATCTTACCTCTGTACAGAGCATGAGATCAGCAACTTGGCCTGCATGAGTCCTGCGCTCAGGAAAACTTTAGTTCTGTAGCAGCTTACATATATGTTTTAGGATTGTCATCTTAAGCATCTGCTTATCCCAGGTTGGCGTGTACAGTAAATTGGCTGATGGCTAGACCTCTACGTGATCTTCAGTAAATCAGACTTCAAATAATGATCATATTTTAACATGGTTTGGAGCACATCATTATATGCTCTTGGATTGGTAGAGGAACTATCCCAGTGAAGCCAGGAAAAAGCAAACAACCCAATGCTTATTGTTTTGGGTTGACATGGTACGCATTTATTAAATAAGAATGTGCCGCTTTATCCTAACAACTACACTATAAGCCACTTGTTCTAACCTTTCTTTTTTCCATAAATCCAGAATCATACAACAAATGATTTATTTAGAGAACTTGTAGCCACCACTGTGAGAACGGGATTATAGTGGAACAGACTTGTTGATTGAGTTATTCAGAAATTATTTACATCTACGCGGAACCTCACTGGACCCAATAAAACCCAAGAGGGAGATACAGTGATGCTCATTAATTATATATATACTGTATATATTATAAAATAAAATCCATAGGAGGCACCTGTCTGTTTGTTCGGGCTAATCTCGTGAGCCACTGGATAGATTTTGATGCAGTTATAACTATTTTATAGAGCATTTGTCAAGGAAGGTTTAGTTGTCTGAAACATTAATGTATGACAAAAGAGAGCAGAGCCGTGGCTATTAAAGTTAAGCAAGTCAATGAAAACCACAGACGTCCAAGGGATTTGAGTGCATGTCAGGTCAAAACTAAATCTTTTTGTGTTGATATCCAGAGGAAAAACAACTAATGTCATCTACAAGGCAATCTTATAAGACTTTGATTAAAAAAGACTACAAATGTAAATTCTAAATTTCCCCCATGCAAAGCAAGGGTGGGTCGCTAGTACAGGGTGGTCCATAAATGTGGAAACAACCTTATAATCATCTGCAACAATGAATTGTTGATGCATGTGCTCAGATTTAGCCAGATGTCTCGGTCAAAGTTTATCAGGAATGGGAAAAGAGAACACTGCAAAATAGTGGTCATCACTTCGAACATATCCTATAAACTTTATGTTAAAACTCGAGAATGAATAAGGATTTACTACAATGAAGAACACGATTGTTTTTCTTATGAAAATATGCATCTGATATGTCCTATGACTACCATCCCAATTATAAAATTAGAGTTAAATTCAAGATTTCCGCCAAACTGATGATATACCCTAAAATTATTTTCCCCACTCCCATATAATATGTGTAGACACTGGATTAACATTTCCTTAGTCATTTCATTTTTATAAAGGTGTTTCTACACTAAAGACCACTCTTGTATGTATGTGTATATAGCTATATAGTTCCCAGCATTGCCCGGGTTTACATTTCAAGTTATTATGTTTTATTATGTGATGTCATCCAAATCCATCGAGTGGAAGGCCCAGAACTGGCTCCCTGGGTCAAAGTTCTGCCTGGCGCACACTGCAGTGAGGTCCGACCAGAACCCCAACCACCCTATTAGGCACCCTGGACCAAATTCCACCCCTCTGTGATGTTTTCATCCAAATCCATCTAGTGGAAGGCCCAGATTAGGCTTCCCAGGTCAAACTTATTCCCAGCATCCCTGTGTCAAAGTTCTCCCAGCATACACCAATGGGAGGTCCAACCAGGACCTCAGCCCCCGATTATGTTGTCTGGGAATCAATGTTACTACTCTGTAAAGTTTTCATCCAAATCCAACCAGTGGAATGCTCAGCACAGGCTCCCCGGGTCAAAGTTCTGCACAGCGTACACCAACAGGAGGTCTGACTGGGACCCTAACCCCCCTCAAACCTGGCCAGGATCCAACTGGACCTCCTCATGCTGGTTTCAACCCAGTTGGTGCATGGGTATCAGAATGTATAACTGGACAGTCAAACAAACAGACCATTTAATTTTATATGTAAGATTTAATATTAGGTAAACACTCAAAATTCACTATAATTTTCTCCTGCATTATAATTGCACCTGTCCCAATATATTATGTACACTGTTTTCTGCTTCAGCTACAGACCAGCTGGATAAGTTTGGCAGCGATACTTTCCCCTATAACCTGTGTAACAATACAATAGAGTATTGATCTATATGTGAGTTAATGTTGTTCCTAAAATTTTGAAAAATACAATGTACTGTACTTTCTGTAACCTCAGTGTGAACAAGCCTAAAACAAAATATAAATAAAATCCATGTTGTTCTATAAAAAATAAATGATGAAAAAACAGCAATCTAAAAAAGTAAGACATTTTAGAAGTTTATAAGAATTAAATAAACTGTTGTTGAGAGGAGTAATCCTGTGTTATGTATGTGTCACAATATTTCATGTTTGTGAGTCCTTTGAAAGAACCTATCAGTTGCCACCTGCTTGAAATATGTAAATGAGCTGCTACATAGGAAAAATATCTCTAACTAAAATGTGTAATGCAACAATGATTTGAGTGAGATAGACAACAAGGTTTTATTTCTAAGCATTTATTTGGCAATACATAAGGATAAATATATATGACTAATTTCTTCTAAATGAGTTGGGGCAGTTATAATGATGCCATGTCACCACCAGGGAATCCCTGGTCTTGCCTCTGAGATAAATGTAGATATGTACAAATAGTGTGGGAAATGTATAGAAGTGCAATAAATCAGAAGAATGCAGGCTATAATCCAACATACTGTATAAGAAGATACACATTACTTCTTTAAATTTCTGAATTTACAATGTTGAATGTTGCCTTATAATGGCACTTTCACTGAATATTATTTATATAGTACCAGCTATTTATATAGCACACACATATTCTGCAGCGCTTTACAGAGAATATTTGTCTATTCATATCAGTCCCTGCCCCAGTGGAGCTTACAATCTGTATTCCATACCACATCTGCATACATACTAGGGTTCTTTTTTGTGTTGGGACCCAATTAACCTACCAGTATATTTTTGGAGTGTGGGAGGAAACCGGAGTACCCAGAGGTAACCCACGTAAGCACAGAGAGAATATATAAACTCTGCACAGATAGGGCCGTGGTGGGAATCGAACCCACGACCTCAGTGCTGTGAGACAGTAATGCTAACCATTACACTGTCTGTGCTGCCCATATAGCCACAGAATACATATATGCACAGCAATAATCATGAATAAAGGAACATAAAAACAAATCTATAGCATAATAAAGCATGAACATCCAGGTGACACTCAGGATTAATGGTGTATATTCCTTCAATCATGCACTCTCAAATTACAAAGATTCCTAATAGGGTTATCTCAAAACTAGATTTCCACTTTGCATGAATGGGTTCAGGATTTTCCCTCTGATAGGATGCACTTTAATTTGTTCTCCCCAATGATCATATAAGAGAAAAATGGGGAAATTACACTAATGCAGCATTGTAAGTTCCAAAATAAAATGTATTTCTACAGAGATACTCACATATAATCAAGAATAAAAAAGCATATTATAAGACCACATGGACAATCCTCCCATTCCCCCGGATAGAGTCCACCTACCAGATGTATGGATGAAATTAGCACATCAATAGTAACAAGTCTGGGACACTTGCAACTCCTTGGTGGGTGGTCTCCTTGCAGAAACACGTCCAGAGTGATTTTCAAAGAAAAAGGGTTGGAATCTCCCGTGTCCCCGCTGACATGTTTCGAACTAACAGTCCTTTCTCAAAGCGGCTGCACTTTGAGAGAGAACTATAGGTCTGAAACAAATACACATATTCTTCCACCCTACTTGAAAACCAGTCTTTGTTTTTAGGTGTTGCTGCTAACAGTATATATTTGATGCTAACTTGCTTACCAAAAACTACAGAAATATTAAAATGAATTCTGGCAGTGATTATCTACAAAAATAGTTTCAGTAACGCCTGTCATATATCCATCTCTCATTTTTCATTCTTCAGTTTTTCGATCTCCATTTTCCATTCTCCCTTTTTTGCAACATGCTTGCTGGTATGCAAACACTCTACTGTGGTATTTATTGGACCTTGGTCTCTTCTCCTGATTTCCTATTTTCCTAATATATGTGATGTGTATTACTGTATATCTGAAGCTACAAAAATTGCACCACTCACTCCTCAGTATAAAACCAAATGCATACTGTTTACTGAGCATATAAACAGTACAAAAGTAACAAACTGCCCCTTTGATTTCAAAATGCACAGTTGTTCCACCTGTACAGATATTGAAAATAGTGTTTCATATTACCCCACAGGAGGCCCAGCCCTATTTGCCAATGTACAATATTTATGGGAGAGTATTCAGCCTACTGTGAAATATGATAATATGTAATCTCTAAATAGTTTTGTAATCATATAAAGCTTGAGGCCACAGGCTGAGTGTTTTTATATAGGTCGCAGATCTTTTAGATGCCATTATCCTATGTTTCTACCACATGCAGTGCATTATTCCTTATAATTCATGACAGATGTAATATTATGTCAAATGCCAACAAATTTAGTATTTTGTGTCATAGCATTTAATTAAATTTTGTTATTTTGTGTTGAAGTATGTAACTATTTTTCTTCAATGAGAGTAAACATGTTATGCAGCTGTGTCTTTTTAAGTTGCTGCATAGAAGAGAGTCTGGGGTGTGGCCAGGAGCAGGATTTTGTGGGAAGCAGTGAAATTTTTGGCTACGGCAAGGGAATTGTATAGCAGAAGAGAGGAATAAATCAAAGAAGTATTGTTTGAAATATAGTCATTTAGTATGTGTCACATGTTGGCATAGCTGAGGGTCCTAACATGGCCACAGTAAGGAAAAATATTATCTTTTAAGCTCAGTAATATCAGAGACCAAAAAAGAGAAGTACAGTATATCTGTCATAGCTGTTTATACATTGCAATTTAATAATACTTCTAATATACTTTTTTATTATATTAAGTGTTACAGTGGTGCTTGAAAGTTTGTGAACCCTTCAGAATTTTCGATATTTTTGATGAAATTTGGCCTAAAACTACCTCAGATTTTCACACAAGCCCTAAAAGTAGATAATGAGAACCACATCAAACAAATGGGACAAAAAATTAGACATGCTCATTTTTTTTAGGAAAATGTTTCAATATCACATATCTGTGATTGGCAAAAGTATGGAACCTTTAGGCTTAGCAGATATTTTGAAGTTGAAATTATAGTCAGTTATTTTCAATCTATGGGATGACAATCAGGTGTGAGTGGACATCCTGTGTTTTTAAAAGAACAAAGTCTGAAGTTCACAACACATGTTTGTGGAAGTGTATCATGCCATGAATAAAGAAGATTTTTGAGGACCTCAGAAGAAGAGTTGTTGATGCTCACCAGGCTGGAAAATGTTACAAAACTTTCTCTAAAGAGTTTGGACTCCACCAATCAACAGAAAGATTGTGTACAAACTGAGGAAATTCCAAACCAATATTACCCTCACCAGGAGTGGTCGACCAACAAAGATCACTCCAAGAGCAAGGCGTCTAATAGTTTGCAAGGTCACAAAGGAACCCAAGTTAACCTCTAAGCAACTAAAGGCCTTTCTCACAGTAGCTAATGTTAATATTCATGAGTCCATCATCAGGAAGACACTGAACAACAATGGTGTGCATGGCAGGATTGCAAGGAGAAAGCCACTGCTTTCCAAAAAGAACATTACTGTCCATTTGCAAGATCACCTGGATGAGCCAGAAGACTATTGGAACAATGTTTTGTGGACAGATGAGTCCAAAATAGAGCTTTTTGGTTTAAATGAGAAACATTCTGTTTAGAGAAAGGAGAACACTGCATTCCAGCATGAAAACCTCTGTGAAATACGTTGGTGGTGGTATCAAGGTTGGGCCTGATTTGCTGCATCTGGCCGATGACGACTTGCCATCATTGATGGGACAATGAATTCTGAAATATACCAGAATATTCTAAAGGACATCTGTCCATGAGATGGATCTGAAGAGAATGTGGGTCATGCAGCAAGACAACGACCCACAGTACACAAGTCATTCGACCAAAAAATGGTTCAAGAAGAATAAATTTAGAGTTTTGGGATGGCCAAGTCAAAGTCCTGACCATAATCCAATAGAAATTGGATTATGGTCAGGACGAGCAGTTCATGGGAGGAAACTCACCAATATAACAGAGTTGAAGCTGTTTTGTATGGAGGAATGGGGTAAAATTCCTCCAAACCGATGTTCAGGACTAGTCAACAATTACTGTACAAGAAATGTTTAGAAGCAGTTATTGCTGCACAAGGGGGTTATACCAGATACTGAAAGCAAAGGTTCACATACTTTTGCCACTAACAGATATGTGATATTGAATCATTTTTCGCAAAAAAAAAATAGCATGTCTAATGTTTGTGTCTCATTTGATTGATTTGATTTGTTTATCTACTTTTAGGACTTGTGTGAAAATCTGAAGTAGTTTTAGGCCAAATTTCAGTAGAAATAAAGAAAATTCTGAAGGATTCACAAACTTGTGAATGTGGTGGAAGGGACCTGAGCACTAGTCAGGAAACCTCATGTGAAAAATACAAAATATTACTGTAGATAAGATGGATATTCCACCATGATAGTTTTTTTTCCCTTTTTAATATACTACATTAAAAGTTACATTTTATTTTTAATACACACTTTAGATTCACTCATGATGGATTGGTGGCCCAAAAAGGATAGTACTGTTCTTTTCTCTCTTGACTTCTGGGTTCACAAACTTTCAAGCACCACTGTATAATGTAATAATAGGCAAAATATGCCATAAAAAGTGTAAAAATTAATTAATTTGTTTTGACCTCAGAAGTCTAGATGTCACACAAGCTGCCATGGATTCTGTTCTTGGTGGTTACCATTGCAGCTGGGTCTAGAGCAGCCACACTAGCTGATGGTCCCAGCTGTTACTTAGTAACAAGTAAATTGCAAGTATGTGCAGCTACTTGGCTGCAGATAGATTTCATTAGGAGGCTTGTCTCTGTAGAGACAATCTGATTGGTCCCTGTTGTTGGTAAAAGCCAGATTATAGCTTCCTGTCCTTTGTGTCTGCTACCTGGTCCTCATGATTTGGTAAATATCCAGTGTTCATGTTGGGCCCTGGCTGTTATTTACCATTCCTGCTTTGGTCTAAGCATTCTGTCTGCATACTGCCTGCTCCACACACTGATCTTCCTGGGTGATCCTTCAGCTCAGCTCACAGAGTTTCCAAGCAGTCTTTTGTCCTTCTGCAGTGGCAATCCAGTCTATATTATTTACACCAGCTCCAGTCCTGTTCCATTTTGGCTAACCAGCCCACAGTTAATACCTACTCTAGCCTTACTCCCTGCTGCCATCTGGTTATTAAGTTCCTACTGTCCTGATTTAAACCCTGTCGGCATCCAAGTACCGGTGAGAAATTCCATCTTGGCGGCTGTTATAGGTGGACTGTGATTTCCTGGGTGAGCCCTAACACTAAGTAAGTTGGTCTGATTTCACTTTGCAGGCTGATTCAATCTACCTTGAACATTGTCACAAAACAAAGCAATGCTCTGGCTTACCAGGTTTGGCAGTGTGGAATCTATCAACATTGCACCTCTTGCTCCTTGCCTCCTTCTGTAGTGGTGACTTTCTGAACAATTGCAGGCACCTCCCCTAGGAAGCAGACATGCAACGCTATAATTTGTTTAAAGGGATGGTAAATAGATCAGCAGCATTTCTATCCATGTTGATTGATTGCATGTGTACCAGGACCTGACTTGCTTAGTGAATTTGTATCTTGCCTGTGCCCCTGACCTCAGCTTGTTATGCCATTTTGCTCTAGCACCTGTGACCCAAACCTCAGCCTATTATACCACTTTGCTTCAATGTCTGTGCCCCAGTTTTCTCCAGTGCCTGTCACTCTGACCTCATTGCACTTTGCCTTGCTTCACCCAAACATCCAACCAGTAACAACCAATGGGCAGTTAGAAGTTTGTGACCTGTGGGCTCCAGGCAGTGAAGCCCATACCACTTTGCAGCAGTTCTTAGTGAAAACCCTAAACTGGCAATATCCACTCTATCCAGGGTGAACTGTGACAAATATGCTATATCCATTCTATCAACAGGTACTTTTTAAATTGAGAAAAAAGTAACAATCAGATTGTTTGCTCTTTATTGATTGTATTGTTGTAAGCTTTCTTGCATTGCATAGATGTGCATATGTATGTTTATTAGAAAAATGAATGCGTAAATCTCTTAATTGATGTATATAGTACTGTCCAATGATAATTTACATTCTTGTGCTGTATAAAACTAAAATCTGTGGCTGCTGTGTGTATTTAAACCTGTAATTATAGAACTCATGATAAATTATATCGAGAGGCTATAGCAAAGTCAACTGTGGCGTTTTAAGTCTATATTTTAATAGTACTATATTATAGTACTGTTGGGGAAGGGGCACTACAGAGGCATTACCACAGGGGCATTACTGTGGGGGCATGAACACTACAGGGGCATTACTGTATGGGCACTACAGGGATATTACTATGGGGGCATGGGCACTACAGAGGCATTACTATGAGAGCATAGGCACTACAGGGGCATTACTATGAAAGCATGGGCACTACAGAGGCATTACGACAAGGGCATTAATATGGGAGCATGGGCACTACAGGGGCATTACTGTATGGTGGGCACTATAGGGGCATTACTATGGGGGTATTAACTATGGGCATTACTATGGGGGCATTACAATATGGGCACTACTACAGGGGTATTACTATATGGGCACTACTACAGGGGCATTGCTATGGGGGCATTATCATATGGGCACTACTAAAGGGGCATTACTGTATGGGCACTACTACAGGGGCATTACCTCAGGGGGCATTATTGTAGAGGCACTGCTGCAGGGGGAATTACCAGGGGGGCGCCAAATTACTGTCTTGCCCCTGGTGACAAAAATCCTAGTTTCGGCCGTGACTTAACTTGTATTAAATTCTAAAAGAGTATTAGTGTATTTTTGAAATTGGGAAGAGAGAAAAGCAAATGTATTTTTCTAGTTATGTTCATCATGGGCACCTGTATATAAGAGGAGAACTTTAGATGGTTCAGATACAGGCTACCATATAAAAAAATGGAGAGGTTAAATTATAGTGATGGAATTGGCAAACTAGGGTTCAGTGGTGTAACTATAAATTTTACTCCCCCCTGCCAAAACATTTTCTGGTGCACCCCTCCTCACCTACAAACCCCTATACTCTTCTAGAGACCACTCTCTGTCTGGCCCTACTACCAATACCCCTATCACTCACATAGAGACTGATGGAAGCCCCTCCAGAGACCGCTGTCCACCCCCTTCTGTTGTATTACTGGTAGTCCAGACTGATCAAAGAGAGACAAATCACGTTGATAAGGCAGCTGATAAATGAGGTGTATCACCACCAAGAGCATACATACAGCTGAGTAACATGACCAGGCAGGGCACATGGTCTCAGTGACATCAGCATAAACAGCCACAAACATAGTTCTCTCTCCAGTCACACAGCACATAGCAGCACACAAGCCCCCAGTACTTGGAGCTACCACTTTGACCATCCGCTGCTTCCAAAACTCTAGGGGCATGAGCTGCAGAGCCTGGTGGTCACCTCCCCATCACCCCTGCAGCCTACCCAGGCTGCCACACTGTGATAGCTCTCTGACAGCAGGAGTAGCAACCGCAGCACACCTGAGCCTGTCCCACTATATATCCATTTACCTGCCCGCTTTTCCTCCACACTTCAGCCAGTGGCAAATGCTGGATTCTGTAAGGGGGGCTTCCAAATGTTTAACATCTAACCATAATATATATATATATATATATATTATATATATGTACTGCAAGGACAACTGTATGCCATTTTGATCACTTGTATACATGTGTGGTTCAATGCTAACATTACTGATTCTGATCACTTTTTGGTCAGAATCAGCCATTAGTGTACACCATACACTGACAATTATTCCCCCCAATCATCTGCAAAATGAGGAATTGCCACAATCCATCGCAAATACATGGGGGCATTTATGGAATCTCCAGACTACACATATACTCCACCTCTTTCTCCTCAAATGAAGTTGTGATAATTATTCTTATTTTGTACAGCTGATTATTTGTATTCTTGTGTTTGTGTGTGCCTAGACCCCCAGTTATATTTCTCTCACCTCCTCCCATTTTTCTGATTTCTGTATCCTCTTAAAATTAACAATCCTTAATAAAAAAAAACATACTGACGACATGAGGACATCTAATATAATTCAGGAACAAATATCTCACAGCTACTGTAGTATAATAAAGGGACTTTTAACTGTGAGGGTGAAATTTGTTGCCAAGAAAGCTAGTGATGCCAGAATTATTGCATGAATTTTAACACAGATCAGATGCCATTCTTACTAGACATTGCATCAATAGCTCTAATGAGCAAATTAAAATAATAATAAAATAATCATGTATATGACCAGGTAGGACCCATTCCCCATGTTGATGTTTTAAATGTTTTTGGATATTTGCTTTTACATCCAGTACATCTAGAATTTCTAAAATGTTGAACTTGACGGACTTGTGTCTTTTTTTTCTACCTCATTAACTTAGTAAATATGTGCTTTTATGCTAATGCATTTATGGATAGTTGCACAGAAAAGTTTTATCTGTGAATATAAAAAACCACAAATAATTGGCATTACTTAATTTGACACTGCAAACACATGCATAAATTGATTTACAGCAGTGCCTTAAGGCAGCAATTGAATTGATGGCCAAATAATTTCCTTAATTATCTGGCCCACTTTCAGTTCTTATATGCACAATTTTTATTATTAACTTTGTTTCTTGTAAAGGCAGTGGTTGCACTTTTGGACTATTGTTTTAAAAAATACTCTCAAATGATGATTAGGACTTAGTGTAGGAGAAAGAAATGTAATAGCTATTTAATGGGTACTTGTGGTAAAACAGATTGACAGAGTGGGTCAAATGGTAATTAATAGTTTTCTTTTGTGTTTATTAGAGTATGTTACTAATCCACTGTAACTGGCAGCAGAAGATATAAATGGAAAAATAAGTTAATCAAGGCAAAGCGTCAAATATGAATGTTTTTCTTTTAATTCCACCCACTTGCTAATGTAAGAGGAACTGGAAATTAGGGAATATGTCATTTTGTACTTTATAATAACTTAGAACTAGCATGAGTTTTACTACTTCCATTCATTGCATTTTTTTATTATATGCAATAAGAAAACATAAAAATACTAAGTCAAGGACATTTATCAGCAGAATAGTGAATGTGGCAGAGTAACGATCTGCAATCTGTTACACATTTCTGTCAGGATGCATTTGCTGCAATTATAAAGCAAGTGGAAAGCGATTTCTAAAGAGATTTTAAAGGGTTTACAATTATATCCAATGAGTTTGTTCAAGGAATCATAAATTGTGTTAAAGGAGAATACAGTAAACTTTTTGCTGATAGTGATATCATAAGATTTGTTCAGTTTTAGAATTGTAAAAGTTAAATGTTTGTTACTCTTCTTGGGTAACTTTATTTTGGTTGGGAGAGTGAATTAGGTACCATCATATTCAAATTGTCATCCCATGGTTGGTGGACTGTAACAAGAAGGGATGTAATTAGATAGGGAAGCTATAAGGTTATGAGGGTGGTTCTGAAATCTGATAAGCTTGCCTGAAGAGGTGAGTTTTCAGGGAATGCTTGAAGGTTTGGAGACTAGTGGAAAGTCTTATTGTGCATGGGAGAGATTCAACGGGGTGGGTGCAGCCCTAAAAATGTCCTGTAACCGAGAATAGGAACAAGTAATGCGTGTGGATGAGAGACACAGATCTTGTGCAGAGCAGAGATGTCAGGTTGGGAGATATTTTGAAATAAGTGAAGAGCTTTATGTTGGTGTGGTTTGGTTAATAGCTTTATATGTAAGTAAAAGCATTTTATTTTGAATATGGTAGAAAACCGGCAACTAATTGAGGGATTGACAGAGCGACTCAGCAGACAATGAACATTTGGCAAGGAAGATTGGCCTAGCAGCTGCATTCAAAATGGATTGTAGTGGTAACAGTATGTTTTTGGAAAGACCAGTAAGAGGACTATTGCAATAGTCAATGCAGGAAATAATGAGTGCATGGATTAGAATTTTTGCAGTATTTTGTGTAAGATGTGATCAAGTTTTGGATATGTTTTTTAAATGCATGTAACATGATTTTGAGAAAGACTGAATGTGGGGAACAAAGGACAGTTAAGAGTCAAGGATGACACCTAGGCAAGTGGGCTTGTGGAGTGGGTTTGATTGTGGAGTTATCTACAGTGATAGAGATATCAGGTTGGTAACTACTATTAGCTTGTGGAAATATAATTAATTCTGTTTTGAGTATGTTAAGTTTGAGGTGGCAAGATGACATCCAAGATGAAATTGCAGAAAGACATACAGTGACATGGACCAGTACAGATGGTGACAGATCTGGGGAGGATACGCAGATTTGAGTATCTTCCAAATAAAGATGATACTGAAAACCGAAAGAGCTGATTAGTTTGCCAATAGAGGTGGTATAGATTGAAAAAAGAAGAGGACCGAAGACTGAGCTTGCGTTACTCCAACTTACAGAGGTAACGAAAAGGAGGCAGAATCAGCAAAATGAACAGTGAAACACCAATTAGATAGGTAGGATGAGAACCAAGAATGGGCTGAGTCCTGAGTCCTGAAGAGCTAGGGTTTGTAGTGTTTGTATGAGAAGACAGTGGTCAACCATGTCAAAAGCAGCAGAGAGATAAAGAATAAGAAGTGAGTAATGGCCTTTAGCCTTGGCAGTGACCAGATCATTCACTACATTAGTCAGTGCTGTCTCTGTGGAGTGTTGGGAAACAAAGCCTGACTGAAATGGGTCCAATAAGTTGTGCATTTTAAGAACGTGTAGGCAAGTCTTTCAAGTGGCTTGAACGGGCATGGGACATGGGTGGTAATTTAAGAGTGAGATAGGGTCAGAATTTAGTTTTTTTCAGAATGTGAGTAATCACTGCATTTTTGAACAGTGATGGAAACATACCAGTAGAGAAAGAGAGATTACAGATTTTAGTTCAGGGTGGGATAAGCACAGGAGACAGATCTTTACTGAATTATGAGGGTATAGGACCAAGAGGAGAGGTAGTAGAGTAGGAGAATAAGAGGAGTATAGATACTTCATATTCATTAGTGGAGCCAAATGAAGAGAATGTGCCAGAGGGTTCAGGTAAGCAATTGAGCATGTCACTGGCTGAGGAAGAGCCTACAATTTCCTATATTTTGGCTACTCAATCCCAGGTGCAAATGCACATTGATTATGAGGATGATCAGACAGTCATTTCTAATTAGCTGATCACATCTGGACCCCTCCCAATAATAGCATATAAAGCACTGATTGGCCTATTCTTGTTCGGGGGCCAGATAGATCCTGATGATTAAGGGGTCTATGTACTAAACTTTTGAGAGTGGACAGATATAAAGTACCAACCAATCAGCTTCTGTCATTTTTCAAACATAGCCTGTAAAGTGACAGTTAAGGGGGGTATCCACTTAGCGATTTTACCAAGCAATTGCACGATAACAATGTTGTTATCGTGCAATCGCTTGCAAATCGTGCAGCAATGCGCGTGACCACTGGTGATTTCTGACACCTATCATTGCCCGTACATGCTGGTCAACCTGACGATCCTGCCCAGGTTCAGCATGTGCAGGGATGACGGATGTGCCTAGACTGAATGAGTGAACGTTCAGTCTTATCACATCACTAGACATGGAAACAACATTGTAATTGTGCTGTCGTTTCCATTTCTACTAGTGGATACGGGGCTTTAGGAGATGATTGGTTGGTACTTTATCCCTGTACCCTTTCTCTCTCTCTCTAAGGCTTAGTACATAGGGCTCTATTTACTACAATCCACATTTAAAATGCAGTTGTAGTGTGATATTTCCGACTAAATTCGCATTGTGAATTTAGGAAATATCACAGGGATCTATAAAATATCCCTTGCAGGGAGAGAGCTTGCGATAAAGCTCTATCCCTGTGAATCCCATCAGCAAACTGCTCCCTGTATTTTTCAGAAACAATACAGGGAGACTGTGTCTGTGCATGCACCCACTGCAGGAGTCGTACAAATTCTACTCCAATTGCCCTTTAGTAAATTTATGTGAAACTAAAATAATAGTACAAATAATGTTAATAAATAGAACCCATAGACCCTTAAGTATACAAATCACCATGAGTTGTGGTGGTGGCTGAAAAGCAGCTGTTCCTGTGATAAGTAACCACTGCTAATGAAGTAGCAGTGTTACTAACCATGGAGGTGCTGGCCTTGTGTGCATGTGTGACCTGAGGTCTTGCATGCACATGACCGCAAAGGCATTCACTGCAGAAATGGCAAAGGGATCTGCTTGGATCCCTCTTTGCAGTCCAGGATCTTCATTTGATAGGAAGGAGCAGGGCTCAAGGAATCAATGCCATTTGAAGATGGCATTGGTTCCCTCAAACAAACTCCAAAATCTTTTCGTTGTTATGTTTGCTGAGTACAAGGTGGCCCCATCGGTCCCCTAATAATGGGCCAATTACATAAACAATGTGGAACCTGTCATTTCAGCATGTGTAATGGCCCATTAGTTATGATGAATTAAGATATTTGCATTTATTTAGCAAAATTTAATTGCACATACTGTATGCAGAGCTAAATGCATCTTAAGATGTGTCCAAATAACCATCCTGTGCAAAAGGCATCTTTCTTTGCATCTTTTTTACATAAAATGCCTCTTTATACATTACAATTAGTCCCCCTCCCTCCACCACCATCACCACTTTATACAGATGTTTTCTTATACATTTGCTCTAATTACTCCAAGTAGCCGTTTTTGGCATGTCATGGACTTTGCAACTTAGCTGCGCAAATCTTATTTTTTCTTTAAATTCACATCTTATTCACACCACTAAAACAACAAAACTACATTGCAATCGTACACTGACCATTGGAGCTGGCTGTACTTTTTATTATTATAAATATCATTACTCAATATTATTCATATGGCACCGCAATATGGTACAGCAGAACCTTACAACGTACTGTATTGAAACAGAAACAGTATAAAGAAAACAAGAAATGTTGCAGGACAAAACCATGGCTTATAAGCATTGCTGCATCAACAGTCATAATAACCAAAGAAGCAGCACTGGCTGAACCCAAAGGTTTTGTAGTGGGGAAGAGATGATGGTATAAGTGAGGGAAGGAAAAGTCAATGAGGGAATAGGGCCCTGCTTGAGAGAGTTTTCTCTTTTCACTCTGTCTCCTAACACTGCTTAGTAAATAGACCCCTCAGTCACAAATCTGTGTAAAAAATGGTTCTGTTACTAGTAGCCATGGCCATTCTTCTCACCACATTTCGTTATGCTTAATCTGGGACTTGATACACATTTTATACCAATTTCTTTGTGACAAAAGTAGTAATCTAGTGTCTCTGGTACATTGTGAGTTTGTCTGTAGCTAAAATGGGACCAAGGCACAATATTTAGGAAAAAGTATGCTTTGCTACCTGTGGCAAAGCATCTAAGTAGTTCCAAGTGTCTCATGCCATATGGTGAAAAGATGCTAGGTGTATGAGGACATATCTGTATGTTAGTTTAAATACAACATTTTTTTTTTTAAAATTTTCAAAGCTTTCACTAAGTGTTTATGAAATATTCTTTCTGCATTTGGCCACAAAATAGCGCATGTCTAACCAGCAAAATTTGGTCTTACTGTACAATGCTACACAGCATGAATAGATGGCCATTGGTCTATTCCACAAAATGCAAATTTCCAAAAACAGTTCATACTGTAATTCCACAGATTTACAAAAATAAAAACAGAACTATAACATAGTATCGCTGGGACTTAGCACTTTTTGTGAAATGGCCTGTTCCACTATAACATATAGCATATATAAACTATTTCAGCAACTTCACTTATCTCTATGTCCTATCTTGAGTAAAAATAAAAACATTAAAAAAACGTATTAGAAAAAAATTAATATTTTCAATACACTTTAAAATTCTGTTTCAATAATTGTCAGAGTCGCCTATTTTTATAATACCATCAATCACTTTAGAAGATGACAGGTGCAAGTGCACTGAAATAATGGAAAACAATAGTCTTAAAACACAAATGCTTTGCTTTTTTCCTTAAATAAATGTTATAAATTATTTTTTTTTTATTACATGACTTTAAAGAATATTTTTTTCTCATAGATTTAAATTATTTACAGCAAAAATAAGGTACAGTAACAGTGACTCGTATCAAAACACAGCATATCAAATGGCTATATTCAGCAAAACATCATGTAAGAAACAGTGTATGAACTGAAGCCACAAGCAGAAACTTAATTCTATTAGTCATAGTTAGTGTTAATTTATACAAAAGTTTAAATGTCAGTGAGAAAGTAGCAAGGTAATTAAAAGCTAATTTATGTTTAATGCATCCTAGGAATAGATGGGAAATGGTTCCTAGATCTACTCAATAACATGGGCTGGAATTTTAATTAGGTGAACTTAGAGAGAGCTGTACTAGTTTTTATGGACTCGGTTGTGCCCCATTGCTGCTGTCACTTAGAACCATGATGTGCTGACATTTCTTGTACTCATTTCTAATACAACAGCAGGCTACCAATGTATGGTGACTATTTATCCTGTAGATATTTTAAATATAACTAGAAAAGGGGTTAGAAAAACTAACAGGCACATTCTACTGATAATGGAAATATCAGATTGGTCCATATCACATTTACAATCCAGTACTTCAATAGTCTATTTGTTTATATTCATGTGTAAGATCTATTCGTGGTCAGACATTAGGTTTTCATTTGGTAAAATAAATATATTGTATTTATGTCCATGAAAAAAAAATAGTAGAAAGAATGAAAGAGCAAGTATAATGATTATATAATGCAGTAATTGCTACTGTTTGGTAAAAATGTAATGCCAGGAGGGGGAGGCAGGAAGGGTGCCAGAAGGGGAACCAGAGCCACGACCACCTCCTGTGTAGGATTGATGAAAACTTTGCTGCTCTGTAAACTGGAGAGTGAGGGGAGTGGGGAGGGAATGACATATGGTTATCCCCTGCCAGTCTGGGGTACTGCACTACAGCAATAGGTTAGGGGGGAGTTACAGTTTATGGTAGTAATCTCAAGAATTAGAGGGTAATGCATTTTGGGGGTGAATTAAAATTATTATTTTTTTTAAATTAGCAATTAGGGAGTTAAAAGTACATTAATGCAATGATTTGATGATGATGATGATGATGATGATGATGATGATGATGATGTTGGGGCTAATTAATAATGGGGGATATGGTGGTAAAGATAACAAAGAGCATAGTTATATTAATTATATTTTATGGGGTTGTATTTTACAAAGAAGCTAAATTAGTTAATGATTTTTGAGAAGGGTCACCGTCCAGCAGGATTACCAAATAGGCAGAGTAGGAAATGGCCTATGGGCTCCACACCTTTTAGGGGCCCAGCCACAATGGATCAAAAAATATAGATTTGATCTTGAAAGAAAATAACAATCAAGCTTTCTTAAATTGTTTCCAAAAGATAGAAAAAATTAATAAACTCAAAGAAACGAAAACTTTACATTAAAGTCTCTATAGAGAAAATACTGTATTAATGTAATCTACTCATTAAAAACTTAAAGTACATAAACCATAGACATCAGATTCACATTACAGTTTGTCTCTTTAAAGCTCATCTTCTGCCAGCTATCAGTTATTAATAAATATCGGTGTAACCTACGTACATGTAATGTACAGTAGTGATGGTCATCTCCATCTACCGGCCGACATGCACAATACTTAGCTCAATGTTATCCCACTAGAGCGCATGTATGAGAAACACCAAACTTTCTGTGAGTTAGTGTGTCGCGAGTTCTTGGCGACTCCAGATCTTAGTAGAACAGGGGCGCTGAGAGGGGGGGGAGCGGGTACAGTTTACCTGGCCCTGGCTTCCAGAGGGGCCCAGCGGGGACCGGGTCCGGCAACACCCCCCCTCACTTCCTCCCTCCTCCCTCCCTCTTCAGCAGCCCAGCTCACAGCGTGTGCTGGGCTGCAGTGGGAGATTGCTTGCGGCTGCTAAGCAGCAGCCACAGAAATCTCTTATGCCTGAAGGGGGGAACGATCACACTGATCGTGCCCCCCTTTGGCTTTGTGCCGGGCTGAGGGGCTCACAGCGCCCCTCCCCGGCACTCGGTGCTGCAAAACAATGTTTTTTTTCAAGGGGGTGTGGCCACGCCTCCTGTGATTAGGCCACGCCCCCTCTTTATCGGGGCCCGGCGTGGCTCTCTACACCCCTGTAGTAGAATATTCATGACTAGAAGCTTTGAGAGCATGACATATATATAATTTGCAAGGAGGGTCCCAAGATTTCTACTGCCTAGGGGCCTCCACAGGGTTTAATCCAGCACTGGTTACATAATACTTTGAGTCTTGAGACAGTAAAGCCTGCATTCTACATTTAAAAGTGAACACACCACAGAACTAAAGGATAAATGCAGCTGACACGTAATTAGTTTTTAACTCATAGTACAAATATTTCAGTCTTTACAATATTGTCATCTGTATTCAAGCAAGTCAAGGGGGCCATGTGACTATTTACTGGGTGGGGGTGCCAAGCTGAGTGTTTGCCCCTGGTGACAGAAAGCCTAGCTTCACCCCTTTGTAATGCACATAGAAATGATCAGAATAACTGTGAGGAGTACCAAACAACAGCCGTGAACAGTATTAGAGTGGTAATTTTTTAATGTTATATGTCTAATTACAGGCACATTGATCCAAATTTGGAAAAATATACACTATCAGTGAATGTTCCAAGCATGTCCGATAAAAGCTCCCATACTGTACCTGTATTATTACAAGTGATAACTATGTAAACAAAAGATACATGACTTAAATGTTATCTATTTCTTATCACTGGTATTTTTAACCAGATACAACATGTAACTTTGTGGGTCTCATATTTTGACAACACTAAAGGTGGGTACACACCTGACAGATTCTACAGTTTGTATGGTCGTTCATACAAACTGAACGGCCATCATCTGCGGGTCCCGTCGACCAGGGGACGTGTCCTGGCAGACAGGGGCGTGTCCCCGTCCCCCTCCACGCGGCTGCCGCTCTGTGTGTATGGGCAGTCTGCAGACCGCTCGTACACACCTGCCATCGCGGGTACACACTGCCCAATGGGCAGCAGATACATTGGCCGATCAATTGATCGGCCAATGTATCTGTCAGTGTGTACCTAGCTTAAGAGATTTTGTGTAAATTTAATATACTAGAAACTAAGATGCTTTTAATATGTTCAGTTTATATAGACCTTTAAGTAATGCTGGTAGGAAAGATTGACATGGTACAGGTCTACCACATGCTGCCTTAAACTGCTCATTGTAAGAGTATAATTGGCAACCCTCCCAGAATGGCCAGAAGGCTCCCAAAAATTGGGTGATGTGCCCGGCCACTCAGAAGGGAGGGCAAGTATCCTGGGTTTAAGGCCATCCGGTTGCGGCCAGGAGCGTATTTTCCTATTGGCCTGGATGGCCCTAACCAGGGGGTACCGGCCGTTGGGGGGGGCCGTTGCCACCTGACATCATTAGCAAATGATCACTGGTCTCCTGTGTGCTCTACACAGTGTCCCACAGACAGTTGTCATTAGTATATGATCCCTGGTCTCCTTCTGTCTTCTCTGCTATTATCAGTGTCCTCCATTGATTGTTAAAGTGTATCAGGCTTGTTATATGTCCCTTTATATCAGAAACATTTAAAATTAGAGTGACTAATTTTTTTTTTTTCTAATATATCTCTTCTCCCACAATATCCACCACATACCAATCACCACTCACTAATTCCCATATGTCAACCTTGCAGGAAAAGACTGCAAGCACCACATCAACCACAATGCTCTATTGGCAAGGTAATTTGCATATATGCAAATTATCTTGCCCACAATGCACCTTGTTTGTTATTGATGCCATCTTTTCCTGTGTTGTTGACATATAGAAATTAATAAACAGTGCTTGCATGTAGTAAGTGTTATAACTGAAAAATATAAAAATATGTATATATATTTAAAAAAAAGTATATCTAAATATATATATATATATATATATATATATTGTCTCCCTATTTCTACAGGCGTGTTAGTTGAACTACCCCCAGTGTAAGTACTAATAAATTTGTGTTTTCCTAAGTATGGGGAATTGACCATGATCTTTATAGGTTGTGGATATTCAGGTGTCAGGATTAAGACATGATCCTTATGGACTGTTTTTATTATTGTGTGTGAGATTGCAATGGACCAATGTGGGCTGTTTTTCCAAGCTTTTTCTGTGTTTTTTGGCATTATTGGTAAATAGTGGTTGGCAATAGAGTAAGTTCTGTAAAAGATATATATATTAAACAGAGAAATAAAAAAATATATTCTCCCTATTTCTACAGGTGTCTGAATTAAACTACCCCCAGTGTGTGTTATTTTATTTTTTCAAGTAGAAGCAGTCATTGGAGGGGGGCGCCAGTCCCTTAGTTTGCCAGGGGCACTCGGACCCCAAGATACACCCCTGGCTGCGGCCACCCATTAATTTGTGAATCACATACAGTATCACAGTTTTTTTCACAGTGACTACTGCTAAATTCTAATACAGTATCTGAATATTATGGCAGGTAATAAATGACTCATAATTATTTATCATTGTATGGTCACTAATGACTGCTGCAACCCTGAGTATTCAATGGCAAGGTAAAACACTACTTGTTTACATTACTCTTGAACAAGCAATTTCATGTACATGGCCTACTATCATTCCTTTGTAGTGGTAATTTTTTATTTTTACATAGAACATACCCCTTTTACATATGCCCCTACATGTATGAACCTCTTACATCATCATTTATCAAGCTTCAATAATGTGGTTCCACAATGCAAAATGTCACACTTCTTTGGCTTTCACTACTATCTCCCCTCTGACTACAATCAATTCTACCTCTTATTCACTGACCTCTATTCTTTTCTCTTATCCCATGTATCCAACCACCTCTTTTATCTTTGCCTGGATGTACAAAACAGAGCTCATCATCTTCCCCCCTCCTTGTGTTACCAGGTGTGGATTAATAGACCGGCAGTAAAAAGGTTGACAAGCAATAGGTCAGCACAAGATGGTCCACAGTCAAAAGGTCAACAGGGGAAAAAGGTCAATAAGCAAAATGACAACATGGAAGTATGTTGACAGGGTCAAAAGGTTGACATGGGAATGGTCAACACAAAATGATCAACACATTGTTTTTTTTATAACACTAATCTTCACCCTAACCCTTCCCTTGGTGCCTAACCCTAACCATCCCTCCTAGTGCCTATCCCTATCCATTGGGGTAAGTGTCTAACCCTAATCATCCCCCCTAGTGCCTAACCCTAACCGTCAGGGTAAGTGCCTAACCATAACTGACCCTCATAAAGCTTAACCCTCAAATAAGTGCCTCACCTTATTCCTATGCCTAAAAAGCAAAAAATGAGTTAACCATTTCTGTGCTGATCATTCCCATGTTGACCTTTTATACTTGTCGACTTCAATGTCAACAGTTTGTACCTGTTGACCTTTGCCCCTGTTGATCTATTGAATGTCGACCATCTGGTGTTGACCTATTTTTTATTGACCTTTTTACTGTCGAACTTCATCCTCCAACCAGTGTTACTACCATCTACTAGTCTCCTTCATGGTTTAGTCTCCCCTTTTCCCCAGGCTTACTGTCTTTGTGACAATACAATGTAATATCTACTCTATATATTCACTCCCTTCTCCTTCTAAACATTTTGCAGAATACATCTCTTTCTAACTAATGGCATTATAAAAATCCTTATCTATTTTTTTGTCTCCTAACTTGACCACTGAAACCTACTACTTGTAAGCTTCTTCTCAACCATCTTTTCCTCTCTCACTGCTCCACATCACCTATGCCATTCTGCAAATCCCCTGCATTGTCTTATTTCCCCCAGAATTCAATTTAAGCTTCTCAAAATCACCTTCTAAGCCTTCACCAACCCTTCATACATCTCTGACCTCACCAGAAGATATACTTCCTCTTCCCCTTTTCTTAATGCCTCTGCTCTGTACAGATCTGTCCCCATACCCTGTTGCAGTCACGCCAAACAGCCCTCTTGGCATACCAGGTCCCTTGCAACTCTGCTTGCGCCAAGCATCCTTTTTACTCCTTTTTTGCCCAAAAATGCATCTTAGTTGCAATGCGATGTGACTAAGATGCACTGATTAATTTGATATGCAACATTTGTATATCTGTGTTCAACTGTGTCTGAACCTGTATATGAAATGCTACTATGCCGTAGATTTTTTCCATGCCAAGTTCCATTGTGTCATTTACAGACTCTGTTGCACACAGATATGCAAGTGTCATATATATTAAATTAATCAGTGCAGTCTCCTGGTGCATCCTAGTCACATCACATTGCTATTTAGATGCACACAGGACCTGGCAGCTCACTCATGCAAGAGATCTTGAGGACACCACTGTACATATCCTCATTTTTGTTAACCACCTTTCATTCCCATTTCCATAATTCCTTACATGCTGACCTCCATATATAACTCTCTACCTGGCCTGACAAGAGTTTCCTTTAACTTTTAATCTACATTTAATAACATAATGTATTCCCAATTTAAAATACTCAATCTACATGTTCTTTTGGCTCCATATCTATGACCACTGCATGTTCCTATTGTTTCAGCATTGCTACCGTACCTCTCTTTAGATTGCAAGTTTTTATTAACAGTGCCCTCTCTACCCTTTTTCCTAAGTCCACACCTTCTTCATCAACCTTGTATTTACTTATTCTTGTTTTATGTGCTGTTTCATTTTGTATGAATTGTAGCTGACTATCTGGTGTTGCAGAATTGTGTGGTCTTACAAAAAAATAATGATGATGGTCCTCAGGGAAACCCTTGCTAAATGTGGCCTATGCACAGGAAAAGGTGATTCACTATTCAGCCACATGCAGTTGTGTTGGGGGTTGAGGTGTTCAAATGAGCATCAAGGAGTGGAGATTGCATATTCTGGGGAGGCCACAGAGCCTATTTATTTTTAAAAAATGTTTTCTACTTTTTACTGTCCCACACTTGGCAGAAACCAGGCGCTGTCCTGTAGTATACTTTCCATAGGTGACCTTTTGCACTTTATACTGGTAAGTATATTGAATGTGCACAGATACCAATGTTATAAATATCTTTAAAATTACATCGTGACATATGAAATAAGAACTCTATACTGTATTCTCATGATTTATTTGAGTCAGAAATGAGGCTCTAAAGTATTTTAAGATAAATGGAGAAGATTATATTAATTATGTTTGTAGACCAAAAGCATAGTAGGAGCTACTTTTAAATCATGCTTTCGATTTACCTTCATGCACATTGCCATTTTAACTCATAATCTCGCAATAGATTGCACAGCGGAGGGGAGGCTTCCTGAAGTGGAAAACAGAGGTACTGTACTATTTGCTATGTCGTCAGAGTAATAGGCATTTTTGTGCAAAACATTTTCACTTTTATAAATGACCCTTTTCGTCTATCATCACCTTTACATAAATAGACAGACCCTGCTGCTTGAACAAAATTTCTTAGTTGTGAAATATTATAAAGCTGGCATCTACAAATCTCTCTCTTTACCTGAAAAACATTTTATTTTTATATCAAATGCATGTTTTATAGTTCATCTCATTGAGGAGCCTATTTACCATAATCAGGGCCGGATTAAGGTTTGTGGGGGCCCAGGACAACTAATTTGTGGGGGCCCCTAACAATAAAATTACATTATGCCACACAGTGCCCCCATTATGCACATATTATGCCACAGTGCCTAGTATAAACATTATGCCACAGTGCCTAGTATAAACATAATCCTACACAGTGCACCCAATATGTCACATTCCCCCAGTATGCCACACAATGCTGCCAGTATGCCACACAATGCTCCCAGTATGCCACACAATGCCCCCAGTAGTAATATTATACCTCACAGTACCACAACTATGCCACACAATGCTCCTAGTCTTAATCGTATGTGAAACAGTGCCCCCACTATGCCACACAATGCCCCCAGTATTTAATATTATGCCCAACCCAGGATAAATACTATGACCCCCAATAGTTTGCCACTGAGTGCCTTTTATAGTATTAAGTTTATGCCCCAGTATTAAATATTATGCCCCCCAGTGTTTCCTCCATAATAATATTCTGCCCTCCAGTGCACCTTCCAGAATTTTATGCACAGTAGTAAATATGCCCCCACTATGCCACACAATACCCCAGTATTAATATTATGTCCCGCAGTGCTCTCTGCAGAAATTATTTTATGCACCCTAGTAATATTATGCCCCATAGTGCCCCATCCAGAATTAATATTTGCCCCCTCAGTAATAAATATTATGTCACATACTACCCCCAGTATGAATATTATGCCCCCAAGTACCCCCATTATTAATATTAAACCCACAGTGCCCTCTCTAATATTATTATGCATCCCAGTATTAAAAATATTGCCCCATAGTGCCCTCTCCAGTATTAAGATTATGCCCTTGGTATGACAAAGCCCTAAGTACTTACCTTATTTGGCTGCTCAGCCATTATATATTTAATGAACCCTCCCTCACCCCAGCCATTATATATTTGATGATCCCCCTCACCCCAGCCATTATTTAGTTCATGAACCCCCCTCACCCCAGCCATTATATATTTGATGATCCCCCCCACCCCCAACCATTATATATTTAATGGCCCCCCCTCATCCCCAGCCATTATATATTTGATGATCCCCCTCACCCCCAGCCATTATATATTTAATGAACCCCCCTCACCAGCCATTATATATTTGATGATCCTCCAAATACCCCAGCCATTATATTTTAATGAACCCCCCTCACCCCCAGCCATTATAAAATATATTTAATGATTCCTCCCACCTATATCCTACCACTTTTTGTCACTTACCTCAGTCATCCATGAGTCCCAGGCTTCCAGCTGTCCAGCTGCTCCAGCATCCTGCTCCAGTCTTGGTTGTCTTCTTGGGGCATCCCCATGTGTCACTGACTGTCAGTAGCGCTGATTCTTCACTGCCAGAGAAGGAATTTAAAAAAGGGAAAACTGACAGGTCAGGTACCAGAGACACCGCACTGGCCGGGAGGGAATTAATTTCTGCTAGTCTCCTGCCTCCATCGCCGGCAACAGCGTGGGATGACAGAGGCTGGGGATGAGCTATATTGTTCCCAGACAGCAGCGCTGCTGGGGGACCCAGTGGTACTCACCGCCTGTGCCCCCTCCTAATCCGGTGGGCTCGTCTATCATGATGATAGCCCGGGCTTCCGCTGCTACTTCTGAATGCATAGTGCATACAGAGCAGCTTCCGAGTACCTTAAGCATCGCGGAAGTGATGTCAAGTTTAAGGGACTCGGGGGCCGCTCTGTATGCACTATGCATTCAGAAGAAGAATACCAGCGCTAGGCTTGTGGCGGTCTGGGAGCGGTACCTGCTCTAAGCCTTCATGGCTAACACAGAGCCTGTATGGGGCCCCCTGTGTGTGGGGGCCCCGGGACGACCACCCCTCTTGCCCCGCCGTTAATCCGGCCCTGACTATAATCCATATTTAAAATGCAGTTGTGATGTGACATTTTTGCTTAAATTGGCAATGAGAATTGAGGAAATACTGTGTCACATTAATGTATTCAAATTCACATTTAGGGACAGAGCTTGTGAGAAAACTCTGTCCCTGTGACTTTGCTCCCCGCACTTCTTAGGGTATATTTTGCAAAAAATACCTTAAGACTGTTCCTGCACACGTGCCTCTGGTTACTACCCCCCGCTCACTCCTCTTCCCTGCTCAGCTTGCACTTACCTCCATTCAGGTGATCTGGTGAGCTCCTCTGTCTCGACATCTGATTGCTGAGCTTCTTCTCTGTGACCCCCATCATCTGATCTGTGCAGTAAACTGAGATGCTGGCCGGGACTTCATTGCTTCTCAGTTAACAGGACAGATCACTGTGATCAGCTGACCAGGTCACAGAGAAGCTCACCAATCACAATCACCAGTCCTTGGGTGCAGGTACAGTATGTGTATTTTTACTGTCTATCAGACACACAGGCTGTTCACAGAAGCCTTCAAATATCATTATTATTATTGCAGGCCTCCCTCCCGGTATTTTTCACAATTTATTTTAGTAGATCTGAAACAGATCGCTTTTCCCATTACAAGTATCAGAAATGCCAACTGCTTACTAAAATAATGCCAATTTAAGGGCTTGGAGGAGTTTTTACAAAAACTGTCCTAAAAGCACTTTAATACATTTAAGTGATACTAAAGTCATATGAAAA
Organism: Taudactylus pleione; assembly: GCA_031769625.1. Lineage (NCBI taxonomy): Eukaryota > Metazoa > Chordata > Amphibia > Anura > Myobatrachidae > Taudactylus > Taudactylus pleione. The sequence goes on from JAUIMM010000636.1 coordinate 1,842,927, forward strand.
GGGTGTGAAAACAACCTTTTCACATTATTTTAGTAAAAGAAAAAATGATAAATAAGCCCCATAGACCAGAGGTTCCCAAGCTTTTTTGAATCACGGCGCCCTAGAGTAAAAGCATTGTTTTCACGGCACCCATAAGCCAAAAGTTTGTTGATGAGAAATTCAGAAAAAATTTAGTCAATTAGTAAAGTGAAGTAAGCTGTTATTACCAGTCATCCTTAGGTTCAGTTATGTGGTGGTGGACAGGTCAAAGCTTCTGTTTGTCCATATATTTACATTACATTGACCATAAATAATTTGATTTGGTGCTGGGCCACCATCCTGAAGCAGCCCTGCAAGTGTGTAAGTGTCCCGAGGCACCCCAGGGTGCCACGGCGCACAGTTTGGGAACCACTGCCATAGACACAAGAATTGACACCGAAATTCCTAATATATTTACAGTATCTATTAAAATCATATACATTAAAATAATTAGCAAAACCATGTTTTCATGTGTAGAAATTAAAAACCCTTCATTTAAATTTCATCATTCCTCCTCTCCATAAGTATCTATTCTGAAAAGCTGTCATTTTTGCAATGACAGCTTTTCTCTGCCTGCTCCTACCTTACCCCAGCTGTAATCAGTGCTGCACATGCGCTGCTTCCATTCACAGAAGAGGCACATACGCTGCACTGATTACTGCTGTGGTAAGTGTTACTAATATTACATTACAATTTTTTTCCGGCGTGAGGCGTCTCCTCTCTATCTGGTCCACGGTGGCACTTGTTAAATAAGCACTTACAAGTACCACCCAGCCGGGAACGGGCAGAGGGGAGAGATGCTTCTCCACACTGCAGCAGCATGCAGCAGCGGGGGAGGGAGCCAGCCAAGATGGAGCACAGACAGGGGAGGGAGGAGGAGGGGAGTCTGGCTGCGGTCCCACTGCTTAACATGGCAGCTTGTGAAGCCAGCCATTCAAGGGCTGTATGCCATTTGTGGATGGCATACAGTAACCCCATCAAATTCCGAAAATACATAGTTTTTGGAATTTGATGAATTGCCTAGTTTCTACTACCCCATACTTATGTATTGGGAGTGTGGAAATAACAATGGCAGGACTGTAACCAGGAGTTATCAGTGATCCAGCCTGGGCCCTGTTATTTTCAGGGGCGTGGTCTAATTGAGGGAGGCATTGCCATTGACCCTTTGAAGAAAAAAAGAAGAATACTATTTGCAGCACTGCAGCTGCAAAGACACAGGCTGCTGAGAGGTAACTGGGAGGGGAGGAGGGAAAGGGGGCAGCGGCGGACCTGGGTCTCTGCCTGGCCCCTCCATCAAGCCCAGGTAATTAGTATCCACTCCCCTCCCTTCTCACCGCTCCTGTTTGAGACTCCCTACCTATAATCAGTACAGGTAGTGAAGGTACAATAAATTATGTTTATTTTTAAGGGGGCTTGATATGGATGATGAATGGGACTTTTAATGTATATGCAGATAACAAATCTCACTTGCTATCTGCAGCAAAGAGGTTAATAAAATAAATATTGCAAGTTTTGTTATTCAATCACAAATAAAGATATTTTAGATGACGATATGATTGTGTAGCCATCTTTACCTACAAACAAAACACTTAGAGCCTGATCCTGAGTCAATAACAGCCATACCTGCATATTATGCTAATGCTGTGCCCGATTTTCTTAAAACTGAGATGCCCACTTGCAATATCTTGCAATGGTGCATTTCCATCTTTGTGCATCTTTCGATGCACCATTGGTGCACTCAGAGGTGCTGAGAGGGGGGGAGGAGTGGGTACTTACCCATGCCTGGGCTGCAGCAGTCTCTCCTCCTCTGCCTGTGGGGGAAAAGATCACATTGATCACAACCCCCCTGACTTTGCACCAGGCTGAGGGGCTAACAGCACCCCTCTCTCCAGCGCACGGCACTGCAAAAAAAAAATCCCCAAAGTGGGTGTGGCCACACCTCCCACGATTAGGTGGACCCCTTCCCTAGGCTGGCTCTCTATGCCCCTATGGCAAGTGCAGTTTCTCCGTCTGAGTATGGTACCTTGTGTAAGCAGCTGTGCATCTTTGAAAGGAGTGGCTTTCGGTGACATGCCCATGTCAGCTTCACCATCCCCTGTTTCCTCCCAGGAACACCAACTAAAATCTTCAGATCGTGTGTCTGATTCTGTGCTGCGTGTCTGCGTCTCTCAGACAATCGAGGTACATGCACTGTGCAACTCAGATGCATGTGATGTTTGCATAAGACAACACCATTGCATCCACCTCTGAATCAGGCCTTTGGGGGTCATTCAGACCCACTCGCAAGCGGCAGTACACTCGCAAGTGGGTCGATGTTCCCCAATGCGCATGCGCACGATGGAGGGTGCTCTGTCGTGCGCATGCGCGAGACCTGGACTGCGACAGCCAAGCTGTCGCTCCGGGTCTCGCACCAAAGGGGGCGTGCTGTCGATGGTGGCTGACAGCACGCCCCCTTTGGTGGGCGTGCCGAGGGCGTGCCTGCCAGACGGAGGGAACGCCTACCGTCTGCAGCCGGCCCCACTGACATCACTAGTGATGTCAGTGGGAGTGATTTTGGCTCTGATATAGCCAAAATCACTCCAGGGCTTGTGGCTGGGAAATTCCGTCGCAAGTCCGATGGTCACGATGGTCAAGACCATCGCGACCATCTTTTTGGACGCTCGTATATGCTGTGGGTGGTGACCCACAGCTATACGAGCGTCCAGAAGGATGCTCCATTTTAATGGAGGAGGGCCCTCATTCAGAGCGAGCGCTCTGGTCAGTGCGTCCGGCTCTGAATCAGGGCCTTTATGTGCAGAACAATCAGTGAACAGATTCAGCTTCTGTCCCGGGAAGCAAAATGGTTAGATTCTTCTCTCACCATTACTGCAAATCTCCCCACAGAAAAACGATTCCCCTTTTTAGAAGTGATCAGAGTGATGGTTGTTCTGTAAACACTGACCACACTACTCTGATGCAGATCTAGAATTGATCGACAAAAACACATTTTTGAGCCATTTGCGATTTTTCTGTTAAACCAAACTAATCCTTTCTATTTAATGAACCAATAAAGGTAATTTACCAAAGCAGACAAGCAGCAAATAAACTGTGCATATAGAAGTACTGTATATCCAGCTGGAAGCTGCAACTTTGCACAGTGACAATACCACATTGTAGTGTGTATGTCTGTCTGTGGGGGGCTTGTCAAATGTAAAATGTGAAGACTGATTTAGGCCAGGTACACATCAGAAAGTTGTGTATCCCTGCTGACCCATCAACCTATGGAAGGATATATCAGGTGGCCATACATACTGTGCAATCTGGTGTATGGCCACGTGATATACCCTCCCATCCTGCATTCACCTGCATGCCATCTTTGCCGTGGTCGCCCCATCTGACATGCAGCGCATCAGATGGAACGACTCACTTGAACGCGTGATTGAGAAGATGTGGACAATATATCGTCCAGTATATTGCCTGATGTGTACCTACAGTAGCCTTAGAGTTGGAGGAACTACCTAGATCAGCTGTAAATTGCAGTGTAAATATAAAACTGCCCAGTATGTGTATGTTTATGTGTTATGTATGTTATATCCCCTGCATGCAAAAACACCAAATAAATGTCACTTCACTACATGCTTTGTGCAGGAGCAAAGTTGCACCCTGTAGCTGGATTTGCTTCTCACTTTAAGCGAGACCCAATATATATCTATTTAAAGATGTAAGCCCACTTTTCACTTCTGAGATATGCTTGTTAACATAACATATGGTTTGTGCCGCCGTATGTGGGGGGTCACTATGAAATGGGAATGCACATGCTGCAACATGCAAAAAATAGAAAAACTTTATTTTAAAGCTCTATCTACTATCACTTTTTAATCAACCCTTTAATTCTTTTAGATTTTAAGGATTTTCTTTAAAAAACATGTATCATTTAAACCACTTTTATGTCATACTTAAATAATCAGGGTAAGGGCCATTAACACTTTATGGGGCCCATTCATTGTCACTAAATGGAAGTTAAAATAGTCACTTTTAGTGACAATAATCAGGTATCAAAGCTGTTCAGCTCAGTGGTAATAAAGGAGATATCATTGGGGGGAATTCAATTCAATGTGAGGATGAATAGCCGCGTGAGGGAGCTCCTGGAGGTATTCAGTACACTGCGCTGTTTGCCTAGTAGGGAATTGGTTAAGTCAGAGATTGCCAGTTCTCGCGACTTAACCTGGCTGTTTAGTCGTGAGAACCGGCATTCTCCAACTAAAGTGCCGGCTGCAAGGCTGTGAGCGCCACGCTAAGCAGGCAAACAGCCGCACGGCTAGCAATTTTGTCAGATTTCTCCTCGCATCCCCAGGGGGGTGTGAGAAGAAATCCTTTAGCCCAATCAGATATCGTGTTGAATTGAATAGTTTTGGAAGCTCCCTCCCGCGATTATCCATCATCTCATTGAATTGAATTCCCCCCATTGATCTCTCCTGCTTACCCTTTCATACCAGAAATATGGCAAATCCCTGTGAGTCAGATACCATATTATTGGGCGAATTAGGGTCATATTAATGAATATGCACCTATGTTATGAATTACATTTCTATATGTTTAGTAGATTGGTATTTGTGTACCTAGAAATGTGCTTTCTTGCATAAAGTACACTCAATGGTGTGAAAACATTGGCAACACGTAGGGACTGATGCAGAGTTAAACATACGCCTGTTTTTGTTCGTTCTGTGTATAGTCAAAAAATGAGTGCACACGTCTGAAATGCAGAGTGGTAAGCAATGTAGGCACAACACTTCTTAATATTGAAGAGGCGGAACTAGGGTGGGAATAGGCGTCCTAATGTAGGCAAAGTTCAGGGACGCCGTTGTCCATGTACAGTATATGCAATACATCAGATATCAACATCTGCAGTTTTGCAATTTGGTAAATGACACTTAAGGCCTTGTTATTGGGACAGAGAAATGCAGTAAGCTGCATTCAGAACATCTAATGTGACACAACTAACAAAAACAATGCTTGTCATTATGACTCAATTGCTTATAATGTGTTATATCTCTTTAGGTTTTTTTAAATAAATAATCCATAATGCCATCTAGTGTATTCAAAACATTGCACAAATAAACAGTTTATATTTGGAACCTGTTTCTGTCTGGGCTTCTCCTTAGAAGAGGCACCCAGGTGGTTAGGCAGTCACATTAGAGCACTCTTATTTCATATAAACATTTTAGAACACTTGATTCTGTTTAAAGTTGTAGGATTCAGTTGTAAATTACGGTCTTCTATTAATTCACATTCATGGAACAATAGCTTTCATTATTTAGTACAAGCACTTTCTCATTTTTTTTATCAGCATACATGCCATAATCATAAATTTAATACCCACAAGTACATTTTGGACATGTGCTTTTGCCAATATCGTTTATTCTAGATGCTTTTAAAGACATTCCACAATACTTTATGAAAAATACACGGCTATTTTAAATGGGCTTTTACCCCATATTCTCTGTTAATGAAAAATTATCCTGTTTATTTTAACGGTTAAGATAACCTTTTTAAACAGCTGATTAATTTATATAGTAATTATCTTTAGTAAACTATTGTCTGATCATCAATTTATATATTCATATGCAGATAAAAAAACTCTTATATAAAAATTTCTGCTACATTTTGATGATAATTCAGAAGTAATTGCACCAAAGTTGCCATGCAGCATTGCAAATTTCAATGTGTGGTGCAATTTAAAATTATTTTTGCTTACAGGACAAACATAGGCTAAATGATCCTCTTTTTTCCTTAAAGGGACCTATCCATTACCCGACTTTGTGAACAATCCGACCAAAACCAGGAGGTTTTGGTTTCATTGTTCACAAAGTCGGGTAATGGATAGCCGGCAAGGACGTGCGTGCTGGGTCCTTGCCATCCCCGACTATCTACTGAACATGCCCGTCAACCTGACAACGCTCGTTGGGTTCGGCATGTTCAGGGATAGGAGGTCGGGCTCCTTCACTGAATGACATTCAGTGAACGCCGTTCAGTGCGGGCACCGCACCTTGGTGACCTGAAGGTCTGAACGCTAGACATTCCGACTTTCAGGTCACCTAATGGATAGGCACCTTAACTTTGTTGTAGAGTGCCACATTGTTTCCTTTTGAAACATTGGGGTAGATGTATTAAGCTCTTGAAAGTGATAAAGTGGAGAGTGATAAATAACCAAGTAAGCAACTCCTAACTGTCATTTTTCAAACACAGCCTGCATGACAGTTAGGAGCTGAGTGGCTGGTCGTTTATCACTCTCCACGTTATCACTTTCCAGAGCTTAATACATCTGCCTTGTACTTATGCAGCAGAGTGATATTGAAACAATGTTATGTGTTCATATTGATTCATGTAACTTTATGTATTAAGATAACTTTTGTAGCTACATAGCTTCCTAACAAAATATATGCTGTATATACGTATATTAGTTTAATTAATAAGATAATAAGAACTCTCATTGCGTAAATTTATTCAACTTGCACATGTACATATAATCAATAGTTTGGCCTTGGTACAGATAATTTTTCTACATAGTCCCCATAGTTGTCTAAGCAATTGTTCCAAAAACCACAAGGCATCCATCCTGGCATAGAAGAAATCAGTGTCATGTGCCTGAAGCCAGGACAGAACGGCTTGCTGAACTTCACCATCAGTTACAATTCGCCTTCCACCAAGTGCTTCTTCAATGGTCCAAAGAGAATAAGACCTTCAAGGTGGCACAAATTGTCATCTGTGGTGGACGTATCTTGGCCGGCCAGATCGCTGCTCAACTTGAACATCTGTCCTGCCCTTATCAAAGGCAGTGCGCCATACCCTATCAATACATTATCACCATACACCTTGGCAAGTTGGTGATGAATTTCAGCTGCTGATGTGCCCTTTGAATGCAGAAATTTGATCACATTATGTACTTCAATTTTGACCATGTTTTTTGTCAGCTCCGCCAGATGCAGTATAATAGCTGTGAGGGGAAGCAGTGGCCAACCTGTGTCTGGCCTGCTATATCTTGGAATAAGGTGCACGCACCAGACTTGCAGTGTGATAAAACAGGATTTCTTTATTCACAGGAAAGCCATCACATCAGAATAAAGAGATCCTGTTTTATCACACTGCAAGTCTGGCGAGTGCACCTTATTCTAAGATATGCATTTGGAGCCGCTGTGCTAAGAATTGGTGCTACTCCAGCAGTGTTACATTTAATTATGTGAATATGTACCTACAACATATATATATATATATATATATATATATATATATATATATAGACTGACACTCAGATAAAAAAAAATAAACCCACTTGCCCAGGTGCTCCTCCAATAATGATATATACACAGCAAAGAAAACTGGATGGCACTCCGAGTCTAAGCAGCAGCCGCAAAAACACAGACCCAGTCTTTATATAGCAGTCAACATTTCAGAGCTCTAAGCTCTTTAATCAAGATTATACCTTGATAGGTAGTCTTGATAAAAGGGCTTAGAGCTCTGAAACATTGACTGCTACATATAGACTGGGTCTGTGTTCTTTGCGGCTGCTGCTTAGACTCGGAGTGCCATCCAGTTTTCTTTGCCGTGTGTGTATGTGTATATATATATATATTTATATATATATATATAAAGTCACTGGAGCCGGCACTCCACAGTACCAACCAATACTTGCCCAGGTGCCATCTGAGGTAGGAGAACCTGATGTATGAACGTGTAGAAAACAGCGGCACTCACAGGACTTGGTAAATAAGACTCAGGTACACAAGAGGTGTATAGGATTCGACGTTTCAGTCGGTGAGGACTTTTATCAAGAATACAGCAGTGATACAAAGTACATACCTTTATAGGACTGTGTAACAGTGGTAAAGTGCTGTCCGCGCCCATCCTGATAGTCGCCGGGTGAATGACGTCATCAGCGTGCGGCCGGACTGTCACGATGCAAGTGACATCGGGCGTGTGATGCTGGGGAAGATGAAGCACACCCACCGGCTTCCACTACAGGGCAGGAGGTGGAGTATATGTAAATGGTCACCAAGGAGACAGTGTATAACATCAGCATGATGAACAAGTGAAGTCCAGCAATGTAATAAGTGCATCAAGGTACACAGGATGCCAACAGGTGTTAGGAATAAATCTACATAAAAATAGGTGAACATATATCATAAGTGCTAAACAAAACATAACTTATACGACATATAACATATAGACTGCAATGATCATCGTATGGTACATAATACAAAAAGAATTAAGCAGCACTGTTTCAGATGATGCAATAAATAACAGGACTAAACAGACCAATGATCCCACAACAAAGGCTGGATCTGCTCAATATAGCATAGGGGTAAAAGAGAAATCATTGCTGTACAATGTACAGGTAGCACAGGACTGAGAGGGTGCGTCTGAAAAACCTGCACATATAAATAAATAAGTACAAATATGGAATTAAATGATGAGACAATACTGCAGCAATATAAAGGAAATAGCCTGTGATGAACTGAGGACCACACCATGTAAAGTGTGGAAATGACCTAAATGACCGAAAGAGGTAGGGAGAGGCAAAAGTTGGAAAAAGTTCAAAACTTCCCCAGCGTCACACGCCCGATGTCACGTATATATATCTGACTGTATATATATATATGGACCTGACTATATATATATATATATATATATACAGTCAGGTCCATAAATATTGGGACATTGACAGAATTTTCAGATTTTGGCCTCTATTCACCCCCACAATGGTTTTGAAATGAAACAAACAAGATGTGCTTTAACTGCAGACTTTCAGATTTAATTTGAGGGTAATTACATCCAAATCGGGTGAACGGTGTAGGAATTACAACAGTTTCAATATGTGCCTCCCACATTTTAAGGGGCCAAAAGTAATGGGACTATCAACTCAAAAGCTATTTCATGGACAGGTGTAGGCTATTCCCTCATTATTTCATTATCAATTAAGCAGGTAAAAGGTCTGGAGTTGATTCTAGGTGTGACATTTGCATTTGGAATCAGTTGCTGTCAACTCTCAATATGTGATCCAAAGAGCTATCACTATCAATGAAGCAAGCCATCATTAGGCTGAAAAATCAAAGCAAACCCATCATAGAGATAGTAAAAACATTAGGTGTGGCCAAATCAACTGTTTGGAACATTTTTAAAAAGAAAGAACGCACCGGAGAGCTCAGCAACACTAAAAGACCCAGAAGACCACGGAAAACAACTGTGGTGGATGACAAAATAATTATTTCCCTGGTGAAGAAAAACCCCTTCACAACAGTTGGCTAAATCAAGAACACTCTCCAGGAGGTAGGTGTATATGTGTCAAAGTCAACAATCAAGAGAAGACTTCACAAGAGTGAATATAGAGGGTTCACCACAAGATGCAAACTATTGGTGAGCCACAAAAACAGGAAGACCAGATTAGAGTTTGCCAAACAACATCTAAAAAAGCCATTACAGTTCTGGAACAACATCCTATGGACAGATGAGACAAAGATCAACTTGTACCAGAGTGATGGGAAGAGAAGAGAAGGAAAGGAACTGCTCATGATCCAAAACATACCACCTCATCAGTGAAGCATGGTGGTGGTAGTGTCATGGCGTGGGCATGTATGGCTGCCAATGGAACTGGTTCCCTTGTATTTATAGATGATGTGACTGCTTACAAAATCAGCAGAATGAATTCCGAAGTGTTTCGGGCAATATTATATGTTAATTTTCAGTCAAATGCTTCAGAACTCATTGGACGGCGCTTCACAGTGCAGATGGACAATGACCCGAAGCATACTGCAAAACTAACCAAAGAGTTTTTTAAGGCTAAAAAGTGGAATGTTATGCAATGGCCAAGTCAATCCCCTGACCTGAATCCGATTGAGCATGCATTTCACTTGATGAAGACAAAACTGAAGGGAAAATGCTGCAAGAACAAGCAGGAACTGAAGACATTTGCAGTAGAGGCCTGGCAGAGCATCACCAGGGATGAAACCCAGCATCTGGTGATGTCTATGCGTTCCAGACTTCAGGCTGTAATTGCCTGCAAAGGATTTGCAACAAAGTATTAAAAAGTGAAAGTTAGATTTAGGATTGTTTAGTTTGTCCCATTACTTTTGGCCCCTTAAAAAGTGGGAGGCACATATAGAAACCGTTGTAATTTCTACACCATTCACCTGATTTGGATGTAATTACCCTCAAATTAAATCTGAAAGTCTGCAGTTAAATCACATCTTATTTGTTTCATTTCAAAACCATTATGGTGGTGAATAGAGGCCAAAATATGAAAATTCTGTCAATGTCCCAATATTTATGGACTGACTGTATATGGATGGAGGGCCAATTTGTTGCACCAATCAATTCAGCAGCACCTCTTAGTAAGACAAAACCATAAAGATATCCACACACAATACTTAGAGGATGTTAACAAATAGAATGTTCTGTACAATTTAATACCAAAGCAAAATACACAATGAAGATACCACTGAAAACTTTCAGCTGACAGATATTAGCATTGAAGAATTCTTCTTATTTGGCCACCAAGGTTCTTATTGAATGTGTGAGATGTTCTTCAATGCTAATATCTGTCAGCTGAAAGTTCTCAGTGCTATCTCCATTGCGAATTTTGTATTGGTATTAAATTGTACAAAACATTCCATTTGCTAGCGCCCTCTAAGTATTGTTTTTGTATATATTTATATATATATATATATATACTGTATATATATATATTATATATATATATATATATATATGCACAACAATGCAGGCACTCCACTCAAAGAAAAAAACACTTTAAGCCTGGTGGCCCTCCTTCCAGTCTAATGAGCCCAGGTGCACAGCCACCTGCAATAGTAAAAGTTCCCAAACATGGAGGCACTCTGGACTTGTATACACGAAATCAGTGTAAAAAAATAATATATATATATATATATATATATATATATATATGTATATATATATATATATATATATATATTTATATATATATATATATATATTGTTAGAACAAGCTACAATTAATGAAAAATTAACATAAATATAAGCTTTTTCTAATGTGACTATGAAACATTGCAATATATAATTTTAATTCTGTAAATGTACAATTAAATGAGTTGCTTGTGTGAAGTTGTCCTCATCTTTGGGTTTGCTTTACTTAACTACCATTACAATTGTTCAAACACAATGGAATGCTTTACATGATGTTTTACATATATTAATGTCACTTGTGTAATATATATTCAGAATCTATTTATTACCATTCTGGCTGCAAACACATGGACTCAGCAGACTTACAAGATTGGCAGTTGCAAATTTTCAAGAGCTTGCTCTCTCCTCAACTCTTCCTGGCTACTGCACTGCATGTAATCCTGAAATCTATCTTTAATGGAGAGTAGCTGTGCTGATTGTGGGTGAACCCGAAATCTGCTCTAGAGAGAGGACAATGACAGAACTGTTCAACTTCCCTTCATATTCATATAATAAAAAGTCAGGAAGCTGATGAATTTCCAAGGCAGTGTTAATCATTTACATAAAATCTCAGAGTATTTCCCTACATTGTGTTATTTGAGTTTCTCTGTATGGATGAAAGTATGCTCATTTCCCTGCTGCAACAGCTTTGGCCGTGTATGTGTTCGTTTGTGTAATACATTTTATATATATATATATATATATATATATATATATCAACAAGAATGGGATGGCACTCAGTGAGACTCCAATAAAAGGAAAGAAATACAGCACTACTTTGCTTTTAGCTTGTCAATGTTTCAGTGTTCACACACTTTTATCAAGACATAAAAAAACAATACATTTACATACCTTAAATGGACTTCACCCCGTGCACAATCACCATGCTACCACGTCCCGACTGGGGTCCGATGACATCACATATGGTGCCATAGCGCCGGCATCATCATCATCCCAGGAGGCGTGTACACCCAGTGTGTTACCCATCACCATGATAACTCAGAGTACGGACATGACAGAGACTGAAAAAATCCAGCAATACAAAGTATCAAGTACATGTCAACACGCAACATAAATTCACTAGAAAAGTGAAATTGAGGGAACATTTTGGAGATAAGGACCTTTCGCCCACAACAGTGCCTGCCTATCTAAAAAAATAAAAATTTGATCCGGTTTCAAATAACCCTGCTGTAAAATTCTTCCACAATAGAATTGAATACTTTATTGATGAACATTTGAACAAGAATTACAAAACTGCACATGGGAATGGCACTTCGAATTTATCAGGTGCTGAAAGAACAGCCCTCAGAAATCTTAGCACATACAAGGACATCATTATACGCCCAGCAGATAAGGGAGGTGGAGTCGTTGTGCAAGATATTGGAGATTACAAACAAGAGATTTATAACCAACTTTCAGATTCGCTTGTCTACCAACAATTAGATGGTGATCCGACATCCATTTTTAAAAAGGAGTTGGATGGCATCCTGACTGAGGCACTGGATAATGATGTTATTTCTAAGAAAACATTTGATAGCCTGATACAAGAGTGGCCAAAGGTCCCAATTCTATATACCATACCTAAATTGCACAAGGATGCTGTTAAACCCCCTGGTAGGCCAATCATTGCGGCTAGAGAATCCTTGTTTTATACAGTGTCACAATACCTGGATCATATCTTACAGCCAGTTGTACAAGCCCAGTCTACTGTCTTACTTGATACCACTACATTTATCTTACATATGCAGCAATGTTCTCCATTACCGGCTAAACAGCTCATGTGTGTAGTTGACGTTGTCAGCCTGTATACCTCTATACCGCACCAGAGGGGACTTGAAGCCATTAGACGTACCCTTACCAGGACCAGACCTCAAGTTTTTTATGACTCTTTTGGAATTGACACTTACACGAAATTATTTTATTTTCGATAGCAGATTTTATCTGCAGAAGTCAGGTTGTGCAATGGGGTCCTGTGTAGCTCCTACCTTCGCTAATTTATTTATGTGTGAGGTAGAAAGAGATTTATTTTTCACCAATGAGGCTACACAGGGCTCCATTGCAGCTTATTATAGATATATAGATGATATATTCATTTTGTGGACAGGCACGGAACAATCTTTCATCACAACCATGCTAGAAATTAATTCCACGGACCCAGCTATCAAATTCACATATGATGCAGTTTTGATTCTGTACATTTTCTTGATGTGGCACTTAGTGTTGATGCACATTTTAACATCAACACTACAATGTTTTTTAAAGCCACCGACAGGAACACTTTCCTGAGAGCGGAGAGCTTTCATCCACCAGCTCTGACTGCGGGCCTGCCGTATTCACAGTTCCTCAGGATCATACGCATTTGTAGTGATTCTGTGGATGCTAGTCTACAGATAGACAAGATGATTTTCAAATTTTTGGCTAGGGGGTATAACCCTAAAGCCCTTAAAAAAGCTAAAACTAAGGCGCTTAAAGTGTCTAGAGAGGTAGCTCTCAATTCAGGCGAAAAACACAATGACACAAGGAATCAACTTCTCTGGTCCCTGGAATTTTCTCATAGATCAAGGGACATAGTTCAAAAGGCTAAACAAATATGGCCTATTATTGCAGAGGACTATGCTTTACCTATGCTTAAAGGGTCTAGAATTATTCCTGCCTATAAAAGGGGCCGTAATATTAAAGACTGGATAGTACACAATGATGTGTCACTATATAGAGAACAGGTACCCAAGCACTTTTTAATGAAGAAACCCGGTAATTATAGATGTACTGGCTGCATTACCTGCAGTCATTTGGAAACCGGTGATGTGTTTGTACATCCTCATTCGGGACAGAAATTCTGTATAAGATATGCATTGACCTGTACCAGTCATTTTGTGGTATACTATATTAGGTGTCTCTGCGGACTCCTATATATAGGCAAAACAACATGCCAATTGAAGGAGCGGATGGCGCTCCATCGCTCTAGCATAAGGGCAGCACTAGAAGGTAAATCTGTTGATCAACCAGTGGCCAAACATTTTTGCGATTTGAAGCATGGGTTGGCTACTTTGCAGTGTAAAATGATAGACTGGATTCCCCCTAATAGTAGAGGGGGTGACAGAGGTCGGATCCTGCTTCAACATGAAGCCAGGTGGATCCATGATTTACGGACACTTAAACCCTTTGGCCTAAATGAAATGAATTCTTTCTCTTGCTTCCTTTAGTGTTTGTGATCTACAGTACTAACATGCATCTATTATTATACTCCGTATAGTTGGAGCAATTGAATTGAATGTGATGGTTCTTTATATGTACATGTTTCATGTAGATTGCAGGGGAGCCCCTTATCATGTTGCTAATAGTTGCCTCGCATGTTGACATGTACTTGATACTTTGTATTGCTGGATTTTTTCTGTCTCTGTCATGTCCGTACTCTGAGTTGTCATGGTGATGGGTAACGCACTGGGTGTACACGCCTCCTGGGATGATGATGATGCCGATGCTATGGCGCCATACGTGACGTCATCGGACCCCCATCGGGACGTGGCAGCATGGTGATTGTGCACGGGGTGAAGTCTATTTAAGGTATGTAAATGTATTGTTTTTTTATGTCTTGATAAAAGCGTGTGAACACTGAAACATTGACAAGCTAAAAGCAAAGTAGAGCTGTATTTCATTCCTTTTATTGGAGTCTCACTGAGTGCCATCCCATTCTTGTTGCTATAGACATACCCTTTCAGGGAAGTGCACCAGAGCATTCAAGCTACAGAGCGAGTGCTGGTCCTCCACGAGACTTTATATATATATATATATATATATATATATATATATATATCAAATGTCCTGACTGACTCATCAACACCCAGTCCAAGCCCCTGGACCTAGAAACATGAGAATCGGGGAGTATATTCCCTCCATGATGTAGGTGCCCACTATGGAATTTTTAAAATTTGACTATGGGGTGAAAATGGATAAAATGTTTCCTCCTCCTGGGCAATGTCCTGCCTCACTGTCTCATTGTGGCTGTAGCACACTTCATATTCAAATACCAACTGTAATCCCAAGTGCTGCCAAACATTACTGCCAATTGGTGTGGCTCCACTATTTGAATAGTGAGGGAAGGAAATGTATTACTACAGTGGTGAGAGAGGTAAATGTGTTACTACACAGGTGAGGGAGAGAGGGGAATGTCAAATGTGTTACTACAGGTTGAAGGAAGGGAATGTGTTACAACATTGGTGAGGGAGGGGACTGTGTTACTACAGGGGTGAGGGAGGGGAATAAGTTTTTACAAATGTGAGTAAGGGTAATGTAATACTACAGGAGTGAGGGAGGGATTGTATTTCTACATAGGTGGGGAATGTCGAATGTGTTATAACACTGGTGAAGGTGGGAAAGGTGTTACTACAGAGGTGAGGGAGTGGAATGTGCTAATAATCAGCTGATGGAAGGTAATGTCTTACTATAGCAGCGATGCATTACTATAGAGGTGGAGGATTTTTGTGATATTGGAGTGGTGAGAAGGAATTGGAAACAGTAAAGATCGAAGAGTTACCTGGGTGAAACCATATGTATATATATGTATATACAGTGCATCCTGAAAGTATTCACAAAGCTTCACTTTTTCCACATTTTGTTATGTTACAGCCTTATTCCAAAATGGAATAAATTAATTTTTGTCCTCAAAATTCTACACACAATACCCCATAATGACACCGTGTAAAAAGTTTTGTTTGAGATTTTTGCAAATTTAATTAAAAAAAACCCACTAAGAAATCACATGTGCATAAGTATTCATGCCCTTTGCCATGAAGCTCAAAATTGAATTCAGGTGCATCCTGTTTCCACTGACCATCCTTGAGATGACCTACAGCTTAATTGAAGTCCACCTTTGGTAAATTCAGTTGATTGGACATTATTTTGAAAGGCATACACCTGTCTATATAAGGTCCCAAACTTGACAGTGCATGTCAGAGCACAAACCAAACATGAAGTCCAAGGAATTGTCTGTAGACCTCCGAGACAGGATTGTCTCGAGGCACAAATCTGGGGAAGGGTATAGAAAAATATCTGCTGCTTTGAAGGTCCCAATGAGCACAGTGGCCTCCATCATCCATGAATGGAAGAAGTTCAGAACTACCAGGACTCTTCTTAGAGTTGGCCGGCCTTCTAAACTGAGCAACCGGGGGAAAGGGAGGTGACCAAGAACCCGATGGTCACTCTGTCAAAGCTACATCATTCCTCTGTGAAGAGAGGAGAACCTTCCAGAAGGACAACCATCTCAGCAGCAATCCACCAATCAGGCTTGTATGGTAGAGTGTTCAGATGGAAGCCACTCCTTAGTAAAAAGCACATGGCAGCCCACCTGGAGTTTGCCAAAATACACTTGAAGGACTTAGACTATGAGATACAAAGATTGAACTCTTTGGCGTGAATGCCAGGTGTTATGTTTGGAGGAAACCAGACACCGCTCTTACCAGGCCAATACCATCCCTACATGGTGGTGGCAGCATCATGCTGTGGGGATAATTTTCAGCGGAAGGAACTGGGAGACTAGTCAGGATAGAGGGAAAGATGAATGCAGCGATGTACAGAGACATCCTGGATGAAAACTTGCTCCAGAGCACTCTTGACCTCAGACTGGGGCGACGGTTTATCTTTCAGCAGGACAATGACCCTAAGCACAAAGCCAAGATATCAAAGGAGTGGCTTCAGGACAACTCTGTGAATGTCCTTGAGTGGCCCAGCAAGAGCCCAGACTTGAATCTGATTGAACATCTCTGGAGAGATCCGAAAATGTCTGTGCACTGACGCTTCCCATCCAACTTGATGGAGCTTGAGAGGTGCTGCAAAGAGGAATGGGCGAAACTGCTCAAAGATAGCTGTGCCAAGCTTGTAGCATTATATTTAAAAACACTTTAGGCTGTATTTGCTGCCAAAGGTGCATCAACAAAGTATTGAGAAAAGGTTGTGAATATTTATGTACATGTGATTTCTTAGATTTTTTTTTTTTTATAAAATTTGCAAAAATCTCAAAAGACATTTTACATGTTGTCATTATGGGGTGTTGTATGTAGAATTTTGAGGACAAAAATTAATTTATTCCATTTTGGAACAAGGCTTTAAAATCATAAAATATGGAAAAAGTGAAGCAAGGTGAATACTTTCCGGATGCACTATATATATATATATATATATATATATATATATAAAAGAAGTAATGAGGGCACTCACCATTATTTTCACAATAAAATCCTGTTTTTTCACATACCACCAGTATCATATAGCTGTATAGTCCGACGTTTAGGTCCCTATGTGAGACCTTTGTCAAGGTGCATCCATGGCCATATATTAATCAAGCCATAAGGAAAGTGTAACAACAGTCACCACAGTACACCACATATATAACACACATAATGCTTACCAGGTGGGAGGCCAATCGATCAGTGTGAGACTGCACATGCTGCACTGACACGCACACCCACGTGGCCATGCCCAATAGCACAAGCTAACTCCAAGCCTCATGTTGGAGAACCAATAGTATGGCAGTAAACATCTGTGACATCATACAACAAAGTCACATGGGGTAGGGCTGTATTCTGCAACATCAGTACACATATCTCAATGTTGTCTTAGTTAAACCACAACAATAAGTTGCTAGGCAACACCACGCAATGTGCGGTGTAAAACATCCACAATGTGTGTCATAAATTTTAAATAGACCATAATAATGCAAATCTGTTGTGAAGTGTAAAAAAACTCACATAATCAATATGGCACTCCCTATAGAAAAATAGCAAAATACACAAAAACATACATAATCGTATGAAGACAAAAATACAGATATTAAAACATTGATGTTATATATCAGCAATCCCTAAAAAATTAGAGAAACACATTAAATAGGATTTGATCATTCAGGCCACGAGGTGCTACTGTGTCCAGTTCATATATCCATTTCGTTTCACGCCGTTTAAGTGCCAATTCCCTGTCACCACCTCTAATTAACGTAGGCTGCTAGTCAATGACCATACACCATAAACTAGACAGTGCACTGGAGGGTTGGCGCCCACCAGGCGAAGACGCCATAGCCCTGGTGGGTTGGCACCCACCAGGCAAAGACGCCAGAAGTCCTAGTGGGCGTTGGTCATGAAAAAAGCAGACATGCTGCTGCCCACTAGGAGAAGATGCCAAAGCCCTGGTTGGTTGGTGCCCACCAGGCGAAGATGCCGAAGCCCTGGCAGGTTGGTGCCCACCAGGCAAAGATGCCAAAGCCCTGGTGGTTTGGCACCCACCAAGCGAAGATGCCAGAAATTCTAGTGGGTGACAGCCATGAAGAGAGCTGACAGGCTGCCACCCACTAGGTGAATATCCTGAATCCCTGGCAGGTTGGTGCCTGCCAGGCAAAGACACCGGCATTCCTAGTGGGTGGTAGCAATGAAAAGAGCTGACACAGGCTCCCACCCACTAGGTAAGAGCCAAAGCCCTGGTGGGTTGGTGCCCACCAGGTGAAGACAGTGAAGCCCTGGCGAATTGGTGCCCACTAGGTGAAGACACCAAAGCCCTGGCAGGTTGGTGCCCACCAGACGAAGACACCGGAAGTCCTAGTAGGTGGCAGCCATAAAAAAAGAACTGACGGGCTGCCACCCACTAGGTGAAGAAGCCGAATCCCTGGTGGGTTGGCGCCCGACATGCGGAGACGATGAAGTCCTAGGATGGCGACGGCCACGAAAAAGAACTTAAAGGCCACCGCCCCCCAGGTGAAGGTGCAGACAAAATAAATTTTAGTTAAAAAATTGATGTTGTCTGTTCATTTTAATATTTCATTTATAGGTGGACCCCTTTATTGTGGGCATCCCCAGCTCCCCAGAGATCCCTGGCCTGGGCTGACTAGCGGCTAGGGTTAAGGCTTTGGCTGGGGGGCTCAGTGAAAGAGCTCACGTGGCTGTAGTATTAGCCCCCCACTAGAAAAAGTCTGGTGCTGGTTCTGGACAATACAGGGGGACCATATGTATTATATTCCCCTGTATTTCCAGAACCAGGACTGGATCAAAGCCCAGTGCTGGTCACGCAGAATATGGGGGAACCCTACTTCATTTGTCTTCTGTATTTTGTCAACTAGGACTGGTTCTTTTTAGCCCAGTGCTGGTTGTGTTAAATACAGGGGATCCCTATGTAATTTTTCCCCAACCAGGACCGGCAGTGAAGAGTCCGGGGCTGGTTGTGCATTAGGAGGAGGGGGCCTCTTTACACTATCAACACAGCACCCACCACCCCAAGGGTGTCGGTGATAGCCCTGGGCTATCAGGCTAGACCTGGGGTGCCCTGGAGAGGGGGACCCCATTATTGGGGGGGGGGTTTAAGCAGTCAGGTTTGATGCTTCGGCTGTGGGTTGATGCTTTGGCTGGGGGGGACCCGGTGAAAGGGCTCCCCTGGCTGTGGCATCAGCCCCTTGATAGAAATAGTCTGGTGCTGGTTCTGTAAAATACAGGGGAACCCTACAAATTTGTCCCTCTGTATTTCCAGAACCAGGACCAGTGCTGGTTGCGCTGAGTACGGGGGACCTCTACATCATTTGTCCCCCGTATTTTGGCAACCAGGACTCGTTCTGATTTGCCTGGTGCTGGTTGGGTTTATAACGGGGGACCACTACGTTTGTCCTCTGTATTTTCACAACCAGGATCGGTGGTGACAAGCCCCAGGGCTAGTTGTGTTTGGGCGGGGGGCATGTCCCTTTTTTAATTTTTATTTTACACAAATTTTACACAAATTAAAATTTTAACACAGATGCATAGATTCATCCATGCATTTGTGTTTTATTTTCTCAGATGCATGCCCAGCGCTAGTGAGCACCTCTGTCACCTGCTGATGCCCCTGTGCACTGCTCCACTGCTTCCACTTGTCTGCACCCTGCTGCGGCCACTACCCTGCACTCTTGCAGCCCACCCCTGCCTCTCCCTGTGCAACCCCAAAACACCTCCTCTGTGCTGGCCTTCCTCTACCTGCCCGAATGTACCATTTTGTTGCCCTTCTCCCCTGCAGATAGCCGGTTTGCTCAACCAAACCCTTATAGTTACTAAATTTTTAAAAAGCAATGAAACGCAATAGACGAAAAACCTTACGGTTTCACATGTTCCATTAATGCTTCTTAGACATGATCTGAAATTTCTCAAAATGTGTGGATACAATTGATGATGTTGTTCTTCCCTGCTGTGTCCTACACAATTTCTTTAGAAAAACAAGCTCCAAACAACAGTGGACAGACACAGGGATGGCCGATGACGATCATTCTGAACCACACAAAATTTCTCAAATGCCCTCTGTGGCCACACCCACTGTAATGAAGATAACAGGGAGTGCGCGGGCTAAACCGGTCAGGGAGCAATACTTGGCCTACTTTAATGGAGTGGGGGCAGTACTATGGCAGGAGTACATTATCCGCTAAATACATGTCAACAATAGTGGTCTCCTGAACAATTTAAAAACAATTCCCATGGTGTGTACTTACGACATCCAAAGAGGATGGTTGATCATTCTCTGGGTTGTCCACACCCTGTTCATTGGGTACACTGTCTACCATCAGGGTTTGGGATGCTCACTGCAGCTCTTGTTCATGGAGGAACTTCAGTAGGTAGTAGTACCACAAGCTGCTTGTGTACACATCATCTGCCTCTGCTCCGGATGCCTGCAAATCCTGCTCTTTCTTATGCTCCTTCACATAGACTGTTTGGAGGTTTTGGATTTTGCCCTTCACCCATGTTGGACAGGCATCATCATGGTAAGGCAAACTAAAGGTTACCAGCTTGTCTATAGTAGCAATTCGCTTGGTCTTGTTGCTGTAATGGGGACTTTTTGACACGCAATAAACACTCATGGGCGCGATAGCGCTCTAGGAATCCCGATCAAATTGACGTTCTCGATTACTGTTAATTTCTGTGGGAAAACTGAACATAAAATGTTTTAATACATATTTATAATGTTTAACCAGTTGGGTTATTTTAGACAATTTATTCTGTTTTTAAGTTGTTCGACTTATTCTGTTTTTAATGTGTTCTAATCAATTTATTTTATTTTTTAAGGTATTCAATTTATTCTGTTTTTAATGTGTTCGTAATAAAAATCATAAACAGTTTCTGTAGATTTTCATATTACATTAATATGCACCATTGAGTGGCCATTATATTTGAACATAGCTGTGCCAGAGGTGAAAACATTGCTGTACCAGGGGTATTAACATAGCTGTGCCAGGGGTATTAGCATTGCTGTGCCAGGGGTATTCACATAGCTGTTCCAGTGGTATTCACATAGCTGTGCCGGTATAAATATTGCTGTGGCAGGGGTTAAAACATATCTGTGCCAGGGGTTAAAACATAGCTGTGCCAGGTATAGCTGTGCCAGGGGTTGTCAGGGTGTACATTGAGGTTGTACTGTATAGTACAGTCAATGTATATACTCACTTCAAAAAGTTCACAGCTCACCACAGACGATCAGCACGATGCTTCCTCCTTGCCTTGTCGTCTGTCACAAAATAGGGTAGGGGAGTGGCCAGGAATTTTTCAAGATGTCATACATCGGATCTTTCAACAAGCAAAACAGCATACAATATGTGCATTGGAGTGCAAAGAAAATTTTGCACCTACAATATTATAGGAAATATAAATATAACATGCCAATGCATAGACATACAAGCAAACATCATTACCACCACCTATCTGGACTCTTATGTTTGTTGGACATTTACTGGAGTCTTATATCTCCTTTCTGGATTCAACCTTCTGCATCCTGGAACGCTTCCTTGCGTATTGTGCTCCAGCTTGTGCATTTCAAGCGATGGATGCCAGAGGACTTCCTGACAACCTTTCTTCAGCCATCTATTGGTAACGTTGCATTGCTGCTAATTACATCCTAATCAGGATATTTGTGGAGAGAGCCCTAATCCAACACTCTCATTATAAAACAGTCTTTAGGTGGACTCATATCATTTTATCCTCACTATTTTGTTGTGTTTATAAACATCTGTTTGCTTTTATGTCTATGCATTGGCATGTTATATTTATATTTCCTATAAAATTGTAGGTGTAAAATTTTCTTTGCACTCCAATGCGCATATTTTAGCCAATTAATAAAAAACCTATGGGTTTGATTTTTTAAAGAAACCATCCATCATTTACAGTCAGGTCCATAAATATTGGGACATTGACAGAATTTTCAGATTTTGCCCTCTATTCACCACCACAATGGCTTTGAAATGAAACAAAAAAGATGTGATTTAACTGCAGACTTTCAGATTTAATTTGAGGGTAATTACATGCAAATCAGGTGAACGGTTTAGGAATTACAATGGTTTCTATATGTGCCTCCCACTTTTTAAGGGGTCAAAAGTAATGGGACAAACTAAACAATCCTAAATCTAACTTTCACTTTTTAATACTTTGTTGCAAATCCTTTGCAGGCAATTACAGCCTGAAGTCTGGAACGCATAGACATCACCAGATGCTGGGTTTCATCCCTTGTGATGCTCTGCCAGGCCTCTACTGCAAATGTCTTCAGTTCCTGCTTGTTCTTGGGGCATTTTCCCTTCAGTTTTGTCTTCATCAAGTGAAATGCATGCTCAATCGGATTCAGGTCAGGGGATTGACCTGGCCATTGCATAACATTCCACTTTTTAGCCTTAAAAAACTCTTTGGTTGGTTTTGCAGTATGCTTCGGGTCATTGTCCATCTGCACTGTGAAGCGCCGTCCAATGAGTTAAGAAGCATTTGACTGAAAATTAACATATAATATTGCCTGAAACACTTCAGAATTCATTCTGCTGCTTTTGTCAGCAGTCACATCATCAATAAATACAAGGGAACCAGTTCCATTGGCAGCCATACATGCCCACGCCATGACTGCCAATGGAACTGGCTTCACTGATGAGGTGGTATGTTTTGGATCATGAGCAGTTCCTTTCCTTCTCTTCTCTTCCCATCACTCTGGTACAAGTTGATCTTTGTCTCATCTGTCCATAGGATGTTGTTCCAGAACTATAATGGCTTTTTTAGATGTTGTTTGGCAAACTCTAATCTGGTTTTCCTGTTTTTGTGGCTCACCAATGGTTTGCATCTTGTGGTGAACCCTCTATATTCACTCTTGTGAAGTTTTCTCTTGATTGTTGACTTTGACACATATACACCTACCTCCTGGAGAGTGTTCTTGATTTGGCCAACTGTTGTGAAGGGGTTTTTCTTCACCAGGGAAATTATTATTTTGTCATCCACCACAGTTGTTTTCCATGGTCTTCCAGGTCTTTTGGTGTTGCTGAGCTCTCCGATGCGTTATTTCTTTTTAAGAATGTTCCAAACAGTTGATTTGGTTTTTGCTATCTCTCTGATGGGTTTGTTTTGATTTTTCAGCCTAATGATGGCTTGCTTCACTGATAGTGACAGCTCTTTGGATCACATATTGAGAGTTGGCAGCAACTGATTCCAAATGCAAATGTCACACCTAGAATCAACTCCAGACCTTTTACCTGCTTAATTGATAATGAAATTATGAGGGAATAGCCCACACCTGTCCATGAAATAGCTTTTGAGTTGATAGTCCCATTACTTTTGGCCCCTTAAAAAGTGGGAGGCACATATTGAAACTGTTGTAATTCCTACACCGTTCACCTGATTTGGATGTAATTACCCTCAAATTAAATCTGAAAGTCTGCAGTTAAAGCACATCTTGTTTGTTTCATTTCAAAACCATTGTGGTGGTGAATAGAGGCCAAAATCTGAAAATTCTGTCAATGTCCCAATATTTATGGACCTGACTGTATGTGATTTATTGTTTACTTAGCACTGGTTCCCCCCCTTTTTTATATGTGCATTTCTCATTGTTATTGGGACTGACAATCCCTTTTACCAGCTGCTCTTGTGACAGCACATCAGAACCACCTATTTTGTTAAAACAGCATACGTCACATCGTACATGATTGGTCAAAATCTCACTGCAGGTTCATCTGATCTACGATGTCCATTCACAATGCCGGGGACATGCATTGGCATTGTAATCGTATAGAAAATGCTATTTTTTTACTCGATTGCTCGTTATGAATTATCAAAATTGGCCATATAGCGTAAAAAAATTGCACGGTGTATGGGCCCCTTTACAGAGATTTAACACATTCAGGACAACTTGTTTGATTTTTTTTATATCTTTTTTTAAGAATTTGTTTGATATACTGTTTCTTTCCATTGGATATAAGAACACTTTAGCTATGTACTATTGAATAAATTGTTACACATAAAAGAACATGATGTAATGTATAATAATGTAAGCATGGCCAGATTTCAGTTACATTTACATTCTTCCTTTGTGGTTTACGACTCTATCACAGCAGCTTGGATCAGATTTTTTACACAATTTGTATATTCTAGTAAATCAATATAACCTGCCATCGCTGAGAGTGACTTTCACTTCTTCAAAACCCTCCTGTTAAGCCTTTTCATGTTAATTTAGATTGAAAATAAAAATTATATAGGAAGAACTAATGAAAACACAGTAACTAGATTGTTAAGGTAAATTAGGTAGTTTAATAAATATACTCTTCTAGTTCTTTATAAGAGGACTCCAACATTAAGGAGTTCTGGAATGTACTATATGTTTGTGTAGCTGTAAACAACAGAGTGCTGTAATTAGATTTTTCATGCACCTAACACATTCACACAATGTAGAAACATTGATAAGTCTGCATTTCAAATATTTCATGATATTCATGTCCATCATGCAGTAGTTGTGTAAATGGTTTTCTCTATCTTTGATGTTCCAAGGAAAAGAAGACGCTATATCAATAAAGAAATAAATTAAGTCTGTAATTGAATCCATTGTTACAAATCAAATGACAGCTTATTACATAGTTTTCAATATCCTGTATAGAATTAAATATGAAAAACCTCTGACATTGATGCTTTTTTTTCATTGTGTTTTTCTTTTTCTTTTTTTAATTTCTTTTTTTTAGGTTGTGTCAGTAGGAGTATTATTGTTGGTTATGTGCTCCGCCTAGTGTATCCCTATACAATATCAGATTTTAAATTTGGCTTTATGTTAGGACATGCAAAGTATTACTTATATGATTTTTTCTTTAGCTGTGTTAGCATCATCTTGATGTCTCTTATGCTTCTTAGAAAGTAACCAGCCTACTGTACATTAAAGCCCCATTTTTATAATGGCTTTTATACTAAACTTCACCCCAAGCTTAAGCGTATTACAAAACTAGCCCTGCTCCCGTTAGTATTCTTTTGTGATTCAAAATCCTTGTATCTTCTTTGTTTTGTAGAAACTTAGTTTTTGTTATTCACTAATTAAAATCTTTTTAGTAATCATAGTAACTACTATAATGTACCATAATGATTAATATCATGAGTTCATAGTAAAATGTGTACACTGAAAGGCTGTAAGCATATGCAGAGAAGCAGCTATTGCATAATATATGCACGATCAACAACGAAAGAACCTATTAGATGACAGATGTATACAGTATGCATCTCAAACTGTTAGAATGAGGGTTTTGCCAAGGACTTTTTTTTTCCAGTATGAAATTAATGCATGGTAAATATATATGGCCTTTTTTTAGAATTCATTCAAATTATATTTTATAGACATCATTGTGGTAATGTGGTCAACATTGCATTGTCACAACAATAGAACTATAGGATTAATACCAACCAGGAGTTTGTTTCCCTAAGATTCAATGGGTATCCTATCAGTGCTGTCATTTGTTCTCACATTTCAAAAACATAATGGAAGGCTGTATGACTTCTGGCAAAAAAAAAATTATATATCCCCAGTGTGTGTATTTTGTATAGTTGAGAGTTTACACTGTAAACTCCAATGGGGCAGAGATTTATGTGAATGATGCACTGTAAAGTGCTGAGGAATATGTACAAGCTGTTTAAATAAAGGTTAATACATAAAAATGTGAATTCAACAAATGGAGGAGTCTTTGGCCCTCATTCAGAGCCGTACGCTCTGAGCAGAGTGCACGCTCTGAATGAGGGCCGTCCTCCATAACTATGGAGCATCCTCCTGGACGCTCGTATAGCTGTGGGTCACCACCCACAGCCTATACGAGCGTGCAGTTTGATGGCCGCGATGGTCGTGACCATCGCGACCATCGCCACTGCGAGCCGGAGCCTGCGGTTGAGGTTTTCAACCGCAAGGCCCGGAGTGATTTTGGCTCTATCAGAGCCAAAATCACTCCCACTGACATCACTAGTGATGTCAGTGGGCCGGCTTCTGATGGGAGGCGTTCCCTTAGGAACGCCCCTGTCAGGGAGGCACGCCCCCGGCGCGCCCACCAAAGGGGGCGTGCTGTCAATCAACATCGACAGCACGCCCCCTTTGATCAGACACAACGAGCGAAGGAAAGTCCTTCGCTCGTCGCGTCTGGCGCATGCGCACGACGGAGCTCCTTCCGTCGTGCGCATGCTCAGTGCAGACCATCGACCCACTTGCGAGCGGACAGCCGCTCGCGAGTGGGTCTGAATCAGGCCCTTTGTTCTAACTTTTGTTTGATGTATGATAGTGTACAGAGTCAGTGCTTTAAAGGGGATGTAGCCAGCATTCCGAAAGTCAAGATGTCGACGGTCACAATACCGGCAGTGGAATCCCGACTGTCAAAATCCCGACAGATTGTGGAGGTAAGTATTAGGGTTAGAGGGAGGATTAGGGTTAGGTTTACGGGGAAGGTTAGGGTTAGGCACTAGGGGTAGTGTTATACTGGGTACACACTAAACGATGTGTACCCAGCACACTGTTGTTCGTGGCAGGACCCGGCATGGGTGCCGACATTGATAAGTGCATACACACTTGCCAATGCTGGCAGTGATGGAACGATGGTGGGGGCCATCCTGCATTCGACAGCATTGCCCCTGCTGATATTGTCTGTCAGAACCTGCCTGCATGTCCAATTGGCAATGTCGCAGATGATGCGCAGGAGCACGCATCATCAGCGACATAGCGGGTACACATTGGCCGATGTTGACGATATTTCGTCCAATCCGCCAGATCGGATGACATATCGTCTAGTGTGTACTCTGCTATAGGGTTGGGCTGTGGGAAGGGTGTTGTAGGGTTAGGGGCAGGATTAGTATTACAAGATGGTCAGGGTAAGGGTAATGCTTACAGAGATCTGTCAGGATTCTGACTGTCAGGATGTCACTATCAGTATTCTGTCTGTTTGCATCCTGACCATCGGGATCCCGTACCCAACCATTTTAAAGAAATATTGTGTAGTCTCCTAAAGACAATCATTATTGTCTCTCATTCTATGCATTTCCTTAAAGTATTTAACACATTTTAAGGCTGAACTACAAAAAAGCATGTGAGCTAATGCACTGTACACACATATTTTCTAATAAATGTTCACTTCATGTGGCTAATTCTCCATTAACACTCTGTGCATATTATATTATGCTTCTGGAAGGGTTTAAGAATACTCTTTCAATGTTCAAAAGGTGAAGACAACAGGCGTTGTTTCACGTCTTTGTGTATGAGCCCTTAGAGGGAAATTGTTTTCGTAGCTTAAGACTCTTGGTAGCTGTGGGACAAAAAGCCTATCCAGCTTCTTTATAAATTAATATAATGATTGATTATTATAATTGATAAGGATTGTTGATGGAGATGATTATGATCATATTTAGCATTTTGTCATCTGTATTTAAAAGTAACAAAAAACTTAAGTAAACATCACATACTGTAACTATTATTTCCATCTAGTCTAAAAAAAAAAAAAAGTTAGTAGTACGAGCTAATTTAACTTCAAAGAAATATGAGACAAATTAAATATTAAATTCATTTCTCACAGCCTCTGGCTGTTTGTGCTTAAGTTAAATGTAGCATGCAGTTTTGCTTCATCATTTTTTCTAACTCCTAATGAGTAAGTTGTATAAATTAAAGCTCTTTTCTATAGCTGTGTGTTCTAATAAGAGATATTCCTTAGCACATGTTATGCAGAACTGCTGTAGTGTCAACCACTACCCACTATGGATTTTGATTTTGCTACTACTCCTATCAGTGAGATGTATTTAAAAGCAAAACTGAAGCAAGATTTTAGATTGCCTTCTATCGCTACACTGAGTACTTCATGTAATTTCCTGAAAGCGTGATACCCTAAGTAGAGTGTGATGCTTAATATGTTATACTGTCCCAAATATTTTTCTTTTTATGTTTGAACAAAGTTATACACACATGCCAAATATGGGCGAGTGGTTGAATTGGTGGTAACCCCGGGTGATAAAGAACAGTAGCAAAGGGAAAGAAAATCTGTGAAAATAATCAAGGAAAATCATTATCAAAGTTTATTTATAAGTTACCATAGATTTTGAAGTGTATAGTAATACATATATAACTTACAGGGAATCTGTTTCAGCAGAATAAACAGTACATGTTTAGTCTATTAGAATGTAAGTTCTCAGGAGCATGTGATAATTACCACACTGTTAAAATAATTTAAGGGGCATATGTATCAAAGCTTGATGTGAGATAAAATTGTGAAATATATATCACCAACCAATCATCTCCAAACTATCATTTCTTAAAAGCTGATTGGTTGGTGATATATATCTCACAATTTATCTCACATCAAGCTTTGATACATATGCCCCTAAGTACAGTAGCATTTTTAACCATGTCTGGGTCACAACTCCTGACTTTCTCCTGCCTACATAGTCACTGTCCACATGGTGACTGTAGACTTTGTAGTTGTACCCCTTGCCACCCATGTGATCCAACCTAGACCAATGATATGGAGTCCTTTTTCCTGCACTGCCTTCATAAAGTCTAAACATACTGTATATATATTCCCAATAGTGGTCCTGATTCAGAGATGGAAGCAAATCTCATCACGTCTGCATCTTGGTACGCAGTGACTGTGCGAAAATATGCAAATGTTGCAGCTGTCTGGATTTGTAATGAGATGCCCACCGGTGGCTTCTCAAATCCAACTGATTGCGTACAAAGACACAGCATCGGACACAGGGCCTGATTCAGAGCTGGATGCTCTGAACGAGTGCCCGCTCTGAATCAGGGCGTTTTTTTTTTTTTTAGCGTCCTCCTGGACGCTCGCATAGCTGTGGGTTACCACCCACAGCTTATGCGAGCGTCCATGATGATGGTCGTGAAGACCATCACGACAATCGGGCTTGCGACGAGACCATGCGGTAGGGTCTTGGTGACCGCAAGCCCTGGAGTGATTTTGGCTCTATCAGAGCCAAACTCACTCCCACTGACATCACTAGTGATGTCAGTGGGGCCGGACCCAGACAGTAGGCGTTCCCATGGGAACGCCTCCATCTGGCAGCCACCCCCCCGGCACGCCCTCCAAACGGGGCGTGCTGTTACTCAACATCGACAGCACGCCCCCTTTGGTGCGAGACCCGGAGCGACAGCTTGGCTGTCGCTATCTGGGTCTCGCGCATGCGCACGACGGACCTCCCTCCATCGTGCGCATGCGCACTAGGGCACAATCGACCTGCTTGCGAGCGCTCAGCGCTCGCGAGCGGGTCTGAATCAGGCCCACAGATCACACAATTGCAACCTATGGTTGCGCAGAATGGGTTTCAGGACTGAGATGCAGGAGCTTTTGCAACTGCATACAGGATCATAGTCGCAGGCTGGGACATGCCCCAAAAACTATTGTGACACACCTGAATTTGGATCAGCCCCCTCCATTGCTCCCACAAATGGTCCCTACCTGTCATTCACTTTGCGAATAAATCCTTGCTGCGATCGACAATGGTAATCCATCAGGATGCATGCACCATGCGACTCTGACACATGCTCAGTAATTAAAACATCAGCTATTTACAAAAACATTGTCATATTCTTCATCTCTTAATCAGGCCTAAAGTACTCTATGATCAGAAAATCATCTTCTGGGCGCCTGTGATTGTTGTTTACTATTACAGGAGATATCAGGGTTATACTTCAGATTAGTAAGGGATATCTAACACTGGGACTGGTTGGGGACTTGGGAAGTGTGCATAATGCCCTTTTGCTTATTATTTCATTTAATATGATCATTATTATTATACAGTGCAGCACATAAGGACTGAGCAGAAGTAACTTTCAATCACTTGCAGTTCTCAGCTATACGTTTTCCTTTAAGTGACTTCAGACTTCATACTGTATGATCTTAATTCATTAAAATTAGCATGTAAATATTACACAACTCACAGCGCACATGCCAGAATACTCATAATAATTATAATCATCTCACTTATACACCACTTCTTATCGATCCATCACCATCAATAGTAGAATCCGTGTTAATGTGTCGGGATATAATATTAAAGATTTAATATAGGACAAGGATCATAATTTGATTCTTAATGTATATCTTAGTGTATTAATGAATTGCTGTATAATGGGCAGTAACAGATTACAATATTATGAGAACAATGAGGAGAATCATTCACAAAAAATATCCAGAAAAGTAAACAATCAAATACTATAGTTCTTCATACCAGTGTGGATTGTTAATGAAATTTCAAGGTTTAGACTTTGATGCTAGACCCATGTGGCACAACAGGTCTCATTTCTGTTGCATATCATACAAATACAAATATGAGATTATGATCCTTGAAGTGAATTTTAAATACAGAAAGTTCCATCTTCCTCTTTTAACCTCTGTTCTCCATTTGAAAAGCATAGCATTGTATTCTGCCAAGGACTGAAACAGATTTATTGTGTAACATTGTTACAAACTGTTTGTAAACTATGCAACCATTGAGTTTCCCACCCTAATCAGTTTGAGTTTCCCACCCTAATCAGGCCAATTTTCTTTCTTGCCATTTAATCTCTCCAAATAAAATGGATTGACTGCAATTTTGGCATGTAGAACTGGAAAAGTTTTTATTGTTGCTAGGCTTTCAGGATTTCCAGTAGATGTTTGTAGCAGTATAATCTCTGCAAGAAGTGTTATGTGCATGCAGATGAGGGCATAGCTCATTTAGCAAAGGACAGCGTTCTTTCAATCTTTTGATCTTGTGCCCACTGGAAAACCAAAGGCAATGCCACAACTAATTAAGAGGTTCCATAGCACCCATAGTTTCACTTAGCCAGCAGTTTGTTGTTATAAGAAAAATGATATTCATGCTACAAGCACATTTGTAAAGTTTACTAGTCTTCATCACTTGTATTTGCAATAATATGGGATATTTATTTCTGCACCTATGTTTAGTGACCATTTAACACCAAAATTCCTCCCAGCTAAAGGAAACATAAATATATTAAATTTGGGTTAATACATCAAACTGAAGTATTTTATTTATATATTTATATGTGCAACGGGATCCGCCTTCCATAATCTGAACTGAAGCCAATTGATAAGTACCACAACAGTCTGTATACTTTACTTGTCCAAAAAAAAATGCAAAAACATATCATAGTACATTACACCTTTAACGATGTGACAGATAAATATACTGTAAATGGATGTATTCTACAAGCAGGACAAAGACTACTCATTAACTTTTACTGAATATTCAGATTGGAGGATTAGAGTAAAACGTTTAGTAGTGTATCTCCCCCTTATGCTGTTTTTATGAACACCTACAGTAATTTAGGGACTGCACTGTTGTTACATGTCTGTAAACATTTGTTTTAAATGTTTGTATACAGTTATTAGCTACTATTGTTTAAATTACAAATTTTATTCTACACCTGCACTTTGCAATGTTTTAATAAATACCCCATTAATTCATTAGAATTGTGTTTTTGAGTGATATACCTAAGGTCTGGAAGTGAAGTGCCAGAGGTAAAACATTTATAAAGACTATAAATGGATATGGCCAAAATATTCTGTATATAAATTTGAATATTAATAATTCAGTTTATCAGTACAGGTTGAGTCTCCCATATCCAAAATGCTTGGGACCAGGGGTATTTTGGATATCGGAATATTCCGTATTTTGGAATAATTGCATATTATAATGAAATGTCTTGGAAATGGGACCCAAATATACACACAGAATGCATTTATGTGTTATATACACCTTATACACACAGCCTGCAGGTCATTTTAGACAATATTTTTTATAATTTTGTGCATCAAAAAAAGTTTGTGTTCATAGATGAAATTCATGTATGTTTCATATACACCTTATACACACAGCCTGAAGGTTATTTTATACAATCTTTTTAATAATTTGTGCCTTAGACAAAGTTTATGTACATTAAACCATCAAAAATCAAATGTTTCATTATCTCAGTCATGCTGAAAATATTCCGTATTTCGGAATATTCCATATTTCGGAATATTTGGATATGGGAGACTCAACCTGTAGTATGTTAATTGTATAATGATGTTATATTTACGTGTGTATTATTTGTTCCTGCTATCATTCTCTGCAGGGGCCACTGTCTCTAGGCATACATCCTGGGTGGCTCTGCAGTGGCTTGTCATCGAGGCCAGACAGGGTGTGTCAAGAGTCCCCTAGGTTGCAGGATGTTGTTCCAGACACCTATAATCCAAATAGTGGTGACACAGGGCAGCAATGGCGCTGTGCTCTGGGTGGCAGCACCACTCTTTTACACATAGAGCCGGATTCAAATATGTACATAAATTTGATGGTTTACATACATATCTGATGTTTGGGGGTCTGCACCAGCACAGGACCCATTCTGCACATGTGCAGTACAAGTCCTGCTTGATCGCTCATAGGCCCACCTTAGCCACAGCCATGCTATCACTAATGATAGATATAAGCAAAGCATTCTGCAGAAGTTATATCTAATACTTCACACATACAGTGAATCTGGAAAGTATTCACAGCGCTTCACTTTTTCCACATTTTGTTGTGTTACAGCCTTATTCCATAATGGAATAAATTCATTTTTGTCCTCAAAATTCTACACATAATACCCCATAATGACAACGTGTAAAAAATGTTTTTGATTTTGCAAATTTAATAAAATTAAAAAAACTAAGAAATTACATGTACATAAGTATTCACAGCCTTTGCTCAATACTTTGTTGATGCACCTTTGGCAGCAATTACAGCCTCAAGTCTTTTTGAATATGATGCCACAAGCTTGGCTCACCTATCTTTGGGCAGTTTCGCCCATTCCTCATTGCAACACCTCTCAAGCTCCATCAGGTTGGATGGGAAGCGTTGGTGCACAGTCAGTTTCAAATCTCTCCAGAGATGTTGAATCGGATTCAAGTCTGGGCTCTTGCTGGGCCACTCAAGGACATTCACAGAGTTGTCCTGAAGCCACTCCTTTGATATCTTGGCTGTGTGCTTAGGGTCGTTGTCTTGCTGAAAGATGAATCGTTGCCCCAGTCTGAGGTCAAGAGCGCTCTGGAGCAAGTTTTCATCCAGGATGTCTCTGTACATTGCTGCATTCATCTTTCCCTCTATCCTGACTAGTCTCCCAGTTCCTGCCACTGAAAAACATTCCCACAGTATGATGCTACCACCACCATGCTTCACTGTAGGGATGGTATTGGTCTGGTGATAGCGGTACATGGTTTCCTCCAAACATAACGTATGGCATTGACACCAAAGAGTTTAATCTTTGTCTCATCAGAGCAGAGAATTTTGTTTCTCATGGTCTGAGGTCCTTCAGGTGCATTTTGGCAAACTCCAGATGGGCTGCCATGTGCTTTTTACTAAGGAGTGGGTTCTGTCTGGCCACTCTACCATACAGGCCTGATTGGTGGATTGCTGCAGAGATGGTTGTCCTTCTGGAAGGTTCTCCTCTCTCCACAGAGGAATGCTGTAGCTCTGACAAAGTGACCATCGAGTTCTTGGTCACCTCCCTCACTAGGGCCCTTCTCCCACGATCGCTCAGTTTAGATGGCTGGCCAACTCTAGTAGGAGTCCTGGTGGTTCCAAACTTCTTCCATTTACGGATGGTGGAGGCCACTGTGCTCATTGGTAGAAGCAACTATTTTCTGTACCCTTCCCCAGGTTTGTGCCTCGAGAAAATCCTGTCCCAGAGGTCTGCAGACAATTCCTTGGACTTCATGATTGGTTTGTGCTCTGACATGCACTGTCAAGTGTGGAACCTTATATAGACAGGTGTATGCCTTTCAAAATAATGTCCCAACAAAACTGAATTTACCACAGGTAGACTCCAATTAAGCTGTAGGAACATCTCAAGGATGATTAGTGGAAACAGGATGCACCTGAGCTCAAGTTTGAGCTTCATGGCAAAGGCTGTGAATACTTATATACATGTGATTTCTTAGTTGTTTTTTTTATTAAATTTGCAAAAACCTAAAAAAAACTTTTACACGTTGTCATTATGGGGTATTGTGTGTAGAATGTTGAGGACAAAAAATTATTTATTCCATTTTGAAATAAGGCTGTAACATAACAAAATGTGGAAAAAGTAAAGCGCTGTGTATACTTTCTGGATGCACTGTACAGTAAGTAAAGGCCAGCAGAAGAGCTTTTGAGTCCCATTGTCCTAAAACTTCTTTAAATCCTGAACCAATCATGGCCTCTCTCCTCGGTGGGTTGTCTTTGTTATTATATATTAGCTACTGACAACCAAATTAGTTTACATTTTGATGACTCTAATACCTCATTTCCACCACAAACCCGGGTCCGACCTCAGTTTTTGGACATGGATCCAACCCAGGTCAGACCCCATTTACACTACACCTTCGATCTGGGTTACTCCCAGGTCAGCCCTGTTCACACTGAACCCAGGTCTGTCCTGCTAACCTGTGAGGTCACAAAAAGTGGAAGGTGACTGCTCCACAACCACCAATCAACTCATTTTAGGCATGACCCAGGTCGGATAACCCGGGTTGCACCGTTTACACTGCACCATTACTCGGGTCCATCCTGGGTCCAACCCTGGTAGCTACCTGGGTTGGATTGCTGGGTCACTTGACCCGGGTTATTTTTCAGAGACCCTTTTACACTGAGCTGCAACCCAGGTAGACCCAGCAAAAACCCAGGTTTTTGCTCTGGTGTAAAAGGGGTATAAATGTGCTTGCATGCTAATTACTTACAGTTACGTTGTTTTTATAGGTATGCCCAAGTTTGACAGTGTTTTGCTTTTATTTTAACAATATTTTCATTTTTTACCTGAGTAGGTACAGTACATATTTCAACTAATATACTGCATTAGGCCTTCTAAAAATCTGTATTAGAAAGAAATACTGTATATCTGACAAAGTAGTTGCAGCTCACACACATACATATTTCCAGCAAGTAAGATAAGTATATATACTATTTAAGCAATCTTCATCTCAGTTTTTAGTTGGCATTATTGGATTTGGTAAAGACTTTACTTAAGTATTCTGTGAATTCAGAACAGATATATGGTTAATACTTCTCTTGTCATATTCTAGTTAAATGTTTCCGTTACACTTATAAATAATAAATCTTGTACTGATTTAGCATTCTGGCCACACCGCTTTGATGGCAATCTGCTGAAATGTCACTTTACAGAGTCTATTTAATGAAAATCCAGAAACATGCTTAAATGGCTGCTCAATTGGCTTGGCAATCTAGAACTCTAATTCAACTTGCGACCTTGATGTCACTATTGACATGTGAAATCACAGTAAAAAAGGGAGGGAGTGACAGTGGCACCTTAGGGAGGAACTGCATAACACTATTTTCAGTGTAACATTGATTGATTTCATTGGGACAAAAAGAAAAACACAGGGGAGAAGTGAACAAAATAAAACAGAAGCGATCTGAGCAGTAACGTATGCAAAGACAAGCGACTCAATGGCAGAAAATAGGTACAGAAAATGGGTATATATTGGTTCATTATGGAGTATGACAGTAATGAGGAAGAATGTCCAAGTTGTCCATTATATGTCATAATATCAAATGGGTAGTTTTCAGTATATATCAAATGAAAGTCTTTGAAAGTTTTGTTTTCCTATGTTTTGTTGGAACTCTTTGCTTAGTGTTTTTATTTTAATATTTCTCTGAATATGCACTTTTATTTGCAAGAGTGGGAGCTAAAATATTCTTTGCTCATGAAAAGTCACATTTTTGAGTGTGCAACTAATACAATTAGAAACATTGTTTTTTTTTAATACAATACATCCCTATAGTGAACACAGCATTACAATTTTTTTCAGGTTGGGTTATTACAACATTTTCTTTGTATAATATAACTGGTCCAGCTGTATAATAAAACTGGTCCAGCTGTATATGCTGCAAGCATACAAGTATGATGTTTTCTATGTCTGTCAATGTGAGCAGACATTTAAAATTCTGGAGTTTGCATATAGGTGTTCTTGATGATCAGGTGTGTTGAGTAAATTAATTTGTTTCATACATCTGTAACAATTTTCAGAAATCTCTACCCATGTCTACATATAAATCATCCCTCATTTTTACAGCAACAATGAATATCCCTCACTTAGCTAGCTGAGTTGGCAATGTTTATACAAAAACCCTAAATACACTTGTTTGTATGCAATCATTGCCCTAAACAAAGATAAGGGATTTTAGATTGGAAAACAAATTAGTTAAAGGTGGCAATACCAGTATAGTGTTGATAAGATCCTTATTTGCCACTCGATGGTCTTCATCTTTAGCAAGCTACCTTCTCTTAAAGCTAGATGTTTTCCCAGGTCTTCCATTAATAGATGCTTAACACCATAAGGTAATGCCTAGGTTTAGTATGGATGGGATACGATATTGAAGACTATGCAGTCAAAACACTGCTTACTAGAGACTGGTTATAGAGGCGAGATGGAAGTAAACAGGATGCCCTGGAAGATGTTGCAATGTCACAGACCCTTGAAATAATGGTCATTGCTAGGCAAGGGTCTTGAGGTCAGGATAAACAACTGCTACTCTAAAGAGAGTAAGATAGTTAGCAATGTTGAAAGAAAGTCCACTTTTCTTCAATTTTGGCCTTCTTGATCCAGAAGAAGGCAATGCAAAACCCAAGTGAGGCTTAATAATTTCATCCTGATCTCAATTTACACATTAACTGATTATATCATCCCAGCTATATAATTTACAATTATTTGTTATTTAATATTTAAACTTACTGATACAATATCTCGTAGTAAGCCATACAATTATTTTTTTAATAATTTAAAGAGATTCCCCTTCCACACAGGTTCCACTAATGTTGCTGGTGAAAATGTTTTCTCTGAAGAGAAGTATTGTAGATGAGCACTTTTTATTTGCACTGCCCAAGTCACATTTTGACCTACTGTACCTAAACACATACTGGGTGAATTTACCATTTCCATTGACAGCCCCAATGTGTTTGCTGCCACTAAACTTCTCTCACTTACTTTTTCATATGGTCTCTTACAATTCATCATCTCGCCAACTGTGGTGGACACTCATTTGATCTTCTTTTCTATAATTCTGAGCCAACTCTAGTTTCTTCAACATGGACTAGATGCTCTCCGAACACAGCCTCCTTTGCTTCAGGCTCACCTTATCACATGCTTCTCCCTGTAGGGAAATCCACATGCATACAGACTCCTGAAAACTCTTGACCTGACCCACTACTCATTTATTCTAAAACAACTAATCTCTCCTATGAACTTTCTGTCCTGAATAGGCTGCATATTTCTACCGCAAAACACTCACTTTAGCTTTAAACTATGCAGCTCCTGATACCATATATACTCTCCAACAATCAAAATCATAATCACGGTACATAAAACAGACCCGTTACCTGCAAAAGTTCTTTCACACTGCTGGGTAACACTGGAGGAAATATCACTCTTATGCCAATTTCTTTCTCTATGAAGTCAATCATTCCACTCACAACAGTGCCCTTTCTTCTAATCTAGTCACCTCTTTGCCACCTTTAACTAAATTTTCTTCCCATCTAAACTCCCTTATCTTTTTTCATTATCTGCCCATGATTTTGCTACTAATTTCAAAGACAAAATTAATGCCATTGGTGAAATATTTCCTCATGCAGTATCCACCCTCACCCCAATAACTCTATTCTGCACTTCTCAATTCAACCCAATTCTTTTTTTTCTAGTAAACTCTTGATTTCTCTCAGCATCCCAGTGTATGATCTTGCCCCTCAACCCTATTAATATTAAACTTCTATGATCCATTTCCTCCACTTCATGCCCACATCTAAATCATGTCTTCAACTAGTCTCTCATCACTAGCACTCCCATTCCCCTTTAAAAATGTGCTCATCTCACCAATCATAATAAAACAGCCTCTCTAATGACTACTACTGTATCCTAATCCACTCCTTACATTTGCCTCCAAACTATTTGAGTCACCTGTCTACAGTACAATCGCCTTTATAACATTCTTTTTGCTTGCTCTATACTCAACTGTGCTTCCTCCACCAAAATTCCACTAATGCTCCATCCCAAAAGTGATCAGTGATCTGCTTACAGAAAAGTCTATGGGTCACTTCTCTTTAGTTATCCACCTGGACTCTCTGCTGATTTTGATTCTTTTGATCAGGCTTCTCTCCTGAGGCCAAATGTAATAGGCTGAGAGTTTAATAAATGTGAGAATTTAGCAGTAAGCTCTCACATTGGTCGAATTTATCTTCAAAATGGGAAAACATCTGGATGAAAGTTTAAATTTGTGAGTTTGCCTGTTCTCAGACTCTATTACATTGGGCGAGTTCAAAAAGTGTGAGAAAACTCTCACATTTTGTAAACTCTGGTCCTATTACATTTGTCCCCTGGACACCTTTCTCTATATTGGTCTTTGTGACACAGTTCTGTTCTGATTAACTTCCTACCTAGAACACAAAAGGCTCTTTTACTGGCCTTCTGTTTAACCCAATATACACCTTTTCTCTTGCAAATTTAACTCATGACTCAGGCCTCTGGTACCTCTTTCATGCAGATTATATGAAAATCTACCTAGCCTCAAAATACCTACCTCCTTCAATAATATTTAGTGCAATGTCTCAATGCTACCTAAAGATCAATGAGTTAGATGCAACAGCACCAAACACTCATACATCTCAAATGTAATTTCAAAATACTCTTTATCTATAGCTCTCCTGGATCTAACTTCAACCTGTGCTTCCTAGCATCTCTGGTCTCCACATCTCACAATTTGCCTACAAGACTTCTCTTGAATTGCCAGCCACATGCAATCAGGATTTCCTATACTGTAGCTTTACATCTTTAAATGCTCTCTAAAAACCCTTCTGTTCTGTTTGTTAGATCTTAACCTAACCCACCTATCCTCCCCACACTAATGCATTCTCACGATTGTCCACTCATTTGTTTTGATTCAGCTTTGCACTTATCCTATAAGAAATTAAGCTCCCTCATGTGCAGCCCCCTCCCTAACCTTTGTTTTCACATTATGTTTATTTTGTCAACCACTGTGGTGTTTACAAATATATGCCCAAAATACGTATGTACCATCATCTTAAACTGTTCATCATTGCCCTTAGACATGCTACTTATCACACTAAATCTAAGATTTTAAACACATTGTCATTATGATTGCATTTAGTAAATGGACAATCAATATGTACTGTGAGTGATACTGTAATATATTTTATTCATTAGATATACATTGTATTTGCAACATTGTTTGTATTAGCATGAGTTATAGTGTTTGGCATATAGTTAAATAAATGTACCAAATGATAAAAATTATCCCAGTGTGACTTATTTTTACTATTGTATATTTAGAAATATTATTTGTCCCTTTAAGCAAAACAACCAGTGCAAGCATAATAAAAATCTTTATAAAGTTTACAAATGCTAGTTCCTTATGCATAACATCATAAAATCCCAGGGTGATATTGTGGTTTGAATAGCAATTTATCTCTAGCAAGCAGAAAGGCAATAATGTCAATAATGGGAAAGAAAAGCCTAAGTTAATAATCATAAGAGACAAGCATTATTGTAGGGCAAAGATTGGCATTGTACAGTAGCTGTTTTCTCTTCTTAGCTTTCTTTTTCTCTAAATTCATTTTCGTTTCAATAATATAATTGTTTGCATTGAGTTAGTTATTACATTACAAGTTTCTAAAGTGGTCTTCAGAAATCATTTTTCCTCTAGACAGAGTTCCATAAACCTCTAATCACTGCTATGTAACCTCTGTTTTATTTAAATATAAATTATCTAGTTCAGGAAACAACAAGTACAAAAGGTGATGGGTCACCTGTAATAAATAAATTGAGCTTACAAGATTTAATATGGGGTGGAATTAATTCAAACATTAGCCAGACTTTTAGATGTTAGACATTGTACTATATAGTACTGTACTGCAATAGATTTAAACATTAAAATGTTCACAATGAAAAAATGCCCAATTATGACATTTATAAAGAATGCCAATAATATTATATGTGCTAAGGATTACTATTTAAGCTTTTGACATTATAAGAACTCCAATGTTATAGAGATGTCCAAAGGTTGAAATAGATCATATTACATAATTCTTGGTTGATAAAACAACAAGTGTAAATAATTAGTGCTTTATAACATTTAAAACAGCACATTACTGAAAGAGTGTGACATTAATAAGTGCCTAAAACCTAATACACATGCCAAGGGAGATCATTCCCAAAAACAGCACAACCAACAATAAGATTTAATAGACTCATGTCTAGATTTGTGTGCAGCCCACATAGCATGCTTGCCTACTGTACTTTTGAAAAGCATTTCAGGGAGATTGTGAAAGCAGCACAATGGTGGTAAAGTAGGCGTGTACTGCTACATCTGAGGGGTGTGTCATAAAATTGATTTACATCCAAATGTAAATGAGCCCCAAAGCAGTTAGTAAGATCAACTTGTTGATGAAAAACACAGTGATACTTTTCAGAAAATGCATGTAGCCATAGGGATCATTGTGCCTTATAGCCAATGCAAGGAAATTATACTAACGATCCCATTTAAATGTATATACTGTATCTCTGTTTTGCTTTTACACAACAGCTTCATAATGGGGTAAAGTGCAATCAGGGTGATTGTCAAGGGGACTCCTTGAAATAGTAGCAATCAGGGAGAGTTGGAAAGTACTGTATGCCACATAGACCTCAACCTTAGTTGG
Organism: Taudactylus pleione; assembly: GCA_031769625.1. NCBI lineage: Eukaryota > Metazoa > Chordata > Amphibia > Anura > Myobatrachidae > Taudactylus > Taudactylus pleione. The sequence goes on from JAUIMM010000636.1 coordinate 1,883,865, forward strand.
CAGACAAGGAAAGACAGCAACAAAATTCTTGTTAGAGATAGTATTATACAAAATTAAAAATATCACTGTTCACTTTCTTAAATAGTGGCTATGTGCTGTCATTGCTAGATGCAAGAATAACTGGGTGATATTGCAGAGTTTATCTTATTGTAATTAACTCTGGCAGCTGCATGAGTTGGAACAGCGAATCCACCTGCAAGTTCTGATGGTAGAGTCTTGCATTTGGCAGTGGGATGGGTAGAAATGCATGGTGGTTTGGCAAGCTAAGGCAATTATAGGATTCACCTTTCATACTCTACAACTGTACTGGGGTCTGTGTTTTATAGCAGCTTCCTTTACTGGGTTTAATTTTTTTTACACTAACTACAAGGACAAAGTCTTGTTTACCTGCTGTCCTTGTAGAGCAAACTCATTTATACCTAACATTGTCTTCATTTATTGTAAAACTTCTGAAAAAGAGTAATCTCCACCATCCTATTATCTCCGGGCTGGATGGTTCTGTGGTGGTCTCCACTTTGTGATCCCCTGGTGCCTCACCCTGCTGTTGATGAGTATCATTCTCTATGAAGAAACAAATCAGCACATCTTTAGTGTAAGTGAATTCTATCAAGAACTGTTTCTCGCAGAGTTTAATCAAAGCAACTTTTTTGTGTCTTTTGTAAATTTTCCTCTGCAATCTATTTTACTGAACGGAATTTAGAAAAACAGAAATGGAAGGGAACACCTGATTTGTAAATATGTCTTCATCAACATTAATAAGCATTGCCTTTGCCCTTGTGAGCTTTTTATTATTTATTTACAATGCCATTTAATTAGTGGCAGCCATATTCTGTACTTGTTTGATGGTAGGTTTTTATCATATTTTTGTATTTCTGCATTTGGTTATTGCTGTTTTTTTATATCAGTTGTTTTCCAGTTGTCTTGGTGATAGTCTCACAGTAGTGATGTCATCTAATTGCACCATAATTATCTCTAGGTGTTTGATTGTTTTCCACATGGTGATCTCTGGGCTGTAAGGTGAGTTCAGTTTCTTTGTATCTTATCCCTGATGACAATGTGAATAAAGTGTATTGAAACATTCCCACTAACTGATTGGACACACTAAATCACATGACTGCACACCTTCCAACATAACTGCATACATACTTCCAACTGTCACTCCACAAGTGTAAACAATACTCACAGGGAAACTACTCAGAGAAAAGCACCTCACTGACAGAAATACAAAATATTAAAATTTCTGACAGAAAATGTTCAACTGTTTTATTCACTTACACTTATCCTGTAGTTTAGAATAGGCTGTTTAAAATAAACAGCCTATTCTAAACTACTTTTTCATCCTATTCTGTCTCTGTTTTATCCTACATCATCTCCAAGTAGGACTCTTTAGCTACAACAGGGGCCATTTTAGAAGATAGATTTAGCACTTGGGTGTGCAGTCATGCTCTTTAGTCCCATGCAACACAATCACACCAAGGCATGTGAATGTCACATTGCAACTGAACACCCAAGAGTGATATATCTAATTATATACAGTTTATATATATATGTATATATATATATATATATATATATATCTCCAACACAGTCTGCTGGCACTCATCAAATAATACAGTAACCTGCTCCGGTGCACGGTACAGCAATCCAATCCAACTCCCAGAATGAACGGCACTCGGAGGCAACAGAAATTGTAATCAAATGTATTAAGTGTAACGTTTTCAGGGTCTCAGCCCCGAATTCAGGACAATTTTGTTTGTGTGTATTGTCCTGAAGACGGGGCTGAGACCCTGAAAGCATTAGACTTAATACATTTGATCACAATTTCTGTTGTCGCCGAGTGCCGTTCATTCAGGGAGTTTTATATATATATATATATATATATATACATACATATATCCTTCCATATGCAACGGCACTCGTCAGACACTTTTTGAAATCTAAGCTCAGAGACTGTTTATAACTGTTTCAATGTTTCGAGTTTATTTCAACTCGTCATCTATGTATATTTATATCTCACACATGATCATGTAATTTGATTGGTTCAGTTCTTACTCAGTTTTTTCCATTCTCTGTGACACACAGCTTTATTCAAACTGTGACTTGCAGTTCATCATCCTTTCTGGTTACCCGTAATATTGATTGTAGGACATGTATTTCTTTTGGAAATGGAGATGTCTATATAAGATACAGAAACACATCATGTGCAGTTCATCTGGTTCCTTGTGTATAAATGGAAAGCTCACCTACTGGGACGGCACCTGGGTGTCTAGTTAGGTATCAAGCAATACTATACTTCAGGAAATAACATGACTCATAGTAATGATTTGTTTAACGTGTACACCTTTACCACCAAGTGACAAATCTCATACTGTAGCTCCAGGAAGAGCAAGGCCATGCTTTGAAATAGTTTTAGCATTTAAATACATCTGTTTGTTGCCACAAGCTGTCACAGAATAACCGTTCATACATGGGTTGATTTTATATAAAGTACAGTATTTACAATGATGGCCTAATGATTACGTTGTATTCATAGCAATATTCAGAACTGACTTTGTCCTATTGTTTTCTAAATTTATAGCAACTAATTTGATATATTTATACCACTGTGCTATTTGTAAAAATTGTTTTACTGTGTTCATGTACTGTACATGGCAGGCAAAACTAAGAATATTCTTAACTTAGTTTTGGTTCATGAACACAATGCTCCACAATGTGATCTGGGGCACTACAATGTAGCATTAGGTCAACTAGGGGCAGTTCCATGTGGCATAATGTGAACTAGGGCACTATTATGGGTCATAAAATGAACAAGGTTGCAGAGAAAGGTGTCTCCCAAGAAGCAGTGAGGCATTTGCTCCTTATAAATGTTGATATGGGGCCCACATAATAGAACATAGCAATGTTTTGGTAAATAATAAATATAATAAGCTTGTATTTTACTTAACACGTACTCTGACTGTAATTTTGATCCTTGGTTCCCCTACTTTTCACACAGCCCAGTCTTAGTTTACTACCCTTTTTGATGATAGTCATGATGATTGCTCAAAAGGCAGAAATGGACATTCCACTCATCCCCTTCACTTTCTGCAGTGAAACATGACCTTTTAGAAGTTCTTTATCTTCAGCAACATGCCACCTTCCTTCTTGTTTAAAAGGATGTTGAAACATTTTATGCAAAATTAGGTATATTCATTGAATCCTTGGACTCCATGGTACAATAAGATTTTTAAAAAATCTTTCAGTCCACAACATGGTATCTATACAGACAGCTGAATGCTGATAACACCGAATTCTCTGTTGCTACTAGATGTGCATTACTAATTCAGCTTTTACTGATACACTTAGACAAAGCTTTAGCAAGTTGATTATTACTCTTTTCTCAGATTATTTTAGCTCACATACCTGTTTGGTTGCGACCTAATCCATTTAATCTCCCTCCTTGGGACTAAACACTTTTCTTTATGAGTTGCTTTTGATGGGTCAATCATGCTACTGTATATGATATATGATGATAATGCTCAACATTTACTTATGCCTATGGAGTAAATGAGTATTCCCCCATATTTTCTTTTTTTTCTATTCTTATTGCTGCTGTTTTTACTTATATTGTTTTGATTGATATTACTTTTGTATTGTAATTATATAAAGCTATCAAGCTCACTCTAAGGTTCCTTGCCATACTTTTGATGTTCAATGCAATTAATATTGCTTGATAGATGACAGATGTTCATACATGTTTCTACAGTATGTGTTTATTTCTGCTTTTTGAAACATCTAATAAAAAGAATTCCCCCCAAAATTTGTTTTTGAATATTTACTATAAAAAGGATATTAAATAGTTACACTTCTTAAATACAATTTTAATTAATTAAACTTTTATTATTTCAACTGTAAAGCCTGCTATATTCACTAAAATGTACAAAAAAATATATAATTGATTATATAATACAAATTGTTGAACAGGCTTAAACATAGTTGAATCTATTCAACTTTCTTAAATGTGTTTCAGTTTTTCAATCAGGAAAAATTCTTGGAGATTTGGTATATTATTTCAAATATAGTGCTATGCAAAATAATTTCACACAGTTCATGACACAGAGACAGGCAGTGTACTCAGGACATGGCCTTTGCTTCATTAAACTGTGGCATCTGAAAAAAAAATAACAGGTTGGTTTTGCTTACACTTCAACACTCCAAACACTTCAATAACATATTTGTGTATGTGTGTGCGTGTGTGATTGGAAACAGCTGAAAGAGCTGAATATGTGCAAAGTTACATGGTATTTTACCATACAGCCTAGCCATATTGAGACTATTAACTGGCCCTTTATGAAGATTATTCTATTTATTTAAAAAAACTAGTGACCTGCCCCAGCTTTGCACGGAAGCAATTTCATCTCGCCACAGCCCTCTTCATCTCATAACAACCTATGCTATCTCACCACAGCCCTCTGCATCTCATAACAACCTATGCTATCTCACCACAGTCCTCTGCATCTCATAGCAACCTATGCTATCTCACCACAGTCCTCTGCATCTCATAGCAACCTATGCTATCTCACCACAGTCCTCTGCATCTCATAACAACCTATGCTATCTCACCACAGTCCTCTGCATCTCATAGCAACCTATGCTATCTCACCACAGTCCTCTGCATCTCATAGCAACCTATGCTATCTCACCACAGTCCTCTGCATCTCATAACAACCTATTCCACGTCAACACAGTCCTCTGCATCTCACCAGAGTATCCTACAGCACCTTACCACATTTTACCACAGCCCCTATGAATACCCTTAAATTGCTGGAGAGTTATAATCGCTATCCAGACAATAATTGTGGTTCCAATGCACAAAAAGTTCTTATTGCAATAAAAGAAAGTTACGCGCTTTCATCTAGCGCAATTAGCGCAAAGACAAATAAATACAGAATATACGATACAGCCCAATACATACGCGTGCGCACTGGTCCCAGCATACAGTCATCAGTCCAGAAGCCTGTGGTCATCCAAGAAGAATGGCTGTATACTAGAACCAGTATGCAAGCTATATACCCTCCCAGAATAAAGAAACTAGTTAACAGGTTTCCACTGGGTGTTGCTCGTGGACATTCTGGTATGATGCAGGTCATTGGACAGTTAATATAGCAGCACTAGGGGTATGTCCAGGTTCCTCAGATGTTGCTTTGTGTGGTTTTTCCTCTGAAGAACTGGTTTAAACTAGTAAAAAACACTTCATACAGCTTCGCATTCTAACCACTATTTTCATATAGTTCATATCTTGTGAACGCATGATGCAATTTCCTGGCAGGTCAAACCGGAAATCTGCAAATAAATAGTGATTTAGAATGGTACCAAACATGATATGTCTACTAGCTTATGTACCTTAAATAACATATACATTACGTTTCACAACATAAGTATTCGCTAAAATAACCTCTAATATTAAGCTTTTAAAGTGGAGGAACCTTTTTATAAATTTTGGTATATGTAAGTGTGGGAATATTGCATAAAGTCGCTAATATGCGTGGTGCGTTTATGTGTAGAGTGCTTTGATAAACAGCACAACTGTGTGCTGTGTGTCTTATATATGTTGTTTTATTTAATGTGTGTATGGGGTATGGTAGGACTTTCAACAATATGCGGTAGCAATGCAGATGCACTATGCTAATAATTGCATATAGCATCGCACACAATGGTTTCATGCTGACATGGCAAGATGGTGTCGTCATGGGCGACACAAAATGGTGTCACCCAGTGTCGGACAGGGACATGAAGGGCCCACCGGGGGAATGTAGTGGTAGGGGCCCATACTTAAGGGAGTGGTCTTCCACCAGTTGGGATGTGGCCAGTTACCACAGATGCTTGGCTAACCATTAGGCAAATCTTGGTGTTGTTTCTATAGAAGGGAACCAAGCAGAATGCTGATAAATGGTCCTGCTCCACCAGGTAACTGAACGTCTAATAGAGTAACAATCTCTAATTTGAAGCCTGGAACTTAACACCTATAAGAGGTGGGTGGGCCCACAGGCAGTGGGGCCCACCTGGGGTTTCCCCTGTACCCCTGTGGGCCAGTCCAACCCTGGCATCGCCCGATATTAACTCAAAATCTGGTCTCAGCCAATCATCCGGCTTTGACACCCCTTACATCTCACCACAAGTCCCTGCTTCTTACCACAGCCCCTTGCATCACACTTCTGCAACTCACCATAGGCCTCTGCATCTCACTCCTTCCCCCAACATTTCAAGAGTGTCACCACAACCCCCCCTGCTGCTGCCCTGCAGCTGGCTGGGGTCTGGCCACTAGGATGTGCTAGAAAGGGCAGGAGGATCACGGATGATAGCATTTTAGTGCAGCTACCATAAGCATTATCAGCAGCATGTCCCTGGGACTGGGGCAGCTGTGCATATTTCTGCAGCCTCCATGTGCACCCCTCCCCGGCTGCCAAACATGGCGATGAGCAAAGTATCTTTGGACAATGTACAGTACCCTGCATTTTCAGGGCTTCCTGTTGAGCTTCCTAACCCTGGTGCCCCTGTCCAAGAACTGCGATGAGTTCCATGAGAGGTACCTCCTGTTCATCAAGGGTGTGTGGCTGAGTGGGAACATAATGCTGGAGAAGGGGCACTTCATGGTGGAGGAGTGGTGGCTGGCGTCCACTTGCAAATTCAACATAGGGTTGGACATCAGGATTCGATGGTGACTAAACATCAATCATTTTGTTCCGATTGTAGTGTTTTTACCATTTGATGGTGACCATTTGATGGTTTGGTGACCATTTGATGGTTTGTCACCAATGAATGGAAATAATTTGATGGCGCTCTGATGGTTGTTTGTTTTTTAATTCCTGATAGTTATGCCTCCCCTGGCTCTTTCTTGACTACTGTGTCTGCATCAGGACATCTTCATGGGTTCGTTGTAGGCTGTCTCTCACTCTCTGTCTGCCTTAGACGTGACCCTGCTCAGTCCCTGACTCCCTCTTCTCTCTAGGCTGCTGCTAAGCAACAGGGCACATTGCTAGTTTAGATTGGTTCTCACGGTTTCAGAGTGCAGCCCTCACCCCTGCAACTGCAGTCAGTCACTTACACACACAGCACAATGCTGTTTCAGCACTATGGATAGTTCCTGTATAGAACCTTGATTCAAGATTTTATTCTGTGGCTGCTTCACTAATGCCCCTATCACATCTCAAACAGGGATCTTGAACCCGGGTTGGTCTATTTTCACTGCACTTTCGAACTGGGTTTTTCCTGGGATGTCATTTTAAATGGACTTTTAGGCTCAGAAAGATGAGGTGTCAGAATGGAACAAAAGGAGAGGGGTGGGGACAGGTTGGGTAGCAGAGCTGGCAGGTTGGGTGGCACATGCCTGGCTGCTTTCCCTGGCTGCAAGGCTGGAAGAAAGGCTCAATGGCGTGGTTAATGCTGTGTGCCCAAAAACACCAGCACAAAGGTCAATAAATTTCCACTCAAGCCTGGCTGCCCCACTTTTATTTTTGTTGTGGTCATGAATTTTTAGGTAGTTTTTCTGAAGTTATTTTAAAGTATTTACTGCCTGCTGCTGAGTCATGTGGAAGCCTGAGGACTGCAGCAATTGTGCTATATTTTTATACAGTATATAACAGAATACTTTACAGTTCCTGTCAGCTATCTGGCAATCTATGCCTCACCCCTAATTCTCAGAAGCTCCTTCACCTCATCAGTACTCCAATTTGCCATTGTGCTGAAAATCTGAGTGCTCACTCTTTCTCTGTGTAGTGTGCCAGCAGGGCTCAGGCTGCTGACATAATCAAGGCATAGAAAAAGTACCCAATCAGCACTTTTCCCTGAGTCCCAGGTTGAATAACCCGGGTCAGACCCTTTTAAGTGCACATAGACCCTAGTCCGTCCTGTGTTTAACACTGCTTATAACCCGGTTTGACATGCAGGGTTGTTCGACCTGGGTTATTCCAAAGTAGTTATTTTAGACTGCACCTGGACCTGGGTCAAGCCACCTCAACAGTGCAATAACCTGGGTTATTTAGGAAGTGTGAAAGGGGCATTAAATAGTCACTGTTTGGCTCTCTTTTGTCACAGATGAATGGTTCATACAGCTAAACCATCCTCACCCACATCCCATCCCCTCCTTGCTATACTTACTGGTCCTTCCATCCTCTACTGCTGGATGGCTGTCTATAATAAGCAGTGGGAGCCATTGGGTACATTCTAACTTTCTACCTATGACCTACCTGACAATTTTTTCAAAAAGTACCAGTATGTTTCCAAATACACCCAGCTTTGAGGGTGAAAAGAGAACAGCCTTTAACCAACCATATAATTGGTATGTTGACAGAAGCAGATGATGATCGTGTGAGAGGTAATGATCTGCCCAAATGTGATTATGTCAGTGAATGAAGGGCTGCATATGACAGGACTAGTGTTATTATGTGTGGATCAGACTGTGCTGATTAATTTGAAATGTGACACCTGTATATCTGTGTGCACCTGAGTCTGTATAAGAAGCACAACAGAACTTGGAATGAACAAAGCTGCAGCCGCTACATTGTAGCACTTTGTGTACAGATTCAGACTCAGGTGCACACAGATATACAAGTGTCATATATCAAATTAAAAAGCAAAGTCTGCTGGTGCATCCTAGTTGCATCACATTGTGACTTATATGCATTTTTGGCAAAGAAATGACCGGCGCTAGCAGAGTCTTACAGGACTTGGCCCACTGAGAAGGCTTTTTGGAGCGACTGCTGCAAAAGATGTGTAAGGGCACATCTGTCTATATAATGACTGCACTGTGATAGTTGCCATTTTTTGATGGCAGCATGTTAGAGTGGCTGTTATATCCCTATCTGTTTGGCAGGTTTTATGGCTTCTCGCTAATGAACATAATACATGGCATCTTTTTAGTGAAGTGGTTTAACTGCTGTCTTTCAATTTAAGTTGTGCACTATGATGGGTGTGTACTCATTATCTGACAGTGTGTGGGGTAAGAACTTCTACTGTTTTATATTTTAACATAAACATTATTGACCTAATAATCCATGACACTTCTGGGAAAATAAAGACAATATTCATTATTAGCTGACTGTTACTCAAAGCAGCATTTAGCCTTAGCAATAAACACTTACACATGCATGTCTGCCTACGAGCAAAGAGAGGGTGATAGAAAGCCATAGCAGGCTCAGCTGTACAGCCGCAGCCTGTTATTTTTCTAGGCCATTGGGGGCATACGGTACCTGGATTGAACGGAACAACGCTTCCACAATTTTGCATATGTACCGGTGTCTATTAAGAAAATCTTGTTAACATACGCAAACACACATATTTTCAATTGTATTACAGTTGGGCATCAGATAAACATTAACGGTATTAAGATTTATGGAAAGCGAACTTATTGTAAAATTAAATTAGTAAATTTTTCTCATATCAATTTGAGCAAAATAAATCAGTCTAATTCTACAATTAAAATGTAATTTGTATTAAATCACTGATTTCTACTGGTGTTCTTACTGACATGGAACTTCCACTTTCAGAAGTCTTAATAGACAATTACTATATACTGTGACCTACTGTATGCAATTACATCACATTTTAGTTTTCATATATTCCACACACATGTAAATAGTTTGTCCGCTTATTTAAATTACTCTTCATTCTGTGAAATCTTAATTCTGTTTGGTGTATAGGCATTTAGAGTTGGAGGATGGAAAATGTTACATTTTTATTGTAGTTTCTCGTACACGAATATGGCACATTCATCAAAACAAATCTGCCTCCAAACCATAAATAAAATGCATTTGTCTAAGGTACCATTCATGTATATAACATAATGTATATTAAGTGAATAAAAATTGGACATCTCCAAACGTTCAGATGTGAACAGGCTGGAGAGGGTGACAAAGATAACTATGCTCTGTAGGCAATTTGCATTTGAAATTCAGTTAGAAAGTACCCGAGTGGTACACTAAGGGGTCTATTTATCAAGCACAGCTAGTTGGCCTCTGTCCCTGCTATCCCTATCACAGCTACTTCTGGGTTTCACGCATGTGCACTGATGGTCAGTGGAGGGAGCCAAACAGATATCCAAAAGGATACCTTTTAAAAACCAAGACCTCCTACCTCTAGAAAGAGTTAGGGTTCGAGAACAAACGCCATCTGAAGATGGCGTAGGTTCTCGCTGTGAAGTATTTTTGGAACTTGTTGAATTTTGGTCCCCATTATTGTATGGGGATGCCAGGCCGGATCGGGACTGAAAGGTAAGCAGGAGATATCCATCTCCTGTATTATCTTTATAATGAATATCTATGATACTTAATTTCTACAAAAGTAGGTGAAAATGTTCATTTACATCTACTTTTGTAGAAGTTAAGGGACAATGAGCAGACCCTTAAATGTATCACAGAGAATGTTTCCATTTATTAAGCCCTTTTGTTCATACCTTTTTATCTGTAATTATATTGCCCTGAAACCACCTAATAGGTTCACTTATCTAGTGGTGCATATGTGGTGCCATGACATACACTGTGTGCCAAATAAGCATTTTTTACTGCAAATGGTTTTTAGTTTTTAAATACTTTAGAACACTTTAGAAGTACACATGAATGCCAAATAGAAAGACACAATGTTACGAAAAAATAGACAAGGGAGCAAATGTGAAACATATTTGGCCTTAGACAGATAAAGCTGTTTGTTCTCTATGGTAAAAACATAACATAGAAACAAAAATCATAATACAATAAACATTTGAAAAAAATAAAAAAGGTTTTTGTTCTTGCAGCCTGAAGTGAACAGATGTGGATGGTTAATTTTTTGAACTTGCTATGAGATTATGGGAATTAAACATAGCCAATTCTATTACAATGGGTATTCTCACACCACTTTTATTCAGCAATACCTTTCTACATAAATGTTTAAGCTATTTATTGAAATGCTGTGCCAAAATAGCTTTCAGCTGGTGTTCAGATGTGTAATTGATCTTTTAGAACAAATTCACATATTAATAAAGAGGTAAGAGATATAATCGCACAGCTGAATCATTTCAGACACAATGTTAAACATTTTGTGTCAGGCGTAAGGGGGATTCACCATTGGTTTGTCTAATGATGTGAAAATAAAATGAATAACTGATTAATCTGTTTGGCATTTCCTAAATGAATTAGATAGATTCTACTTTTTTTGAGAACTTCTTTATATGCGGCAGCATTACTCTGGTAGAGTTGTAAGTATCGTATATTTTATAGATGCTTATGCATTGCAGAACAAAGAAGGTGTATTGTTTTGTAGCTTAAATGAGCTTTCAGTTAATAACAAAGCAAAGGAAAGGATAAGTGCATAGATCTGTCACATCTTTAGAATTATTTAGGTATGTTTAACCTTTACAATACAACAATTAAGAGCAGGAAATGCAGTTGTAAAATAATATAATAGAAAAGCTATCATAGAAAATGTGCATTATGAGTACCTCTGATCTCAGGTAGTGATCCATGATGATCTTGTCTATTAAACCCTGCTATACCAGGACCCCAGTCTGTGTAGTATCGGCAAGATTTACATGAATAATGTAAATGCCGGCTGTCGGGATGCCTCCTGTCAGAATATCGACAGCGACATCCCAATGGTTGGTATCCCAACAGGGGTCAGGTAAGTATACTTACCTTCCCCCCTATCCCTCCCTTCTTGAAGTCTAACCCTAACCCTCCCCACCCCACACCCTAACCCTCCCCCCTTAGTGCCTAAGCCTAACCGCCCCCCTAAGTGGTGCCTAACCCTCACCCCCCTAAAAAAAACTAACCCTAACCGCGCTACGCTCCCTAAACTTAACCCTCTCATAACTACATCCTGATTTACATGAATTACAAATGTTTATTCCAAATATGCTTGAACAGGTTTATTTTTTATGGTTTTTTTGCAAACACCGAAGTATGAGAATTGCTGTGTATGTTGCTACACTTAAGATAATGGGTTTGCTTTCTTTTTCAATTTAACTTGGGGAGGGGGAGTTGTATTGTTTTCTAATTAACTTGGGCGAAGTACTTTATGTTTTCTTTTACATTAGGTAAAGGATTTGCAAATATAAAAAAGATGCCTGGAGTTTTTTTTAAAAAGATGATCAGACACTGAAAAAAATATACAGAAAGCGGTAGCTCAGATTTATTGTACCGTAGCACCACCAAAGGCAGATTGAAGTTTTCTCACCACAGATACTTGCAATAAGGAGTTGTTTTGACTGACAAAGTCTAATAGCCTTCTTTTTTTTTCTTTTTAAATTTTAGTTTTTTACCAATGTAAATTAACTGAATTGCTTACAGCAGGAATAATACTAGAAACAGTCACATTAGATAACAAGAAGCTTGTTCAAGACACACCTATATAAATAATAAAAAATCCCCACAAAGGTGGGTGGATAAATTTGGGAAAATATACTAATTACAGTTATTCTTTGCGCTTATGAGTAGTGTGGTCCCTCCTGGTCAAAAACCAGCAATCCACCCATCATTGCTGGATCTCATCTCCCTTGATACATACTTGCAGACTTTACAATTCTGCTCTCTGTGAGCAAACCCAGAAAAGAGATGCTGCAGACAGGTTCGGGGGTGACGCCGGACAGTAAACATCATTTTGGCCCTTCCTCCTCCCTACGGACCTGCAAATTCCCCATAAAATCTCCCATCCTGCCCACTTCACTAGGAAGTGGGCAGGATGGGGAGATCTGCCTACTCTTCTGGGGGAGCGGGGGGTTACCCTAAAAAATCGGGAGCATCCTGTGACTTCCAGGGGAGAAACCATGTATGCCTTGATACCATTGTGCCAATATCATTCCCACTGCTCATCATTTACATCTTCCAAATTGTCCAGAAAGTCAAACGCAAATGTAAGAAATGTATCTTCAACAACATAAGGCATCCTACATTTTTGTACAGTAGTTAATTAGTAATTCAGTTATCAGCTCTTTATGCATATGAGTCCTCATATATTCTTGCTAAAACAGCCTCTCTTGGTATGCCAGCCAGGTGTCATTTTTGTGTTTTTTTCCCCAAAAAAAGCAGCATAATGCAGTGAAATGTAGTGGGGAACAGACGCCTATACAGAAGTCTCTGCATTACATTGGATACTCTACAGATTGGAGCACTCTGATACCTGGGGATAGGACGCACCACAAGTAATTACACTTAAGGGATTTGGAGACCGCCTGGAGCAAACAGATGCTGGCGCATAGTGCTGCAACTACAAGAGCACACATCAGTGAAGTTCTGAGTGATTCTCTGAGGCATAAATCCAGTCAGGACGAGTGATGAGTGGATTGAACTGTGCAGTATATTGTTCCTGTAATATATGCAGCTACGCATAACTAGGGCCAGCTCCTGTTCGAGCCCGCCCTGTGCGGGATATGTTGCCCCTTAGCTGTGCGTGGGCAAAATTGGGGGCATGGCCTAAATACCCTAGGCCACACCCCTAAATTATGTTATTTTTTGGGCGTACCCGTATGGCATGCCTCCCATTAATATCAGGTTGGGGGCAAGCCCAGCACTACGTTAGTAGCTGGGCTGCGACCAGACCTCTTCCTGCACTGAATGGCATCCATTCCTTTTTCCGGGGCTGGCACCACCACGGCGGTGGAGGTCCCCAAACTCTCGACCACCCACGGGACACTTTGCCCCATGGGTGGAACTACAGGGCAGTGCCCAAAAAATAGGTCTGCCTGCTTAATTCGGGAATGGTTGGGAGGGGTGCACCCTGTATGGGGTGGGCGCCCCTGTTCAACCGCACTGGTTGAACATACTTCAAGCTGGCCCTGAGCAGAACACCTGCAGGAGCACCTGCATTGGAACTTTACCCTATGTGTTCTAGGTACTGATGTCTACTTGAATAATATCTACAATACAGCTCCACATCGCATTGTGGTACCTCCATAGAGAGATCCAGAACCCATCTAATTCCTATCAGCATCAGAGATGTGGAGTTTCTCCAATGCTTATTTTTCATTGTATCTAGAAAAAAAGTGACGTAATTGAACATTTTTAGTGTCATGCTCTGAATCATAAAAGTGAACAGAAAACTACAGCTTTCATCCATGGTGCCGAAACTTTCTTGACTATTATTTTATATACATATACTGTACATATATATCTATATTCACATATACATATACACAAACAGTACAGTTCTAGGCACTGTTATCTGGCTGCCAGTATGTTACGCTACCACAGCCTGACTGAATATTTATTTTTATGAATAATTATCAGTGAGTACTGGTACAGTTTGTGTACTGTCTTGCATCAAAATACTCTGCACATGCCCAGAATTGTATGTTTTTTCCTACATGATCTGAGCAGTTGCTTCTGCTATTAAAGATGTTTTTAAAGATTTTTTGATGCCTTTTGGCGAATGGTCAAAAACATGAGAGTACAATATGTATGTGAATATGACATGTGTCTGGTGTAAAGCAGGTGCTTTTGCTACTGGTGCGACCTATGCATATTTGCTTACACATACTGTACAATGGATTCAGTATGATTGACCACCAGCCGATCATCCAAAGGTACCCTATTCTACCCCCTGACCATCTCTTAGGGGTGCCTAAACCTAACCTCCCCCCAAAGTGCTTAACCCTAATCCCCCTTCTAAGTGCCTAAACCTAACTCCCCCTTCCCCGCCGACTAAACCTAAGTCACCCGGGGGGGTGCCTAACCCTAACCTCCCCCCTGGTGGTGCCTAACCCTAACCCTCCCTTCCACTAGCCTAACTCTAAACTCCCGGGGGGTGCCTAACCCTAAGTCCCCCCCGGGAACCCTAAACCTAACCCACCCCCTGTGCGGCTGTCCGCGCCCAGTTTAGCTTTGATCGGTAAGCTGGATGTCGGGCTCCCAGCATAGGTAAAATGACTGGGATTGCGACACCTGTCATTTAACCCCTTGCCGGGAGCAGACCGTCGGGAAGCCGACGGTCGGGATTCCGTCTATCTGCTTCCCAACTGCTTCCCTGTACAATTGTGTCTTTTAAGTGAATGTATTTTTGCCCTTGAGATTTGGGATGAAATTCTGGCCAGAATAGGGCAGTGAATTACACCTGTTGAATCACTTCTGAATGGATGAATGTGGTCACCTACTTTTATTTGTTATCATGTTTTCAGTAACTTATTAGTTTTCTTTTATTCTCCTGATTCATAATCCTAGTGCAGTAGGCTATTGTACTGTATGCAGTATGCTGTTAACTTTGACTATATATTAGGGGTGTGCACCGGCCATTTTTCGTGTTTTGTGTTTTGGTTTTGGATCTGGATCTTTCTTCGTGTTTTGGATCTGGATTGGTTTTGCCAAAACCACCCTTCTGTGTTTTGGGTTCTGGGTTTTGTGTTTTGGATCTGTATTTTTTTGAAAAAAAGCATAAAAACAGCTTAAATCACAGAATTTGTGGGTTTTTCTGCTCCTATGCAATTATTAACCTCAATAACCTTCATTTCCACTCATTTCCAGTCTATTCTGAACACCTCACACCTCACAATAGTGTTTTTATGTCCAAAAGGTTGCACCGAGGTAGCTGGATGACTATGCTAAGCGACACGAGTGGGCGGCACAAACACGTGGCCCATCTAGGAGTGACACTGTAGTGGCAGACAGGATGGCAGTTTGAAAAACTAGGCCCCAAACAGTACATACTGCAAAGAAAAAAAAGAGGTGCAAGATGGAATTGTCCTTGGGCCCTCCCACCCACCCTTATGTTGTATAAATAGGACATGCACACTTTAACAAACCAATCATTTCAGCGCCAGGGTCTTCCACATGACTGTGGCTGAAATGATTGGTTCGTTTGGGCCCCCACAAAACAAGCTGGCAATTAATGTGTCCCTGCACAAACTGGCTCTACGGAGGCAAGATGTCGTCCTCATCCTCCTCATCCACCGATTCCTTGGATAAAACAGGAAAAAGGGATTTAGGTGTCCCTGGACTGCCTACGGTCTTAGCCAAAGTTTCTGAACTTGACAGTAACTTTTTATGAATGCGCTGCAGGTGCCGTATAAGGGAGGATGTTCCTAGGTGGTTAACGTCCCTACCCCTACTTATTTCACCTTTACATATGGTACATATGGCAAGACAGTTGTTGTCCGGATTTGGATAGAAATATTGCCAGACCAAAGAGGTGGAATGTTTGGTCTTCTGCCCAGGCATGACCATGATGGGCTTTTTCATCCCACGGACAACAACTGTCTCCCCTGGAGCCTGATTTAAACAAACCACATCACCATCAGAATCCTCCTCGCCAACTTCCTCCTCAGTGCCAGCTACACCAGTATCCTCATCCTGTTGTACTTCAACAGTGACATCTTCAATTTGCATATCAGCAAGTGGACTGTGGGTGCTCCTTTCAGCACTTGCAGGGGGCGTGCAAATGGTGGAAGAGCCACCTCTTCCCATCCAGTGCTGGGAAGGTCAGGCATCACAACCGCCACCACACTTGGACTCTCCTTGGGGATTTGTGATATCTTCTTAGAATGCACAGTTCTTCACTGTGCTTTTGCCAGCTTAACTCGTTTGATTTTTTTAGCGGGAGGAGGGTTTCCATCGTCATGTGACGCTGAACCACTAGTCATGAACATAGGGAAAGACCTTAGCCGTTCCATGCCACTCCGTGTCGTAAATGGCATATTGACAAGTTTACGTTTCTCTTCAGATGATTTCAATGTTTTTTTCAAGGTCATTTTCCTGAACTTTGTCATTTGGGATTGTATGTGCCCTCTACTATGACATTGGGCATCGGCCTTGGCAGACGACGTTGATGGCATGTTATCGTCTATGTCATGACTAGTGGCAGCAACTTCAGCACTAGGAGGAAGTGGTTCTTGATCTTTCCCTATTTTATTTTTATCGGAGAAAGTTTGGTCCTCCATTTATGTTATATTGATATATACGTGCGGCTAAAGCGCACACAAACACAGAAAATAATTTTTCATTTTTGTTGGAGACTAGTGCACTTTGTGGGTTACACCACCCTTTAAGAAATGAGCCAGCCGGCCCTTTACTTATGGGACACAGGCGCACGCTTGGCGCTGCTCCTTTGTTGATGCACGTGTGGCTACTGCGCACGCAATTCACAAACACAGTAAAAAAAAATTTATTTGGTTTGGAGTGTACTTTGGGGGTTACAGCACCCTTTAACGGTCAAGCCAGCCGGCCCTTTACTTATGACACAGGCGCACACTTGGCACTACTTTGTTGATGCACATGCGGCTACTGCGCACACAATTCACAAACACAGAAAATATTTTTTTATTTGTTTTGGAGTGTACTTTGGGGGTTACAGCACCCTTTAACGGTCAAGCCAGCCGGCCCTTTACTTATGACACAGGCGCACGCTTGGCACTACTTTGTTGATGCACGTGCGGCTACTGCGCACACAATTCACAAACACAGAAAATATTTTTTTATTTGATTTGGAGTATACTTTGGGGGTTACAGCACCCTTTAACGGTCAAGCCAGCCGGCCCTTTACTTATGACACAGGCGCACGCTTGGCACTACTTTGTTGATGCACGTGCGGCTACTGCGCACACAATTCACAAACACAGTAAATATTTTTTTATTTGGTTTGGAGTATACTTTGGGGGTTACAGCACCCTTTAACGGTCAAGCCAGCCGGCCCTTTACTTATGACACAGGCGCACGCTTGGCACTACTTTGTTGATGCACGTGCGGCTACTGCGCACACAATTCACAAACACAGAAAATATTTTTTCATTTGGTTTGGAGTGTACTTTAGGGGTTACAACAGCCTTTAACGGTCAAGCCAGCCAGCCCTTTACTTATGACACAGGCGCACACTTGGCACTATTTTGTTGATGCACGTGCGGCTACTGCGCACACATATCACAAACACAGAAAATATTTTTTTATTTGGTTTGGAGTGTACTTTGGGGGTTACAGCACCCTTTAACGGTCAAGCCAGCCGGCCCTTTACTTATGACACAGGTGCCCGCTTGGCACTACTTTGTTGATGCACGTGCGGCTACTGCGCACACAATTCACAAACACAGAAAATATTTTTTTATTTGGTTTGGAGTGTTCTTTGGGGGTTACAACACCCTTTAACGGTCAAGCCAGCCGGCCCTTTACTTATGACACAGGCGCACACGCTTGGCACTACTTTGTTGATGTACGTGCGGCTACTGCGCACACAATTCACAAACACAGAAAAAATATATTTTATTTTTTTAGCACTTGGGGGGAGCACCCCTGACAGACAGAGCACCCCTTGGACAACACTACAGCACCCCTTTAGGACTGGGACACTGCACAGGACTTTGGAGTGGACACAGCCCCTATGGACATCTGACTGCACAACACAGTCCAGCCAGCCCCTATGGACTTTGAAGAAGTGGACACAGCCCCTATGGACAACAGCAGCACAGCACAACACAGCCAGCCCCTATGGACTTTGAAGTAGTGGACATAGCCCCTATGGAGAACAGCAGCACAGCGCAGCACAGCACAGCACAACACTACTCTGCACTACACTACACTACACAGCCCAGCCAGCCCTAACTCCCACCCTCCCTCTTCACTGTCCACAGCCGAGTGAGAAAATGGCGCCGACGCGGGTATCTTATATAGGATCCAAAACCCGCGAGACCCGGAAGGCGGGATGATGACGTTTTGCCTCGATTTCAAATCCGAGTCAGGTGGGAAAAGTCGAGCCTGACTCGGATCGGCCTCGGATCGGGGGGGCTCGGGGGGGTTCGGATTTCAGAAATCCGAACCCGCTCACCCCTACTATATACGTACTACTGTAAGTGCATGGATACTGTATTTGTGTACAGACCCGAGTTTAGACCTCTAGGGGCTCTAAGTTAGAGGCCCCATTCCCTCAACACACATGGCCCCCATATCTGCACACACACACTGCCCCCGTAGCCTCACACACACAATGCCCCCATTGCCACACACACAGTGCCCCCATAGCTGTACACAGTGCCCCCATAGCCGTACACACACAGCCCCCATAGCTGCACACACACACATTGCCCCCATAGCCACACACACACAATGCCCTCATAGTCGCACAACAAACACTGCCCTATTATTCACACACACTGCCCCCATAGTTGCATACACACACACACACACACTGCCCCCCATAGTCGCACACACAGCGCCACCATAGCCATACACAGCGCCCCCATAGCCGTGCACACACTGCCCCCATAGTCGCACACACACACTGCCCCCATAGCCACACACATGGCCCACATAGCCATACACACACACTACCCTCACAACTGCACGCACACACTGCCCTATTAGCCACACACACTGCCCCATTAGCTGCTCACACACACACAACCCCATTAGCCGCACACCCACACAGCCCCATTAGTTGCACACCCGCGCAGCCCACAAACCGTACACACACACCCTCCATAGCTGCACAAACACACACATACATATACACACGGCCCCCATAGCAGCCATAGCAGCACACACTCACGTCCCCCATAGCCACCCACACATGGCCCCCATAGCCACACACACATTGCCCTCATAGCCGCACACACACTGCCCTCACAGCGCATACACACACACATTGCCCCCATAATCACACACAAACACCTCCTCATAGCCGCACACACACAAGTGCCTTTATATTTATGTACTTGCAGCAAACATACACCCCTCTACATGCCAATTATTGTACTCTCTAGGGACATCAGAATGGAGGGCTCCTCAGCTTCTTCCAGGCACCTCTGTGTGTGTGTGACATTACTTACAGATTACGCCACACAGTAGTAATGCTCATTACACAAAATGACCACGCATTAGTAATGCCCCTTACAGATTATGCCATACAGTAGTAATGCCCTTTACATTATGCCCACAGTAGTAGTGATTGCGCTTTTTGTGTGGGCGCACTGATGCACCACTAGTTACGGCCCTGATACACAGCACAAAACAAAAGGGAGAGGAGTGCTGTGAGACAAAGCGGTACCTGGCAGCTGTCCAATCAATGAGCTGACAGTCTGCTTCGGCCGGAACTATATAAAAAGCCTCCACTATACAGTACTGTCGGCGGACCCCAGGCTCTAAGCAGCCGATTGTGTTGCCTAAGGGTAAATCCTCTACTGGCTGTATACTTTCAGCAGAAAGTTATTTTTCCTATAAAGACATTTATTTTAGCATTATAGGAACCTGATCTGCATGATATCATTGATGTAAACAAAGTTCCACCCAGGTTATTAAGTTATTAAAATGTTTAAATGAGTGTGATCAACATGAGCAGGTGTTTGTTTATGCATTTCCCTCAGGAACCCTTCTCTGTATCTGATTTATCTAGGTTTAGACCTTACATTAACAAACATATTCTCCCAAATTTTATACTAATTTTTATGCTGAAACAAAATAAGTCTTTGTATATTTATAGAAATCCCCATTTGGTGGTATTATTATTGAAACTACTGTATACTTGCATTTGCAAAACTAAACCCTATGACACAGCATTTTGGTGGTGGTAGTGTATCGAAATCTCCAAATAATATTGAATTTCTTTACATAATCTGTAATGTTTTAAGGATGAAGAAGTAATGTGTGTAGAATTTCCAGACTTGTTTTTATGTGATTCTCCCATGCAGTGGTCCCTACAATACTAATAAGATTGCTAGAATCCTTCTGCTTGACTCCCTCAGAACATTCATATACATATGAAAGATTATATTTACATTGCATGCTAACAACAATTGATGTTTTCTGACGTTACTTTTGTTATCTTTGTAAGAAGATTAGTTCAGCTTTATCTGTAATTTCCAGTATTGCCTGCTAACCTTAATATATTTTTCACCTTCAGTTAAAACAATCTTTTAGGTAAAAAACAGACTATTGTATCGGCACAACAGGAAACAATGTTCTAAAAAATAAAAACAGCCAGTGATTATGTATATTTTTCAGTCTTAGTGGGTGATAATCTATTATTCTTTTTATCCCTCTTAGTCATGTGACTCGTAGGATGGAAATACAGTTTCATCCCTTTTAAATTAGATTTTGCTTGGCAAGAAATGACTGAATTTTCTGGTATGATGTTAGGTTTTACTGTGCAATTTGTAGTTTACAATGATTAGAGAGTAAATGGATTGAACTTTGAAATAGATGTACAAGAAACAGAACATGGTTAAAAGTGTAATTTAAATGTATAATCTAAAATAATATTTTACTATGCAACTATTATTTGTTAAGTGTACTTTGGGGATGTGTACTATCTACTTAAGATAAAGAAGTCTTATTATAAAGATGTAGTGATAATATATATAGGCTATTACTGTTCATTAAAGCTATAGAAAATCACCACAAATTAACAAAAAGCATTACAGGGTCAACTGAGTTGCAGGGTCATCTGATACCCTGCAACTGTGCAGGTATAACTTTGTCACCTCTTTGCAGCCTATAACTTGCCATGGGGGATAAAGATTGGGTTGTAACCACATCACAGAATACCCTGGAGGTGGCAAAAGATTTGGTGAGTGTGCAGTGCACCAGAGTACAGGGGAGGTCAGATGGATGAGACAGACATGCTGTATTTAATCACAGTAATTTAAAATTTTACCCACCATTCCACAGTGTTGTTAAGGAGAGAAGAAACCAATTGAGAGAGAGTCAGTGGGAATGATTGAGAGACCATGTGACCTGTGGAGATGAGTTATGGTGCATACACACGATCAGATTTTTCCTTCAGATATGAACGATAACGATTTAAAAATCGTTCAGTCGTTCATATCTGAAGGAAAATCGTTCATATCTGACATGCCTGAACGATGGACGATCAACGATGCGCGTTCCCGTTTGTCAGATAACGATATCTGACATCTGATGGGTTTGCAGTCAGACTTGGATGATTCCATTCATTTTAATGCAGTCAAAAATCGTTCAATCGTTCAAATCGTTCAAAACTTTGGTCAAATCGTTCAAATCGTTCAAATCGTTGAATCGTTCAGTCGTTCATCTGACAAATCTGACAAGTCTGACAAATCTGACCGTGTGTACGCTCCATAAAAGATAAGCGTAGAAATCGCAGATACAGTATCTTCCAAAACTGTTTTAAATTGAGCAGATATTTGCTAAAGACAACTACTGTAGAGCCTCCCAATACTGAGAGAGAGATTTGCAAGAACAGCAAGAGAGATTACAGTTTCCATGAATAGCACTGTACACTACACACATTGTAAGGACCCCAATGTGCGCCACAAACAGGGCCCTAACTATGGAGGTGTGTGATATGCAACCACCTGGGGCGCAAGGTCGTGGGTGGTGCTGACTCCCATGTGGGATATAGGATATTTTTTAATTGTCACGCTTTTTTGTTTAAAACAAAGAAGGAGAGATTGAGACATGGAACAGAGGAGGGTTGTGGGGGTGAGCAGGGGAGTCAGAGAAGAGGAACAGTCAGTGGTTGGCTGCAGTGCATAAAGCAATAAGTTGCTTCAGTACCCCGGGCCATGTGCTGCAGCAGTAGGCTGCAAAGACCCTGCCTCCACCTAATGGTGCCTTCTCTGCCTTTTCTCAACCATGATGAGGCAGGACCTGCTTCCTGAACATAAATGTGACTGCGGCCGGCTCTGTAGCCAATAATGACTTGTAAGTAATGGTTTGGGTTTTGTTGCCTATAATATTGTTGGAATCTCCCTAGAGCTGTTCTGTCCATCCATAAGGATAACATTGTTAAACTGAAGTAATTGCGTATGAGTGTGAGCTGTAGCTGGACTATTATTGCGGGATAGCTGCTAGATTTAAATTACAGTAGCAATTCATTTCAAGGCAAAACTAGCTTGGACTATTACATTTAGGCAATAGTTTTTTTCACACCACAAAAACTTTTTCCTGTGTTGATTTCTAATTAACAACAAAAAAAGGAATCAATATTGTCATTGTTTTATTTTTCTGGTACCTCTATCACCTACTACAGTAATAGAGGTACTCTTAGAGAAACAATTAATTGTCACAATACAAAGGGTTTTAAAATTTGACGAAGACTGTATTTGTATAAATACATTTCCTGGGATGTCTGTGCAAAAGACAGAAAATAAGTATTTGTTAATTATTCATAGGAGGCAGGTACTCACTTAAGGGGGGTTTCCCTAGCACACTTGAATCACATGATTTTCATAAGTAAATCAACATGATTGTAGATATATTCAAAGAAAAAATTAACCAGTATTCCCTCTAGTGTGCAAATGATCAAAATTCTATGAGTCACATGTTGTATAGTTAAAGCTGTATCCTCCATGTCTTTTACAGTGACATAGTTCTGTCATGTCACAAGCCCAAGAAAAATAGATGAATTGAAGATAGATTTCTCAAACAAGCTGGAATGTCAGCTTTAGCTTTTTTAATATAGAAACGTATTGCATATCAAGTCAACAGAGCCGAAGCTAAAGGTGTGCAACATATGCGAAAGTCAAGGTTGATTACTATTGCCCCCACCAAATGTGTGTGTGTGTGTATGTGGGGGGCAGTGTTGTCTCTCACCCAGGGCATTTAAATGTCTATATTAGGCATGTCAAACTCAAATTACCATCCGGGCCGAATATTCAAGGTCTACGAGTGTGTGGGTCACAACAAAAAAAAAGCTTTATATGCAATTTTGAAAGGTTTATTATTAATTGAAACCAATGCAGTGCCCCCTGTAGTAGTGCGCCTTATGCAATTCCACCCTGTATTACAGCCCCTTTTGCAATGCCCCCTGAATTTGTGCCCATTATGCAATGCTCCTTATGCAGTGCCCTAGTAGTGCCCATTATGCAGTGCCCCAGTAATGCCCCTTATGTTGTGCCCCAGTAATGCCCCTTATGCAGATCCCCAGTAATGCCCCTTATGTTGTGCCCCCCAGTAATGCCCCTTATGCTGTGCCCCCCCAGTATAGAACAGAGCCCACTCACCTGTCTGTGCAGTACTTACCTTTCTTCACGACGGCTGCTGGACAACACTCCAGTCCACGCCATCATCACTCCACCATCCCGCACAGATGCTGCTGCTGACTGGATCTAATTAGATCCAGAGCGACAGGTGCAGGCTCTGCTCGTCATGGGTGATGTCATGACGTCACCCGCTCACTGCATCACTGGGAATGTTGGCCTCTGAAGCGATCAGAGGATTTTGATTGCTTCATAGACAACTGTTGCCAGCCTGCAAAGTAAACACTGCCCAATCGGAGCTGTGCTCCATTCATTGTAGGGGTGTGGTCCGCATATTATATATATATATATTTGAGCCCACACTTTGGGGCCACATAAAATATTTATTTAGGCCGCATGTTTGACATGCCTGGTCTAGACTCAAATACAGGTATGCCAACATTCAAGTCTTCCAAGAGAGACTACCATTCTAGCAGCGGGATTGGTATGATTTACCGCCTGACGTATGTCAGGCGGTTCAAATCTCTACACCAGAAGACCGGCACCAGTGAAGATCCCGACAGCAGCTAAGGTAAGTACAAACTAACCTAACCCCCACTAACCCTAACTCTCCCTTAAGGGTGCCTAACCCTAACCTCCCCCACAAGTGCCTAACCCTAACTCCCCCTTCCCCGCAGCCTAAACCTAAGTCTCCCGGGTTGGTGCCTAACCCTAACCTCCCCCCATGGGTTCCAAACCCTAACCCCCCATCTCCTAGCCTAACGCTAACCCTGCTGGGGGGGTGCCTAACCCTAAGTCCCCCCGGGAGCACCTAACCTAATCCTCCTTCCCCCCGAGGCTTACCTTCGATCGGGATGCCGGACGTTGGGCTCCCGGCATAGGTAAAATGACAGGCATCGGGATTTTGATGCCTGTCATTAGACCCTTGCTGGGATTAGACAGTCGGGATGCCAACGGTGGGCATTTAGACCATCAGCATCCCGACTGCATACCCTAGTAGCATGATGGACATTTTAGATTGTTTGTTAGATAACAATAATTGTAGTTTGTTAAGTGAAATACAAGCCAGTTTTGATTTGTCTTGTGTTATAAAGCCTAGGAGAATTGCTAATACAAATTTGGAGGGAATGTCAAATATAGCGCTCAATTTCATGCATGGTGGGATTCATTTTGACTGGTTTTCTAAATGTTTTCCAGTAAGGAAAAAACCTGTGTCCCTTCTCCAAAGCAAGGAACACTGAGTAATAATCTAAAAATATTGTTTTGGCACAGTCCAACAATACTTAACACAGTCCTTACTTATTGTGCCCAACTTTTACCATTGGCTGGTGCTGATCCCACCAATTTGACCCACATAGTCATGAACTTTGAAAAGTATTTAAACCAGCACAAATTTCAAGATGTCACCAAGGAGGAGCTTGTACTAAGCCCTAGGGGATTTGCACATCAGAAAGATCTTATAAATTACAGATAAAATATCTCGAAAAGGATTCTGATAAAAAAATAAACATTATTTGCTATTTTATATCATTGAGAGTCTAGTTTTTACTTGTTGTAGTTTTTTTAGTTACAATCAATGTAATTTTACACCTATCATGGTACTGTAAATTGTTTACAAATCACATTTATTGTATAGGTGGAGGGGTTGATTTTAGGGGTCATTTATTGGTGATTATACACACCTAAAATGAATTAAAAATCAAACCCAACTGGGTATTAACCAGTTCCAAAAAGGTGGAACTGAAAATGCTATCTATTAACCACTTTCCTGGCACGGTCATATCAGATACGACCACACCAGGCTGGGCATTCCCTGACACGGTCGTATCTGATACGACCAGTCAGAAATGCCCACTAGGCGGCTGTGGGAAGCTAATCTTCCCACAGCCGCCTACATCAGAGGGACCTTCTGGCCCCTCTGCAAGCGTGGCTGCCTCTCTAGCATGTCCCGATCACTGCTGGCCACAGTGATCGGGCACTGTCGGCAGCCCCCTCCCATAGAAGCAGCAGTGCTGCTGCTGTGACCCGATCACTGTGGCCAGCAGTGGTTGGGCAGCCATCTCCACCCCCTTCAGTAAACAGCAGTATGCTATGTATCCAGGCCGCCAGCGGGACACCCTCCCGCTGCGGCTCCGGAACTACAGTGATCACTGTGTGTGAAGGAGCAGCGGCGGCGGCGGCTCTGGTAGCCGCCGCCGCCGCTGCTATGTATCCAGGCCGCCAGCGGGACACCCTCCCGCTGCGGCTCCAGAACTACAGTGATCACATAGTGATCACTGTGTGTGAAGGAGCAGCAGCCGTGGCTTTGGCTGCTGCTTCCAGTTCCAGGTAGCCCAGCACACTACAGCTCAGGTCCTCCCCAATGATGCCCGATTTTATAAGGGCTATTATATATATATATATATATATATATATATGTGTGTATATATATATATATATATATATATATGTAAATATATATATTTATTTATATGTGCATACATACATACATATGTATATATATATATATATATATATATATACATATGTATGTATGTATATATATATACATATATATATATATACACACACGTATATATATATATATATACACCTGTATGTGTATATATATACTTGTATGTATATATATATATATATATATATATATATATACACACATGTTTGATCTATATATATCTGTATACATATATATCGATAGATATCACAGAGCCTCTGAATAGGGATGGCAGCCGACCATCGATGGTTTGTGAACCATCAATGGTATGACTTAAAACAAGTGGTTTGCCATTGCTGGTGACTATCAATGTTGCACCATCGAAGGTAACCCTCAATCGATGTTTATGAAACATCAGCAGTTGTGGTCTACACAGATCTCGACCAATCGCTAAAGAATTGATGGCTTGTAACGATGGTTGAACCATCGATGGTACAGCTGTCAATGGCCATCACTACAGTATAACATAAAAATTGCTATTTTTAAAATAGCTGTTTTAAAAAAATATTTTTTTCAAATAAAATAGTGATGGATAAGTTTAAAATGATGTTCTAGACCTAATTCAATCATAAAAGAAACCGACAATTTTGGAGCGGTTTTTGGAAAAAGAATATATAGGTAGCTTTAAGGAGATACAATTATTTATCCAGTAGTTTTATTGCTCCCTGTTGTGTTATTTACAGGAATAAGATGCACAATTTGAGCAAGAAAGAAACTTGGCACTGACATGTCACCCAGGATCTACCACACCGAGAGGTGCTATTTGGCATGGCTTAATCAACAATGTATGAAGACACATTTGTACAGTTTTATTTACATTTTAATAAACAACACGGATGATATTGTAACAAAATAAATTAACACTTTTATCCCATGTATGTTTCTCATGTTAATCAAGGCATTGATAAAATAAATCAACTGATAGCAAGGAAATGTGGGGGAGAACAATGTAAATGCATGTAGGTTAAAAAGTCCACCAGCAAAACAGAAAGGCCTTTATAAATTCTTTGGGAAGTGAAATAAGAATTATCAGTTAAAACAGTTATCTCTTATGTTTCTTCCAAGGTCTTCTTAAAATTTCCAGTCTAAATTTGATAAAGATTGAAAAAAGGAAATATTAATTGTAATAGATACATATTATTATGCCATTATATAAATTATATAAATATGAAATACACACACATATGTATATTTATAGAACATGTTTTTGGTCTGGTGTGCTTGGCAGTGAACTATGGGCCTGATTCAGAGCCGCTCGTAAGCGGCCTCTCGTTCGCTCCGAGCGATGTTTGCCCAACTGCGCATGCGTACGGATCGTTATACGCATGCGCGAACCAGTCAGTGCGGCCGAAATTCATGTGCTCGCAAAAACAGAATGCCTGATAATTTAAGTGACAGAATGATGCGTATATGGGTGGTAACAGGGGAAGGTGCTTGAAAACGGGGAGT
The DNA here is from genome assembly GCA_031769625.1 of Taudactylus pleione. Lineage (NCBI taxonomy): Eukaryota > Metazoa > Chordata > Amphibia > Anura > Myobatrachidae > Taudactylus > Taudactylus pleione. Next base: position 1,911,686 of record JAUIMM010000636.1, read on the forward strand.
GGAGATCCGAACGCAGGCGTGCTTAAAGGTCAAAACGGGCGTTTTATGGGTGTGCATAATTAAAACAGCAGCGTCATTGACCACGTCACTGGGTTATTTAATAGCCAGAACTGCTCGCAAAATTGTGGTAGCAAAAACCAACCACATGAATAGCGAGCAGTTCATACCCTGGTCGATGTTCTCGATTAATCTAATAAATAGCGGACATGACGTAGGATGTGAGCGGCCAGGGGGCGTGGTTTCCCAAAAAAACGAGCGCAAGTTTTGTTCGCTCGTTCAGACCTAGAGGCATGAACAGACCGCAAAGAGCGAACGGTTCATTTGAATAGCCAACCCTATTTTCTGGACGAGCGAGCGCTAATTGCGTCCGGCTCTGAATCAGGCCCTATATTTACATTTAAGAGGTAGTGGATTTTTGGATTCATTATTTAAAAAAATTCAGATATATTGTAATGGGGGTTGTGCAGAGTTGGAAGTAATATAGGCATTCATGACCCAAAAGTGAAGTGTATGGAAAATTCATATTTTTGTATAAAATCAGCTGTATGCATCTGTTTTATGACTGTTTTATGACAGATTGTTATTTGCAGTTAGAGTTGGAAACTGGGCTGCGATGGTCTGAGTTGACACACAAAAGCATGTCGGAAGTATGCACATTTTACATCAGCACAGGCACTTCACAAGATATTGGGGTGTTGGTCCAAAAGTGTTTTTACATCTTTGTTTTTTAAGTTACATCAATACTGGACAATGTTTAAATTTAAATTACAGATTATGTTATGGCATTACCCAAGGTATGATGAAGACAGACAGGAAAGAATATTAGGCAAATGTGAGGGAGGCTGTCATGCATGCTCTAAGGCTTGGATATACTGTAGTCAAGCAAGCTTTGCATGCAACTTTGGCATCTCACATCAAATAGTCAATGTTTGGAATTACCTCCAGGGGTCCATGGCCATGTCAACAACAACCCACAGTGAGGATGCCCCAGGATAACCACAAGCAGAGTGGACAGATTGATTAGAAATTATTTAGTAGCTGTTTACCACACGTCTGCATGCCAAATAGCACAAGAGCTATGGGAAAATATAATGTAAATGTCCACATTTCAACTCTAAAGCATCAACTAAGAGATCATAAATTACTGGGTCATGATCCAAGCCAGAAGAAGCTCTTTAACAATGGCAAGAATAGAAGAGCAAGGGTTGATTTTGCAAAAAGCACCTCAACTGGATGGCCACTAATTTGTCCAAGGTGTTATGGAGTAACAAGAGCAAATTTTTTTCTCGTGTCCTTTGATGGACTAAAGTATTGTATGCCTGTCACCCTAAAAAGATACAGTACACTGCAAGGTACAGTACCAGGTAACCACCGGGAAACAAGGTGGGTAACATGTCATGATTTGTGAGTGTTTCTCTAGCAATGATGCCGATCCTCTACAACGGGATGTAATTATCCGTCCGGCGGACATCATGCTGCCGGTCTGAATCTTGATGCTGAAAGTCCAACTTGGGATTTAAGATAGGCATCAAAATACCGATGCCTATCTTAATCCCGATGCCAGAACACAGACAGACAACAGCCCGAACCAAGTAAGTCTGAGGCACCTTAGCTGTTAGCCGTTGAGAAGAGGGTTAGGTTAAGCAGCATAGCAGGGTTAGCATTAGGTTTTTTGGGGGGGAGGTTAGGGTTAGGCATCCCTGGGGGGGTAGGGTTAGGTACCCCTAGGGGGTTATGGTTAGGTACAACTGGGGTGGTAAGGTTAGGCACTAAGGGGGAGGGTTAGGTTTAGGCACAAAGGGGGGATGGTTAGTTTTAGGCGCTAATGGGGAGGGTTAGGATTAGGCTACAAGAAAGGAGGATTAGGGGGAGAAGGGGGAAGGGTACCAACCATCGGGATACCAACCATCGGAATGCAGCTGTCTTGACAGGAGGCATCCCGACTGCCAGCATTACATACTGATTCCCTCTACAACATGTAAAGGGTATCATAGATTGGTTTGTTTATGGTGAAATCTTAGATATACAGATGCTAACATTTGTAAACAACAACATGCCCAAAAATAGATTTTCCAACAAGACAACCATTTCAAAATTATTCACAACTACTTCCACAAAAAGAAAATCAATGAACTGGAGTGGACAACTCAAAGTCCTGACCTAAATCAGAATGGATACTTTGGGGAACAGCTACATAGATGTTTAAGGACCCAAAAGTGCTCAAACCTGAAACTTTTTTTGTGCTTTACAAAGGTAATGGACACATATTCCTCAGGAAAATTTACTTTATTTTGTTGATTCTATCCTTCAACAATGCCAGGCCGTAGTATCAGCAAACAGTTTTGCAACAAAGGGCCTTATTCAGAGATTTACAGTATATGCAGAGACTGTGCTAAAATATGTTGCAGGAGGCATGTTAAGTAAAAAGATACCTACTGCAGGGTTCTCTGCTCTGCTGCTATATCTGATGTGGTATCAGATCAACTGCTTGAACATCAGACATCCGAGTAACTGTTCAGTTACTCAGGATGTCAGGCAAAATCACGCTGCCCAGGGCCTCCATTTTCTGTAATGCTACCCATTGCCGCCCACATATGCCAGCAGCATGTCAATCATGTTGCTGCCTTTGCGGCACTGAGACCACCGTCGCAAATCCAGATGTGCACATGCGCAGTGCAGCTCCTGTGCTTGCACAGAGCAAATTTAATTTATGTAAATCTCTGAATTGGACGCAAAGTACTAGTGCTGTTGTCTTAAAATATTCCAATTTGTGATGTATTTTGTTGCAGGATATGAATTTACTTAAATGTTTTGTACTATCAAAACACTTATGCTACTCAGGTTATTGTATTTTATGTTTATGTAAGTTTATAAAATAAGTGCCGTTTGTTGACAGAGTGGAACAATAAAGATGTTTTTGACAAACACTTTTGTGGAAAATCATCTAAGTTGTGCCATATGATGCAGAATTACATATATATATATATATATATATATATATATATTCCAACTAAAATGAAAGAGTGTGGTTGAATGTTAATCAATGATTTCCAGATTTCATTATATTTAGATAATAAGGATTCCATATATAAAGTCCTTAGAATAAAAAGGATGTGGATTAATCCTGGGCCAATGTCGTATGAAACAAACTTAAATTCGTCCTTAATTAAATTCAATACACATAGTTCTCTTATTTTGAAGGAAAAAATAGGTTCTGAACAGGTAGTGTGGAATGGTTTTTGAATGTTCTTCTAGCGAAGTAAATAACTGAATGGGCTTCACAATCCAGACCACTAATATTGAAAGCCGGAGACCTCTCCTTAGAGTTTTAGAATCCTCCTTGGGTTTAATCTAAAACAGAAACCCTTGCACCAAGAAAGTCACCCGGAAAAGCCAAAACGGACACTATTAATATCATAAATATTTATTCATCATATTTTTTCATAAAAAATGTACATACAAATAAAAAGTGTATAATTTTCCAATAGTTGTTCAATACCACTGTCCTACCTTTACTATATATATTGTATTGGTAACTAAGGGCCTGATTCAGACCTACTCGCAAGCGGCTATCCGCTCGCAAGTGGGTCGATGGTGTGCACTGCGCATGCGCACGACGGCGGGAGCTCCGTCATGCGCATGCGCCAGACACGACGAGCGAAGGACTTTCCTTCGCTCGTTGTGTCTGATCAAAGGGGCCGTGCTGTCGATGTTGATTGACAGCACGCCCCCTTTGGTGGGCGTGGCGGGGGCGTGCCTCCCAGACGGAGGCGTTCCCAAGGGAACGCCTACCATCAGAAGCCGGCCCACTGACATCACTAGTGATGTCAGTGGGAGTGATTTTGGCTCTGATAGAGCCAAAATCACTCCGGGCCTTGCGGTTGAGAAACTCAACCGCAGGCTCCGGCTCGCAGTGGCGATGGTCGCGATGGTCAAGACCATCGCGGCCATCAACCTGCACGCTCGCATAGGCTGTGGGTGGTGACCCACAGCTATACGAGCGTCCGGGAGGACGCTCCATAATTATGGAGGACGGCCCTCATTCAGAGCGTGCGCTCTGCTCAGAGCGTCCGGCTCTGAATGAGGGCCTAAGTTCATTTAATAATAAAATAAAATAATCTATATGATGATGATTGGGTGATGGACCTCATTCTAAATACCTAATCTACTAATTGTTAAAACTAAAATGTGATGCTACTATACACTACTTTTCTTAATGAATTTATTCTAATGTTCACTAATCTTATATGAGTGTGTTCAATATAAACCTCTATTATGTGATGAATAAATGCTTTTTGATGTGAATAGATAATTACCTAATTAATGTGTGAGTGAACCTTTGAATTAATATAAGTAATAAAAACATGACGCCAATTCCTCACATAATCTTTAACCTTACAAAACAACCACAGTATCCATATCATTGAAATACTATCATAATCAGAATAACATTACAAAAAAGATACTATATTGATACTTTCATTCAAACCATTAGGATAAATGGTTTTGAGGGTGAAAATCCAATAGGACTCTCTTCTTGATGACTGTAATTCTCTATCACCTCCTCTTTCATTGTCCCTAATGTGCTCTAACGCCGTAAAAATAAGGCCTTCTACATCTGACTGATGGACTTCTTGGAAGTGTCTTGGTAGGCTGTTAATTAATCCCATTTGTTTTTATTACTCTTTTTCTATCTCTCTCTTCAGCACCTCCCCTCTTTTTCTCCTCCTCTCTTTCCCATTTACTTCATCTTTCTCTTTCACATCTATCTCTCTTCCTTTCGCTGTCTATTTCTATTTTCCCTCTAACACTCTTCTCCCTCTTTCTCTACTGTTTTTCTACTCTTCTTTCTCTCCTGCAACTGTTTTTTGTTAATCATCTTTCTTGCCCCCTCCTCTGTCTTGTTCCCCCCTTGCTCTCCTGTTCCTCTGTATCTCTGTCTTTTTCTGCTGCTTGTTTATTGCTCTCTTTTTGTACTTCAGTGACTCCTCCTCCATGAGTTCATCTTCTGTTTATTATTATTATTATTATCCTTTATTTGTTTGTCCAGTTGTTGCAATGTTAACCAGAAACTGACAGCAGCATGCACTAGGTGCTCATTATTTTTTTTATATGACTCTGTGGTAGGTGAGCGCCATATACATGTGGTCCAACATGCATGTGTGCACACTTCTAGTACATGATGACATGATTTTTATCAACACTTTATTTTATTGTATAGATCATCCATAGAATTACTTTCTTTATTTTCATATTTATTATTGTACTTTTATATATACTGTACCATCAGTTTTTTTTCGCTACTGTTTTTTTTCCTGTATGTGGCTTATGCATTCCTGTTAAGTCCTTCACCTCTCCTCTTTAATTGTCAGGTTGTGGCCTAGGATCGGCCATGACTTATTTCAGCGCCAGCTTCCCCTGGCATACCGAGTGGTCATACGCCAGGCGCTGAGGCGAGTGACGCGCTGTGGATTATACCTGGGGTCTGTTAGGACATCCATGTGCTCGCTTCGGCAAGTGCATTCTAGCATTTGTACTGCCACAAGTGTGCAATATAATTGGTGCCTACAGTATATCATTAAGTAATTTATAAGGCTACCAATTAACATAATAATACTATTATTCTGCCTGTTATTTGATTTATAAAATGTTTCATTAAAATTTATAATTATTGTGTAATTAAAATGTTATTTTTTATGGTCTATTAATTTGCCCCAATAATAAATTCTTTAAATATTTGTGCACATAAACATAATTGTTTGAAAACGGGCATATAAAAGTTGGCAGAAAAATGGTAATAGATTAGAAAATCTTTGCAATACTGGCAGCATTTTTTCTCGACTTGGTATTAATATTTTCAATTTCTGAGAGTCTGGTTTCCAATGTCAGTGTTTGTCCAGTGTTGTGCAGTGCTGAACTGTTAATGGAAATCTTAGTTTTACAGCTGCAATTACAAGCACCATTCATGTTGGTGTGTTCTTTGCTCAGGGGTTCAGATGAAAACTCTACACTCAGGGGCTTATTCTGAGTCAGATGCTGATATATTTTGCCACAGTCATGTCTACATATTTATGCTAATGCTAATACAAATACAAAGTCCTTCCATGGTGTACATCCATGCATATGAATGTGCAAGGACCAAGGCCTTTCTGCTATAGTCAGTGCTTTGCTGCAAAAATACTTCATTACATCAGACAGGGAGGCAAGTCAAAGTAAACAATTGTCTGGTCAAAGCATCAACTTCTGAAGACAACACTGAAAGGAAGCCCTGTCAGTGTTGCCTTCAGAAGTCTCTTGCACTGGCTTGAATAATTTAATAGAAAGCTCACTTTGCAGACGTTAAGCATCTCATCAGCAGTTCCGGTGCACTGGTGGTGCAAGTGACTACACCATGGACATTTGTTTATATATCACAACTTACCAACACTCTCCAACTGGAATCTAAATCTGGCAGTCTACAGGTGGCTGTAAGACAAGTTACGGAGGCCAGAGAATTCTCACCCATCACCAACTAAACAAGAATATTTTAATGCCATTTTTAATTAGAGTGACTCAGGGGCTGCCTGGCAACTTTTAGCCTGGGGGGCAAGTTCAGAGCACTTGCCTACAAGCAATGGCTCATCCTTAAATAGAGATTGCGAGATTGTGTGCGCAGACCAACCGACACAGATGAAGAATGAGAGTCCTAATCAATAACTCAAATAGGGATGTCAGTTTCAATACATACACTTAAATAATCAAAACATAAGAGGAAAATAAAATGGTGGATATTTCTCAGAAAAAGAGGCAATATAGGGACCCATTTGCCAACAAAACGTAATCCCTTTAGTAGTAAAAGTAAAGGGATTATGGTCTCCTTTAATTATTTAACAAACAGTGGTAAGCTTAGCATTTCGCTGTTTATCACTGTACCGTTTGCTCCATCTATACATTGCAATAGTGATGCAGTCCCCATAGCAGGCATTGAGGATCCAGCAAAAGTCTTTTTGGCTTCAGTGAAGCTGCAGGCTTTGCTGTGTTGCTGGGAGTTGAAAGTGTAATATGCATGTGCAGACTGGCCATCGCACATAACACAACAGCCCGTCGCTGTCAGCCCAAGTATGTGTGTGAGGGGAGGGTAGCAGTCTGCAGTCCTTGTGAGTGCGTGGGGGCTGGAGGGCATCAGTCTGCAATGCAGGTGTGTGGGGGGGGCTAGAGGGCAGCAGTATGCATACACATACATACATATATACATAAAATCCACACAACAGCTAACAACTATACTTCACACACAACCCTCAACAAATGCCTCTGGCCAGGTCCCAGCTATTAATACCCCGTGACATCACCGGGCGACCCAGATAGGGGTCGCTGGGAGGTGACATCACAGGCACGCAGATGACGTGCTCTGAGCTTGAGCAGGATGCAGGTGTGCTGTGGAATGGTTGACATGGAGCCCGGTGTGGTGTGGGGCAGCCTGGTGTAATGTGAGTACATCTCTCTCTTACATGTTGGTATTAACAATAGTGCGGCTGTTTGGTTTAACCATTTGGACTGCGAGGAGGGGTATTAATAGCTGGGACCTGGCCAGAGGCATTTGTTGAGGGTTGTGTGTGAAGTACAGTTGTTAGCTGCTTTGTGGATTTTTTCAGTATTCCTTGAGATGAATTGATGATGGATTGCAAGCCTTGAAAATGGTCTAATCTTAGACCAAAACATCGGCTTTTTGTTACATGCAACCTGGATTTGCCTGTTCAAGCACAGATGAAAAATAAATGCAACTGTTTTTTCATAAATCTGGTGAGTGCCCTTGTGACTGCGCATTTTAAATGTGTGGTACATTTCTATATGTTGATTATTGGACCTGGTCCAAAAAAAGTGAGCACCCCAGAGGATGAGATATATGAAGGCGTGAATGCAGAACTATATTAACCTTCCATATATACATACATATATACTGTATATAAAAACCAAAAGTAACTCCATGGGTTGCAGAGATTAAGGCACTCTCCAGACTTGATTATTCACTATACATAAGCTTTATTAGCAATACAATAAGAGATACATATAGCTGTAATATAAAATGAAAAACAAAAATCGCAAGAAAAATAGTGTTACAGAAAGTACAGATATGCCTCCCAGGCCCTTAATCTGGTTGCTAATACTAAAAATCATTTCTACTGTAGACATCACATAGGCAGGTACAGTGCATCCAGAAAGTATTCACTACGCTTCCCTTTTTCCACATTTTGTTATGTTACAGCCTTATTCCAAAATGGAATAAATTAATTTTTGTCCTCAAAATTCTACCCACAATATCCAATAATAACAACATGTAAAATGTTTTTTTTAGTTTTTTGCAAATTTAATAAAAAAAGAAACACTAAGAAATCACATGTACGTAAGTATTCAATTATTTGCCATGAAGCTCAAAATTGAGCTCAGGTACATCCTGTTTCCACTGATCAGCCTTGAGATGTTCCTACAGCTTATTTGGAGTACACCTGTGGTAAATTCAGTTGATTTGACATGATTTTGAAAGCAATACACCTGTCTATATAAGGTCCCACACTTGACAGTGCATGTCAGAGCACAAACCAAGCATGAAGTCCAAGGAATTGTCTGTAGACCTCCGAGACAGAATTGTCTGGTGAAGGGTACAGAAAAACATTTGGTGCTTTGAAGGTCCCAATGAGCACAGTGGCCTCCATCATCCATAAATGGAAGAAGTTCGCAACCAACAGGACTCTTTCTAGAGTTGGCTGGCCATCTAAACTGAGCAATAGGGGTAGAAGGGCCCTAGTCAGGGAGGTGACTAAGAACCTGATAGTCACTCTGTCAGAGCTACAGCATTCCTCTGTGGAGAGAGGATAACCTTCCAGAAGGACAACCATTTCTGCAGCAATCCACCAATCAGGCCTGTATGATAGAGTGGCCAGACGGAAGCCACTCCTTCGTAAAAAGCATATGGCAGTCCATCTGGAGTTTGCCAAAATGCACCTGAAGGACTCTCAGACCATGATGAGACAATGATTGAACTCTTTGGTGTGAATGCCAGGCGTTATGTTTGGAAGAAACCAGGCACCGCTCATCACCAGGCCAATACCTTTCTTACAATGAAGCATGGTGGTGGCAGCACCATGCTGTGGGGATATTTTTCAGCAGCAGGACTAGTCAAGATAGAGAGAAAGATGAATGCATTACTCATTACTTTTGGCCCCTTAAAAAGTGGGAGGCACATATAGAAACCGTTGTAATTCCTACACCGTTCACCTGATTTGGATGTAATTACCCTCAAATTAAAGCTGAAAGTCTGCAGTTAAAGCACATCTTGTTTGTTTCATTTCAAAGCCATTGTGGTGGTGAATAGAGGTCAAAATATGAAAATTCTCTCAATGTCCCAATATTTATGCACCTGACTGTATATATATATACAATAAAGAACCCGAGGCTGCTAATCAACAATGAAAAACAATTGGTTAAAATAACATTTTAGAACAGTCCATAGCTTGATAAGAAATAATTGTGCCTGTTCCAATTTGGGGAGAATCAAAGCAGTCCAGGGAAATTATTCATTTGTCTTTTCTTCATAAGATGTGGAGGCACTGTTATGATATAAATATATATATATATATATATATATATATATATACACACATACATACACACACACACAATCATACATACACACAAACATACATACACAGATGGCACCCTGCCCCCTGGCCCAGCCCGCCCCTGGACTGACTTATCTGAGTAGTCTGCTTTTGACTTGTAACATGTTAGTAGAGCAATGCCTTCTCAAGACAGAGAAAACCAAAGAATTAAAGGTCTTAAGTTTGTAATTAAATTCAATCTCTATAGAAAATTATGTAACAGGCACATTATGGTAAAAAGGTGTTTTGTTGATTATGGCCAACCTTATCTAATTAATTAGGTTTACAGTACAGGAGAGTTTAAATTTGTGTTTGCAATTCAGCAAAAAGCTTCAGTATCAGGGCAACTTTGTCCTCCAGGCCCCCATTGGGGGACATTATTCCCAAACACACTTTTTTTCCATTTACTTAGGCATTGGTTTGGGCTCTTTATTTTAAGTGTTTATTAGTGATAATAAAAAATATGTTTAATGTGCCTCTTTATTATGGCAGCACAGATGGTGTAATGGTTAGCATTATTGCCTCACAGCACTGAGGTCGTGGGTTCGATTCCCACCATGGCCCTAACTGTGTGGAGTTTGTATATTCCCCCTGTGTTTGCGTGGGTTTCTTCCGGGTACTCTGGTTTCCTCCCACACTCCAAAAATATACTGGTAGGCTCCCAGCAAATTAACCCTAGTGTGTAAATGTGTGAGCATGTGATAGGGAACATAGATTGTAAGCTGCACTGGGGCAGGGACTGATGTGAATGGCCAAAATATCCTCTGTGAAGCGCTGTGGAATATGTGTGCGCTATATAAATAACTGATAATAATAATGTCCTGGCCAGACATAAATCAATTTACTGGCATTTTTAATGGCTCAAATTGTTAAGGATATTTTCCTTTCAAAACCACTGCAAATCACTGCACATCAATGATAAATTTTAACCCAACATATAGTTGGGTGTTGGGAGGCCAAAACCAATAATAATTTGGAACAAATTAAAACTCATCACTAAAATCACTCAGTTACATATTCCATACAATTTCCATTGTCATATAATTTACATTTGAGAGTTATAATAACTAAAAACACATAAAATAAATTCATACATTGCTCTGGATAATTTAAGCCAACTTGCAATTTTAGAGGACCATAACAATTCCTTTTTGCTTTGTTAAATTGCATGAAGGAATCTTTAACTGCAAGTCCCATTGAGAAGGAGAAACAAGCTCAGCACTTGGCAGAGACCCACATGGAAGTATAATCACGCAGCATTCGTGTGGTGTGAGATTGACAAATTTTAGCTCATATTGCCAATTGTATTTTGAGAACATCACAGACATGCAATTTAACATTCTTAATGATCTTCTGCCTCAGTAGAACTTATTTTGGCAATGATTTCTGTGAAGACAATGAGACCATAATCAATCAGTTAATGATCAGTATTAGAAGACATTTTAGTGAATTACATAAATACTCATTTTAAGTAGATCAATATGTTGAGCACACCTTTTTAAATTTAACTGTAATTAAAGATGTAAAGCTTTTTCAGCTGTTCTCAAATCATAGATCACTTTCAATATTTGACATTTCCTGGGATTTGATATTTTTTTACCTTATTATATAACTTAAGTGTATGCATTTACCATTACATTGAGATAAAGAATGTAATGACAGAAAGTGTCAGTTGGTAATGCAATATCAATATATGAGTTCTAATGTGATTGCAAATTACATTCATTTCTTTAACATACTGTACAGAAGGACCTCTGAGGTACCAGATAATCCCAATAGGGCCCCACTACCTAATGATCCCGCCAAACAAGGTGCCAAGATCCAGACAAGCAGCAATAGATAGTGAAATCTTCAGGAACAGCTAGGAGAGTGCAGGATAGTCTGCTAACTGTGCTAATATCTGTGAATCAGTGTGTATCTGACTTTGATAAAGCCTCCTCAAAAGGTGGTGATAAAAGTCAGAGGATATACACTGATTCCCAGATTTTTATTATACCCTCTGGATTATGTCAATTTCCCTTGATATCTGCTGAATGGTTATATTGCCAATACCATCTGCTACATGGACAAGAGACGTCTTAGGGAGAGAGACGCTGGGCACCTGCCGGTAACAAAAGCTGTGCCTCTCTAGCACTGCACCTCCCTGCTATACAGTGCCAGATTAGCATATCATGCCGGCCCTAGCTGTATTCTCACTTTTTATTTCTAATATATATTTTTTACACATGGGTGTTGATTTTTGTTATTTTATATCAAGAAATATTTATATTAGCACTGAGGAAAGATGTTCTTTTTAATTTGTGAATTTATACCAATTCCTTTGCTACAAAAAAAAACTAATGCTAAGTATCCGGTACTTATTATTATTACATTTTATTTATGAGGCACCACAAGTGGTCCACTGTGCTTATATATGGCAAAAATAGGACAGTAAAAGGTACACAGAACATTACATTACAATACAGTAACTGAAACATAAACAGAGCACAAATCAGGGGCAGAACTATGGGAGACAATTAAGGTGCCTGCTGCCGGGCACAAGCACTGAAGGGGCACCTCCTCCATTGCTCACAATATATTCACCCCACGGAGGGCTGTAAATATGTACCCGGAGTGTGCCGTCACGGCCACCCAATACATGGCACCTCTTCCTGGCACCCGAGAACAGGGGCGGATTGGAGTGGAAAAAACCAGCCTGGAAAATTTTTGGAAGCCGCCCTAATGGAGGTGGGTTTGTTGAGAGGGCGGGGTCTGTGGAGGACAGAATACTCCCTCCTCTTAGGTCCTGGAGGGGCTTTTGTAAGCCACTGAGGGGAGCAGGGTCGGCAACATAGATCTTGGTCAATGATACACTCTTTTTGGGGCACCCCATCCCTCTGCACTAGTTATAAGTCAGTCAGTTTGAAAGTCTTTTCTTACCTATATGGTGGTTTCTCTGCAATGGGGAACCTCTGAGGAATTTGAGCCTCACTGGGCAGCGCCTTCAGCCATTATTCACTATTCATGTAGGATCTCACATTGACTGGAAGATGTCTGTTTATGTAGAAACATAACCAATGTCATCATCATAACCAGTTAATATATAGCAACAGAATGTTTTGTGCAGGGCAAAATGTGAATTTCCCTGATCAAACAATTTCTGTGTCTCTCCAGGCCTCCCTGTGATACTCCAGACCCCCTGTGATACTCCAGACCCCCTACATCTCTCCATCCCCAGGTCCCCCTGTGGCTTTCCAGGACTCCTGTGGTTCTCCAGGCTCCCTGTGTCTCTTCATCTCCAGGCCTCCATGTCTCTCCATATCCAGGCCTCCTTGTATCTCCATCCCGAGGACCCCCTGCTTCTCTCCAAGCCCCCTCCATCTCTCAATCCCCGGGCCCACCTGTGGCACTGAGCCTTAATCCCCCAACCCCAGTGTGTCTCAGCTGCATTCTCCTGACCCCAGTGTGCATCTCTCAGCCCTATTCCCCCAGCTCCAGTGTGTCTCTCTCAGCCCCATTAGCCAGGCCCCAGTATGCCTCTCTCAACCATATTCCCTCAGACCCAGTATGTGGCTCTCAGCCCCATTCCCCTGGCCCCAGTGCACATCTCTCTGCCCTAGTGTGTGCCCCATTCCCCCAGGATCCAGTGGTCTCTCAGACTCATACCCCCCAGCCGCAGAGTGCATCTCTCAGCCCCAGTCCTCAGCATCAGTCCCCAGCCACCAGCCCTCAGCATCAGTCCCCAGCCACCAGTCCCAGCCCACAGCATGAGTCCCAAGCCACCAGACCCAGTCCTAAGCATCAGTCCCCACCCCCCAGCCACAGTTCTCATAATCATGCCCCAGCCACCAGCATAAGTCCCCAGCCACCAGTTCCAGTCCTCAGCATCAGTCCCCACTCCCCAGCCACAGTTCTCAGAATCAAGTCCCAGCCAGCAGCATAAGTCCCCAGCCACCAGTCCCAGCCCACAGCATGAGTCCCAAGCCACCAGCCCCAGTCCTCAGCCACCAGCCCCAGTCCTCAGCATCAGTCCCCACTCCCCAGCCACCAGCCCCAGTGCTCAGAATCAAGTCCCAAGCCACCAGCCCTCAGCCCCAGTGTCTGTCCACATCCATCCATCCGCCAACACTTACCTGCTGCTGCTGCTGCTCCTCTGTTTGGCTGCCCACTGCTTCTCTATGGTGTGGCCGGCATTCCTACCATGCAGGGCAGGCTGCTTGTTCCTGAGATTGTCTTGGCGGCAGGGCCAGGACGCGGAGGGGCTGGAGGCAGAGCTGTCATCAGTGGTGATTGACAGGCTCCGCAAAGGTTTGTGGGAGAGCTGCTGTGGCTGGGGCTGTCATGGCAATCAGCTCCCCATAACCAATTTTGTTTGTGCTGTAGTGCTACCCGATCGGAACTCAGCTCTGATCGCAGCAGTGGCTGTCTGTGAGTGGAGGGTGTCCACCAGCCACTGTAGTGACCAGCCCAGTGGGAACCGGCCCGGTGTCCCGGCGGCCCAATCCACCCCTGCCTGAGAAGCTACCATAACCCTATACTAGTGGAGGGCTCCGTGTCAGACTATCAGATACCGCTTCAATTTATAGCCTGTCCCCACTCATCATGTTGCTGCTCCTCTGCAGCATCTCACATCAGTGTGACTCTGGAGCCCCCACCCACACCCACAATTCCCAGTCTCACTCCTCCCTGGTGGCAGCTCTAGCCGCGGACCTATGCAGCAGGCCTGAGCATAAGCATGGCTGCAGATCTTTTAGGAGCTGGATGTCAACAAGAATGCACCAGACAGAGCTGTGGGTAAGAGGGCATGAGAGGCGGAGGATTGGGGCACCAGCAACTGAGTCTGGGGGCAGATTTCTGGTGGAGCAACTTCCCGGCATGTGAAGCAGTAGGCAATAGAGTGGGCATTTTGTGATTTGTAGTTCCACCACAGTAGCAGTCTTACAGTATCTTGATTCAAACTCAGGGCCTGATTCAGAGCCGGACGCTATTTGCGCTCGCTCGTTCAGAAAAAGGGGCCGGATATTTAAATTGAGCGCTCGCTCCTTGCGGTCTGTTGACGCGTCTATGTCTGAGCTAGCGAACGAAACATGCTCTCGCTATTTTGTAAAGACGCCCCCTGGACGCGCGCATCCTACGTCATCTCCGCTATTTATTAGATTAATCGAGTACATCGAAAGGCGTCTGAACTGCTCACAGTGCTTGTGGTAGGATTTTCCTACCGCAATCATGCGAACAGTTCAGGCTAAGAGACAACCAAGTGACGTGGCCGAAGACGCTGCTTTGTTAATTATGCACACCCTTAAAACGCCCGTTTTGACCGTTTGGCACGCCTGCGTTTGGATCACCACTCCCCGTTTTCAAGCACCTTCCCCTGTTACCACCCACAAATGCCTCATCCCGTCACTCAAATTAGCAGGCACTTGCTATTTTGCGAGCGCTCGATTTATGACCGCACTGACTGGTTGGCACATGCGTATTACGACCCATATGCATGCGCAGTTGTGCGAACATCACTCGGAGCGAACAAGCGGCCGCTTTAGAGCGGCTCTGAATCAGGCCCTCAGTCCTCAAAGCCCTCACATCAGGTGGTTTTCCCTCCATCAGGGGTATCAGGAGGGCTCTATCCACTCCACATCAGATGGCTTTCGCCTCCATCAGGAGCACTGTGAGCCTCATGTTAATTGCAATGTACATTTCACTTTCTTATCTATGACTAACACATAGTTGTATAGACCCAAAAAAGGGGAGGGATATCAAACAAATGTATTTTAGTAAATAGGCCTAATATAAACAAATTTACATTTTATATTAGTGTATTTGTGCATATGTATAGATAGATATGCACCATATTTATTTTCCCATTTTTTTAGGGGGGGATCAAACTAAAACTTGCCTCTGGGCATCTGGGATGAATTTACGCCACTGGCACCAATAAAAGTTGGCACCACAATTCTTTATAAATAATACTACTGGGTAGCAAGGTGCATGAGGGAGTAATCGGCAAAGTGTGGAACATATCTCCAATAGTTACAGCACAACTAGCTGGAAGAGACAAATGGCTATGAGCGAAAGAAATACTGGGCTAAATTGCCAATAATAGGTGAAGGCTGTCCTTGAAATGCTAGAGAAGAGGTCTGTGAGAACAGGAGGGAGGAGGACCTTGCTAATAGGAGCTTAGAATCTATGGGAGAGGGGAGAGAGATAGATGACATGAGGCATGAGCATGTGGATGGGGTTGCAGGGTGGGGTGAAATGACCTGGTGACAAGGTTATGTGGTGGAAGGTTACTAACAGATGGGTTTCAGTGCACGTTTGAAGCTATGCAAGGTCGGGGAGATCCTGATAGAGTGAGGGAGCTCATTCTAGTGAAGGGGGCTGCACAGGCAAAGTCTTGGATTCGAGTGTGAGATGCAGTAACCTGGGTAGATGAGATATGTATGGTATTTCACACCCACAGGAAAGCGGCTATGCAATGTTGTGCAACTAATATGATACTGTATGCAGGAGGCATCTGAGGGAAAGACACCTCTAATTGGCTTCACAGATCCAAGTGCTGCATCTGAAGACGCAGAATCAGATAAACATCTCGACCATCGGTCACAATGTTTGTAGAAAGGATGTGCGCCGACCCCCGTGTTTTGGTTTTGGTTTTGGATCTGTATCTCCTTCGAGATTTTGGATCTGGATTTGATTTTGCAAAACCACCCTTACATGTTTTGGTTTTGGTTCTGTATTTTATAAAAAAATTATAGAAACAGCTAAAATCACATAATAATTTGGGCCTTTTTTTGTTCCTACAGTATTATTAACCTTAAAAACAATAATTTCCACGTATTTCCAGTTAAATTTAATTTTCAAATTATTAATTTGCATGAACTGCAAATGATGTAACAGGGAGGAGGTTACTAGATGTTAACTACTAACTTTGGCTTCACAAATGGTACAGATTGTTGTCAGGATTTGGGTTAAAATAATTCCACACCCAAGACATGGCTTTTCTGGTCTTATGCCCAGGCATGATAATATGTTTATTTTTATCATGAGCAAGAACTGCTGCCACTGGTGGCTGATTTACACAAAATAACATCCTCATCATCAACATCCTCATTAGCATCAGATAGAACACAAATATCCCCCTCATTCTCCTTTTGCACTTCCTCCACACTATCATCCTCAGTGTCACATTACTTTTATGAATATATTACACTGCAGTATTACGGACCAACATCGTCGCTTACAATACTTTATGAATTTTACACTGCAGTATGATGAACCTACAGCATCACTCACAATATGGCCAGCAGCATCACATACACTTTGCTTTGGATACATTGGGGGGACAGCATACAGCGTCAAAGTGTGGGATATAGCACAAAAAAAATATTTGTCATTTTTTTTAACCTATTATTTTTTTTAAAACTTTTAGCTATTTTTTTGACAGCCCATGGACGGACAGCACACTGGATGGACAGCACAATACTTTATGAATTTCATACTACAGTATAATGATCCTACAGAGTCACTCACAATTTGGCCAGCAGTGTCACAGTACTTTGCATACACTGGGTGGGGGATGGTATGGCATACAGCTTTACAATGTGGGGTACAGCACAAATAAATATAAATAGAAAAAAAAATTATCTTTTTTTTTAAACTTCCCATGAATTGTCTTCTGGGCCATACCCCTGCCATTTTATCAAATATTGAAGCTTGTTTCAATAAATGCATGAATCCAGAATTCCTTCTACAAAAAATTCCTCATGTTCACTAACTTGGGCAAGATCTGGGGGAGGTAAGATGCATCCAGGAAATGGATTTGGCATGACTGGTTTCAACAGGGAGCTGTGAAAAACTGGATGAATCTTCATGGATTCTGAGAGTTCAAGCCTAAAGGAAACTGGATTGACCTGAGCTAAGATATTCAATGGACCTATGAATTTTGGCCCTAGTTTTGGAGTAGGCACAATTATTTTCAGATTTTGTGTAGAGAGCCAGACTGTGTCACCAATCTTAAAAATTGGTGCAGCTTTAATATTATCCTTCCATTGCTTCGGGAGACCATTGGAAGGATAATCTCTTCTTGGTTAAGAGAGTAATTGGAGCCATGGGCCCTCATTCAGAGCCGTACGCTCTGAGCAGAGCGCACGCTCTGAATGAGGGCCGGGCTCCATTTTCATGGAGCGTCCTCCTGGACGCTCGTATAGCTGTGGGTCACCACCCACAGGCTATACGAGCGTGCTTTGTGATGGCTGCGATGGTCGAGACCATCGCGACCATCGAAATTGCGAGCCGGAGCCTGCGGTTGAGGTTTTCAACCGCAAGCTCCGGAGTGATTTTGGCTCTATCAGAGCCAAAATCACTCCCACTGACATCACTAGTGATGTCAGTGGGCCGGCTTCTGACGGAGGCGTTCCCATGGGAACGCCCCCGTCAGGGAGGCACGCCCCCGGCACGCCTACCAAAGGGGGCGTGCTGTCAATTAACATTGACAGCACGCCCCCTTTGAATGGACACAACGAGCGAAGGACTTTCCTTCGCTCGTCGCGTCTGGCGCATGCGCACGACGGAGCTCCCTCCGTCGTGCGCATGCTCAGTGCATAACATCGACCCACTTGCGAGCGGACAGCCGCTCGCGAGTGGGTCTGAATCAGGCCCATGATCTTGGAAAAACTTTAATGAAACATCTATAGAAGTTGGAAAAACCTATAAACCTTTGAACCTCTTTAATATTTCTTGGAGTTGGCCAATCCATAAAAGACTGAATCTTGCCAGGATCCATCTTATAACTGTCCTGGGCATGATGCAATGTTTCTTTTAACATCTCAAGATTAGTTTGTAGAGATTGTAGTCTTTCAGCAACAGCAGGCATAGCGCAATCCTGTGGAAAATTAGGAAGCAGATTTGGGTCATACTTTTTGATGGAGGTAACTCAACAATAAAATCCAGGGAAATTGACCCTTATGGACGAGAGGGAATAGGCAGTGGCTGTAAGAGTCCAAGTGGAGAACTATGGGGAACCCTAGATTGGGCACAAATACTACAAAAAAGTAAAAAAAAATGTAAATCCTCTTTTCATTTCGGCCACCAGAAATAATGAGAACAGTTCATGGGTTTTTTGCACACCTTAGTGGCCTTCCAGTGTAGAGTCAGGAAAAAATTGCAGTACTTTTAATTGTGCTGATGCTGGTACATACAAACGATGTTTGTATTTCCATAAGTTGTTCCTGTAGGCTAAATGTAAACCTAAAGGAAGTCTTTAAAGGATGGGATATGCCCTGTAGCCTTCTTTGATATCAGATATCAGCTCACCTGTACCAGTAGCTCCTAAAAAGTTTGACTTAGGTGGGATTGTTTCTTCTGACTCCACTTGAGGAGAGGCATAAATATTTGCTCTGACTAGAGCAACAGCTTTCCCATTGTGGGATCCTGGTCTGTAAGAAATAAATTCAGGAATAAGCTCCATCTGTCTTGCTGGGTTGAAAGTCTCTTTGCAGACCGAACAAACTCTAAATTTTGGTGATCTGTAATTACAATTATTTGGTGTGAGGCCCCCTCTAGCAAATGCATCCATTCAGTGAATGCAGATACGATGACCAACAGTTCTTTATTTTCCATATCATAATTTTGTTCAGTCATTTGACAGGAGAAAAAGACACATGGATGCAATAACATCTTCTCTCCTACTCTTTGTGACAAAATCGTCCCAACTGCAGAATCTGAAGCATCTGTCTCAAGAATAAAAGGGAGCTCTAGGTTGGGATATATTAGTATGGGATCTGTTGGAAATTTTGTCTTCAGCAAGGAAAAGGCATTTTCAGCTTCGGGAGACCAATGGAAGGATAATCCCTTCTTGGTTAAGAGAGTAATTGGAGCCATGATCTTGGAAAAACTTTAATGAAACGTCTATAGAAGTTGGAAAAACCTATAAACCTTTGAACCTCTTTAATATTTCTTGGAGTTGGCCAATCCAAAAAAGACTGAATCTTGCCAGGATCCATCTTTAAGCCTTCAGGTGAAATGATGTAACCCAAAAACTGAACCTGAGTTTGATGGATTTCACACTTCTCCAGCTTAATGTATAACTGGTGCTCAAGCACAGTACGCACATGTTGATGAAGTTCTTCCTGGGAATTTGAGAAGATTAATATGTCATCAAGATATACGACAATGACCTGATCAATTAGATCCCTAAAAACATAATATATTAAACGTTGGAATGTTGCAGGGGCATTACACAGCCCAAAAGGCATTACCAAATTTTCAGAATGTGCATATTTGGTACAAAATGCAGTTTTCCACTCATCACCAGGTATTATGCGTATTAATTTAAATGCCCCTCGTAAATCTAATTTAGTGAAAATGTTATCTGTTCAAAGCCTCTCCATCAATTCTGAGATGAGTGGGAGAGGATAAAGATTTGTAATTGTAATGTTATTCAGTTCCCTATAATCAATGCATGGTCTTAATGAACCATCTTTTTTTTCATAAAGAAAATAGGCGCTCCTGCTGGTGATGTTGAAGGACGAATAAAACCTTCTGAAGCATTTTCATTGAGATATTCTTTAAGGACCTTCATTTTAGGATCAGCTAATGGGTAAATGCATCCAAAAGGTATCGTAGCCCCAAGTAACAAATCCACTGGGCAAACATATGGTCTGTGAGGTGGTAGTTTGTCAGCATTCCTTTTAACACAAACATCACCAAACTCTTGATATTGTGGAGGTAATTGTTTCAATGCTGGCAGGGAATCACTACTTTTGTTCTCTACATGAGAATGAAACTGTCTTTGTTTCCCAGTTGATGGTTGGATTATTTGTAGCTAACCAAAGAATTCCCAGAATAATGGGAAACTGGGGAGAGGAGATCAGGAGAAAGGTAATAGTCTCATAGTGACTTGATTTAATTGCTAAATCCAAGGGTTCAGTTTCATGAGTAACAGGACCGGAGTTCAGGGGTGAACCATTTACAGTTTCCATTAAAATGGGTGTTTGTCTTTCTAGGAACTTTATTTTGTTCTTCTTAGCAACCATTATATCCATAAAGTTGCCATTTGCACCAGAATCTACCATGGCTTAAGTGGAAATCCAATGAGGGTAAACCTGGAAACGAACTGGAATTATGAAGTGAGAATTATGATTTCCTTTATTCTTCTCAATTGTTGCTAAAGAAGACAAACTTTTAATAATAGCATTTAATTGGTGAGGGGTTTCAGAATTAACAGATTCTTAAAGATCAACCTCCTGGTGTACTAACATAGGTCTTCTGGGACAATTTGATACATAATGCCCTGGTTTGCCACAATAAAGACACAAGTTCTCCTGGCAGTGTTGCTCCTGTCTTTCGTTTAAACTTTGTTTGTGAAGTGTGTCCACTTGCATGGGTTCAATTTCAAATTCGCTGTTTGTTTTCACCTCAGCAGTTCCAAAATTTGAAGCACTAGATTCACAAAAATTTACATTAGTCTAGGCTGAGGCCCTTCTCTCTTGCTGTCTCTCAGTTAAACATCTCCCGTGATGAAATTTCAGTAAT
This sequence comes from Taudactylus pleione, assembly GCA_031769625.1. NCBI lineage: Eukaryota > Metazoa > Chordata > Amphibia > Anura > Myobatrachidae > Taudactylus > Taudactylus pleione. Next base: position 1,932,829 of record JAUIMM010000636.1, read on the forward strand.
GCCTTTTCAGCCGATTCCTTCCGGTTTGGATCATCAAAAGTTAATCTCATGGCTTTGAGAAATTAATCAAAACTCTCTAATATGGGGCTCTTGGTCTCAATGTAGGGTGATGCCAATGCCAGTGCCGCATATTTAAGTAACAAAAGAATACATCATACCTTCAGCCTTTCAGTTTTGAATTGGAAATTATATAGGTCAAAGTGCATCTGACACTGATTAATAAACCCACAAAACTTTTGAGGGTCTCCCACAAACCTGACTGGTGGGAGAGGAAGTGTAGCAAAAGAGCGTGAAACAGCAGTTGATCGATTCTAAAATTCTAATGTACGATTTTCATGTTGGGATATTCGCATAAAAAATTCTTGAAAACCATTATGTACATCCCAAGCCTTTTGTAACATAGTTTGTATTTCTGGTTTAATCTGTGAATCGAATCCCAGATATTTTTCTTTAATTCTGCCTGGCACTCAATTAACATGTTGGCTAAACTTGATACACACCACTTAATAGGCACATCTTCAGTGGACTCCATTTAGGCTTGAGTATCCTGTCATATCCCTGGTAACGTACCTGAAGTCCAGTAGCCAACAGAGGGTATATAATCAGCCGGGTATTCAGGAACTGAACCAGTAGATGTAGATCTGGTCAGTATCCAAGCAGGTAGTCAGATGTATGCCAATGTTGGTACACCAGGAGGAATTTCACAGGTAAATCAAGTATACAGGAACAAGTAACAGGAGCTGTGCAAGCAGAATACTCAAGCATGGTTTAAATCAGGAAATACCTATTTATAGGCCCAAACAGGAAACAGGATCCAAGATGGAGACCACTGATAACACTGGCCATCTTGGTTAAGGGCAAAACTAAGGGCAAATCAGGAACAAATAGTGACTTTTTGTGGTCAGAGGTGTTATAATAAGATACAATTCCTAACACACAACTTGAGCTTTCACTGCGTGCGATGAGCTTAGCAATTTCTGAGGAAGGTCAGACCTGTTGTAATTGTGTGTGAGGCTCCAATGGTACTCGATGTTTCTGATGGTTTTGCAGACTTGCAAAAATATTACGGATGTGAGTACGGGTATGTCTGCGTACTTGTGTTAGGCTGCAATGACATTGTGATTGCAAACATAGCATTGGCAACAGCAGTGGGTTTGCGTGCTAAATAATAGCTGCGATCGCAATAGCAATCCATAATGAATCAGGCCCATAGTCGTAACAATGTTATTATTGGCAACATAGTCACTGTTGACAAAATACACCAAACCCTGTCAGTGCTGGATTTCCCATTGACACATTATACGGATAATGTAATGTTGAATTCAATTTGCACTAAAAATGCAGACTTAATATGCAAATAATGTATGCAGATTGCAGAACTTGATGAATCTCATGATGTGTTCAGATGTGCAAATGTCGCATATGCACCAGTTTTATGCCACAGAATAATAACAGTAGTATATGTGCCAGGTTGATGCCGTATTCAATTGCTGGCAAAAAGCTGTTTTCGGCGAAAAAGTTTCGCCGGTAACGTAATTTCACCAGGCGAGAACTTATATCCGTATTCAATTCCAAAGACTTCTTGCCGGTGCAAAAAGTCTGTGCCTTGCAACCAGCTGAAAAGATTCGCCTATGAATAGGGGTTGGAAAAAAGTGCAGAATTGCGGTTTTGGGGTACACACTCCTGAAACCCACCTAGCACCCTTTGGACAGTCCTCCAAAGGTACACTGCATCAAAAAAAATTTTGAAAAAAAGTTGGGGGAAAAAGTTAAAGACTAGTGAAATAGACTCCAGGGGGTCCCCCAAGTATGCCCAAGCAGTTTTTTTTATTGCAGTTGTTTGCTGAAGGTGCATTTTTTAAAACCTCACTTTAGCAATTTTTAACCATGCTTGCACCCATTTTCATGTACCCCAAATTTGCTGAGACTACTTATATTTTCCCAAAAAAAGGCTGAATGCTATTCTTCACCACTTGTGCAAAGATGCAATATATCAGCAATTGAGAGCATTTAAGCACCCCAAATACCTTTAGCAGGGCTATTCAGTGGTATCCATAGTGATCCCCCATGTCAGTGCATCTTTTGGAGGGTGTCAGGATGATTTCCCCAAATCTGACATCATTTTTCGCCTGTTTGAGTTTCGCCGGAATGCGATTTTGCATCCTTTGGAATTGAATAGGGTGAAAAGTGGTTGCGTGCACGGAAAGTGTTTTCTACAAAAACATGCAATGTAGGCGGAAAGTCCGGCAAGCAAAAAGTCCTGGACTTTCCGCTGGCAATTCAATACGGGCCTTAGATTCATATCTTTTTCATTGGGAATCTCCTTTCACAGCCTAAACTAAGGGAAAATGCAATAAAAAACATAAGAGGCAAAAGCAACAGAACCCCACGACTAAATAATGAGTTGAATGGATCTAAGTAAATATAATTCTATATTTCACATACAACAAATGTTTAATTCCAGATATAAGGCAAAATGTAATATTCTATATGTCTAAATTCTAAAAATGTGCGAGTTTGCTGCTAGAAACATGCAACTGATGTAAGTGCAAGAACATGCAAACATGCACAAAACTTGCATCAAAGCTTCTTCCGCTGGCAAAACACGCCATCCATATGTTGCCCATGTTAAATATACAACTGACACAAAGCTAATACAAAAACTAGCAAAAAAATAGATTAATTTTAGGCTAGCGAGTTTAGCCTCAGCAGCAGCATGTTTAGCAGAAGCCTGCAAAGATCAGTAAGATCTGTGCAGGCTTTTGTGTGTTAAAAGGGAATGATAGTGTTAAAAACATGAAAAAAATATGATGTAGGGCCCCCACAAAAAAAACATAATCAGCACCAGGCTCTGTGAGCTGGTCCTGGTTGTGAAAATATTGGGAAAAAAACTTAAGGATCCCCTTTATTTTTATAAACCATCACCAGGCTTTGTGAGCTGGTCCTGGTTATGGAAATACAGGGGACAAAATGAGTAGGGATCTCTAACTAGTGGGTGTGTATTGCCATAGCAGGGGACACACTTGACTGGGTCCCCCTGCCAAAGCATTCACAACCCCACATTAGTCAGCCCAGACTGGGAATTCCCTCTGAAAGTGGGGACCCCCAATAAAGGAGTCCTCTTAGCAGTCCCCAGGCCCAGGGGGAATACAGGTCCCAGCAAACCTGCCCTGCTTGCTGGCATTTGGAGAACCACAAGTGCCAGCAAAGCTGGGCATTAAGGGTCTGCTGGTACCTGTACTACTTCTGTACATTAAACATTAAAATAAACACAATACACACACCGGGTGTTGTAATATTTTATTCCATACTCAGACTCACACATGCACACAATAAATACTTACTTTGGTCTTGGCCAAGCAAAAAACATACACACCAACCTTCTTGGTTCAGTTCCTCACTCGGACCATGTAGAATTTCCATAGGTGTTGGAAAAATTAAAAAAAACAAAAACCAGAGCTCACCGGACTTAGGGCCAGATTCAGACCCGCTTGCGAGTGCATAGCGCTCGCAAGTGGGTCGATGGTCAGGCAGTGTGCACTTGCGGCGTGCGCACTGCGCATGCACGAGTCCTGGAGTGAGTGAGATATCACTCGCTTCGGGGTTCACTACAAAACGGGGTGGCTGTCGATGTTGATCGACAGTTCACCCTGTTTTGTAGGCAGGGAGGGGGGGTGGCTGCACAAATGGAGGCGTTCCCAAAGGAACGCATGCCGTTTGTGGGTGGCCCTACTGACATCACACGTGATGTCAGTAGTGAACTTCCTGCTCTATTAGAGCAGGAAGTTCACTGGGGCTTGCGGTGGACGAGACCCTACCACAAGGGTCTCATTGCAAGCCCGATGGTCGTTAAAATCGCGACCATCGCCAGGCTGCCCGCAAAAGCTTTGGGTGGTCACCCACAGCTATGCGAGCGGCCTGGAGGCAGATTTTTTCTTTTAAAATCCGCCCTGATTCAGAGCGTGCGCTCGCATATAGCGAGCGCCTCTGAATCAGGACCTTAGTACTATGTGAATAAAGCTTTAGGAATGGTCTTTTCCAAAGAAATCTATGGCCGGACCATTGATTGGCTGAGAGCGCTGAGCTCCCTTGTCTCTCAGCCAATATACGCTTCTACATAAACTTAATTGGTGGCAATGGGAAGGTTATTTGCATTGAAAAAAATATGGCTCGTGTTTTTTTGCCGTATTTTCACAACCAGGATGGCTCATACAGCCTAGTGCTGGTAATGCTTTTAGGGGTGAGGGGGAACAATACGACTTATTTTTGTGTTTTGTAACTTTTTTTCCCTTTCAACACACAGAAGATTCTCACTGATCTGTGCAGGCTTCTGCTAAACACACTGCTGCCAATGGTTACATTGGCTAACTCGTATCTTGTAATGACACTTGCTTTACAATTTGTGAGTTTCCTGCAGTAACAATAGCATAAAACTCTCATTAACTTGCATTTCAGAAAAATGCGCACCTTCCAACTCGCAGGTTATTACATACTGTGACTTTCAGAACAAAATCACATCATACTCGCAGCAAGACAATGTGAGTCCATACTCACACAAAAAAATTGGACCTTATTACATTTAACCCTAGCAATTAATAATTTGGTGAAGTACAATATTTTACAGTATTTACTATTGTGCTATGCACAGGAAGAATTTATTATACCTATTGGATCTGAGAGTACATAGTTCTGTTTATGAAATAAACTACAGTAAATAACTGCAATATAAATATTAATATGAAATAAACAACTCAATTATTATGAATATATTTAGCTACTTACTTATAATTATTGCTGGAACTCTTCCTCATGTCCTAGCTATTTATTGTTATGTAAATTAATTAAATGAAGGAACTAAAAAGAACAAATGCAAAAGTGGCTTCCTGCACCCAAGTTAAATGAAATGTGGAAAGATTGCTTCATTTATCACAAAATAACTGGCACTATACAATACTGTACCTACAAAATAATACAATGAGATTTAGGGCAAAATTTACTAAGCATCGGGTTCTAACCCTGGCGGTTTGGTGGCAGTTTGGCGGTGGTTTTTAAAGGACAGCCCTGTTCTATTCTATCCTAAAATTTGTTTTGATGGTGGTTTTGCAGGGGTTTTGGCCTAGTAAATCTGCAGATAGCCAAACCGCCGCCAAACCGCTGGGGTTTAGAACCCGCCACTTATTAAATTTTGCCCTTAGAATCAAAGTAGAAATTCTCATAAACAAATGAATAAATAAAAACAATAAATAGATAAATTAAGGGGAAAATGTAACCAGCGTCCACCTCCATGTTATCCTCCTTACAGTTCTTCCTAATGCTGTGACTCCTCCTGCCTAGTAGGCCTATTACACCTCTTCATGTCTCACACGGTCACTGTCTGCATCTTTATACTGTCATTCAAACTGCTCCGCATAACATAATGTATGTTAAAAAATTACAGCCTATATTACTGTGCTCTAAAATGCATATTGTTTTTAAAATTATGTTTTCATATAACACAAGTATTGAACCATCTATGCAAAAATATATACGTTGTTTAAGTTAAGAATACAGGGCTTGATTCAGAGTTGTACGATAATGCTGCCGTTGCTTCAAATGTGTATACAGATGCTATGCAAAACTATGCAAATGTCACAGCTGCTGGGATATATATTGGGACACCCACCTGCTGGTTTTGCAAATCTAAGCATCTGTGTAAAGTGTCACAGTATCTGCAAAGACGCATCATCAGTCGCAGATTATTTGATTGCAGTCCTGAGTGAGTCTATGGTCCTGCAGACTGGTCATGATTATTGAGGCGCGGAAGCCATCATACTTGCAAATGGGATCACTGTTGCAGGGTGAGACATGCCTCCAAAATGGTCATCACACATCTGCACTCCTTGCCGTCACTCTTTATTACCTCCCCCAAATGCTCCCTTCCTGTCAATCACAGTGCGACTCATGCACAGACGGCCGATAATCAAATGTGAAAATATCGGCATAGCATACAACTACGAATCATGTCCATAGTCATTTGGAACATATCTAAATAAGTATATCAAACAAATAGTATTTTTTTAGTGTTTTAAGACTTCACATGTCAATTAATTATCACTGTTAATATTGTGTGTCTTGTATACATCCTGAGTCTCTTCCTTATTTTACTTAATAGTCTAATCTTCCTTTTTTGCTAACATTGATCACTCCATAGCTTCTAGTGTATTCCACATTTTGGTAGGATCTTTAACCGTAAACCTGAGTTTCCACAACTTTGCTAATTTTGGGCATGTACCCATGACTGTTCCACCCACATCCTGCCCAGTGCCGCACCCCATTCTAGTTGTGTGTTGCCCTCATACAGAATGTGGTATACCACTACAATTCTTACCTTAAGTGGAGTGGTGACTTAGTGGTATGTTCTCTTGTTAGAGGGGCCGGTCGGGGGCAGAGTCCACTAGGCCCCTGTCCCCTTATCTGTCAGTGGCATTCTCCCCTGATTACAGGGGAGTGAATACACTGATTGTGCCTCCTGGATCTGAACTAAACTAATGTATTTTTAATTGGTTTTTTTATTAGGGGGCATAGCCACACTTTCATGATTAGGCCATGCCCCCACCTTTACTGGGCCTAGACAAGCTTTCTATGGCCCTGCATATCTGTAGGTTGTACACAACAAACCCATGCTACTCAGTCTGTAATTCCACGTCATTCTCTAACAGATTAAAGTTTGCTCAACTTGTCAATATCAGTTCACTAGCAATTTTTTTAATTTAAAATCTAACATTAGCTGAAAATATTTCAGAAGTGGGTTATAATGTGCTAGCACTAAAAATGATTCAAAAGTGGCTCTATAAGGTAAAGTGTATAAAATTAATAATAAGAGCGCTAGTGATAATGTACAATGTAAATAAAATAAATAGTTTTTGAATAAAATAATAACGAAAATAAAAATAAAAATAAAAAATAAAGAAAATTAAAGTAAAATAAGCATGAAAATAATAAAAAAAAATTAATAATAAACCAAAAATAGAAAGAAGGAAAGAGAATTGACATACAGCATTGATCGTTTATAGCTCTTTTGAGAAAAGTTAGTGGAGACCTTGTGGGATGTGTATCAATTATGTCCAGGGGATCACATACTATCTTTCCCTACCTCTATTCTTGGATGGAAGTGGCAGCTGAGTCCTTTTGGTATGGTCCCAGCGGCAGTGTGATCCCCGCTGATGGTAGCTGTCAGCGTTCCTTCCCGACGTCACTGGCCTCTACTGACTGCTGGTGATAGCATCCCTTGTACAGCCCGCGGATGGCAATGGCTCCCAGCTGATGGATACTGTCTGTGTTCTTTCCCGGCATGACTGGCCTCGACTGGCTGTAGGTGATGACGTCACTTGTAGAGGCCGTGGGTAATGTGCGGACAATGCTGCTGAGTATGGGCTTGTTCCTGGTTGTCTCCACTGGCAGCCTCCATCGCATTTCATGTGATAATCGCACTTTATCAAGGATAAAAATTTTATTTTATTTAATCACTAAGTATTATTCTTTTTCCTTTTTTTCTGTGTTTCTTTCTAAACACTCATATTCTGTTCTTTCTAATCTTCGACGTACTTTTTTATACAAATGGCATATATAGAATTATATATATAGAATTAAAATGTCCTTTTTCTCATGCGGTTACCGCTATTTTTTACCCACTTCCGGTTTTGTATTTCCGGTTTTTAATGGAAACAATAAAGTTTTTCTCCTATAAAAAGGAACATTTTATGGACAAAAGCTATCCTTGATGAAGTGCGATTATCGCACGAATCGCGATGGAGGCCGCCAGTGGAGACCACCAGGAACAAGCCCATACTCAGCGGCGTTGTCCGCACATTACCCGCGGCCTCTACAACTGACGTCATCACCAACGGCCAGTCGAGGCCAGTCACGCCGGGAAATAACACTGACAGTTTCCATCAGCCGGGAGCCATTGCCATCTATGGGCTGTACAAGGGACACTATCACCAGTGGTCAGTAGAAGCCAGTTACGTCGGGAAGGAACGCTGACAGCTACCATCAGCAGGGATCACACTGCTGCTGGGACCATACCAACAGGAATCAGCTGCCACTTCCATCCAAGAATAGAGGTAGGGAAAGATAGTATGTGATCCCCTGGACATAATTGATACACATCCCACAAGGTCTCCACTAACTTTTTTCAAAAGAGCTATAAACGATCAATGTTGTATGTCAGTTCTCTTTCCTTCTTTCTATTTTTGGTTTACTATTAACTTTTTTTATTATTTTCATGCTTACTTTACTTTAATTTTCTTTATTTTATTTTTTATTTTTATTTTTGTTATCATTATTTTATTCAAAAACTATTTATTTCATTTACATTGTACATTATCACTAGCACTCTTATTATTAATTGTATTAGCTGAAAATAGCTTAGAAGTAAAGCTAATCCATGCTTATACTCAAAGTTTGAAAAAGAGAAATGGATGTACAGTATATGCTCCTACATATGGATGATTTGATTATTGCCCATGAAGAAGAAAAGATTCCCAAAACTAAGTGAAGCTCTAGACTCACACTTTGATACTAAAGACCTGGGTGAGGTGACATACAAAAATATGCTACCTAGGAATCCACATACAGAGAGAAGAAAATGCAAGTTTTCTGTTCAATCAATCTATTACAATTCGTACAATTCTCAATCAATTTAGAATGTCAGAAGTAGAAGGTGTGGCAACACCTTTGAAATATCTGAAATTAGAAGGAGAAGATGATCTCTTAATAAATAATAAACAGTACAGACAAGTAGTGGGGACACTTTTATATGTGGCAACTACTACTAGGCATGATATTTCAGTAGATGTATCTAATCTTTGTAGACATATGAGTAAACCTTGTCAAAGAGATTGCAATGCAATTAAGAGTGTGAAACAGTGAATAAAACACAGACAGGACTTGAACCTGATATTGTCAGCAGAAGGTAAACTTGAATTCCATGGATATGTACAGTATGTGCAGATTGGGCAGGTGATTACAGGTATTGCAAATCAACATGTGGCTACAGTCCAATCTCATGGTCCAGTGAAAAATAAATATCAATTTTTTTATCATTAACATTAGCCAAATACATTTCAGTTGCCTATGTCAGTTAAGAAGTTGTTCGGTTACGTCAGCTACTACAGGATTTTGGAGAGTCAGTAGCTAAACCAACAGTATTGTTTGAGGACAGTCAAGGATGTATAAAGTTTGCAAATAGTGAAAAGATAAATGCTAGAACCAAACAAGTTGGTGTTAAGCAGAATTGCCTTCATGATCTAAAGGATCATAATGTGATTCTGCTGTTGGCATATGTTTTGACAAAGCCAATACCAAGGCCAAAGTTTGAGGACATTAGATCCAAGATAGGACGGTTTAAGAAGCAGTTAACAGGGCTTATTTGACCTGTGTCATTGTACATGTAAATGTCATCTGTGTTCAGCTGCTAATAAAGTTTGATAAAAAGAAGGTAGCTAGGAGGTGTGTTTGTCCTATCTGTTGCAAAAGAAGATGTTTTGTCTTTCCTCCCCCATATTGAAAGCTCCAAGTTAAAGACTGTAGCATGTATTTGTTCCTGTTTATAATTAAATAAAGAGTTCCTGTGTGATTATACATTTTGCTGCTCCTATATGGTGTATCTGCTAATAGATATCCATGATATCACCTGTATTCCTGTGTAATGAAATCCCTTATACTTTGGATTTTACACATGTAAGTGAAAATTACTATTTTTGCTTACATTAAGTACTGATGTTTTGGCCCCAAAATGTTAATGTTCTGTCACCAGCTAACTCTAGTTCTTTGGTAAAAAAGAAAACCCTCTTACTGTAATGGCTCTTTTTGTACTTTAAAGATTACAGTCAAAAAATTTATTTTGTGAACCTCTGACCATTCTTTAATAAATCCTACTTTAAGAGTCAGACATTTTTGTGTCTAACTAGGGAGAAATATACATCTTGAGAAAGTTACCAGGTACTGCTTAAGACGGCATGTCATAAATTCTTACTTACAGTACTAACTTGATCAGTAATTTGGCTCAGTATTTATAACAAAAATCAATGCAATATTTCCCCTGGTGTTTTATGGTACTTTTTTTTGCTGTGTGTAAGCAACGAATATGTCTATAATATACACAAGTCGGAAAATAGAGTGTGATATTTTTAAAAGTAGATTTTAACCTAGAGAAACAGGAAATTACAACCAGTTTGCAAATAAAGATTCTACTTAGTGACATTTACTTAGTCACAGCAATTAGGGGAATGTAAAACCCATTATTATGAATCAGTCTTATTGGTCAGGTTTTCTTGAGCTGTTTGTTTTTTAATATAAGAGAACACCGCAGAAAAATTATGATTTTGAATTTTATTGGTCACTATTGGTTTTCCTATGTAACAATTTTCAGCATTTATATTGGCTCCGACAGTAAAATAATAATAATAATTATAATAATTGTTATTATCATTATTATTATTACTATTATATTAGTAAAAATAATATCAGAACACATAAGTATATATTTTTATCTGCATAGCAATGATCTGCTTTTGTTTTATTATAAAAATATATACAGTAGATTGATCTTTTAGTACTGGATTTAAGCACATGTTTTCCTTTGTTGTACTGTCACTGAGTTTGCATAGCTTGTGCAGACATTATGGAACTGGGACTGCAGCTGTACATGTGCAGTACTTAAAAGTGCTTGGATTTTGCCATTGGAATTCACCCATTGATAGTAAAACTACTTAGCATTGGGAGGAAACTTTCAATGATTATGACCCTTTGGAGGTCAATGGCCATCCCTATGCCAAACTTCTGCACTCCAAATTTTGCTATGTGGCATGGTGTTGTTGTGTTCCACCTTCTAGCTTTATATATTTCACATTTCAATGTCAAACTGTCATTGTAAATGACAGAAAATCATTCAGCGATCACATGGATGCAATACTGTCAGAAATTAAGAAAAACAGTCAGTTGTAACTAGCATGGATTTTGGATGTATGCAATATTTTCAAAGTCATGAAATACATTTTTCCTGAACTTGACTTTCAATAGCACTGGGTTTTTTATAGTGTCAAGAGTGGAATGACAGGACTTACATTATCATTGACAAAAGGGATGAATTTTAAAGTAAATCTAAAATGTTTGAGTGTTAGAAATCAGCTAAATGCCCATGTACATTATTATTAGCTGTCAGTTTGATTGTTCACAGTATAATCAAAACAGAAGTTCAGTTCTAATGTAAGACTCTTTAAAACACCTAAGATTTCTTCTTTAGAACATTGATGACATTTCATGAATATTTTGACTAAAGAACTAGTCTGTACAGTATAATAATGGAACATTTTCTAATGCTATAGAAAGTACTGTTCCAGATTAAATAAATCCTGTCTACAGTAGAAATATATGCCAAACACAATTTAACATATACTGTACATCTATAAAAATATTTAAAACACAAAATATATAAAATATTATATATATATATTTATATATATATATATACATATATAAAAAATCAAAAACAAAAAGCACTAATCCACAGCCCTCACCATTCCCATATTTGTTTCTATTTAAACATGTGTGACCACATTGTTTAAATAGAAATCACAGGGGCTCTGCCTCACAATAATAACTAACAATAATAATGATAAACAGTGGGGTTTTGGTTCATGAATTGATCAATGCATTTTACCTTGTAGCCCCCATCAATGGACCCCACTTTAATGCAAGTCTTTATTGCTCAGAAATAAAACATGGAAATAGCTATCACATTAGTATTAAACTCAAAGTATGCTATCTGGGTTAAAGCTCACAATAACTTTGCTTTTAAAGGTGAGACAGTCACCAAGCACACCTGTTGTAAATAACCTAGGAAAACAGTTGACACAAGCTGGATTAAACAGGTTATAAACATACTTTGCTGGGCAGCTTTCTGGGAGCAGCAGGAGGGGGACCTGCTGCTCTCCTCTTCGGGGGGCGGGGCCAGGCGATGACGCAATTTGCCTAATTTAGCCCCGCCCCTTCCCGACGGACTCGATAATTTCAGGTAAAATCTCCCCATCCTGCCCACTTCACTAGGAAGTGGGCGGGATGCAGGAGATATGCCTACTCTTCCGGGATCGCGGGGGGTTACCTGAAAAATCGGGAGCCTCCCGCGATTCCCAGGAGAGTAGGCATGTATGGTTATAAAGGGTGCAGGAGAAAATGTGATCACAAAATTATGAATTAAAAAAACCTTGAATTTAACAGAACAATGACCCCAAACATACAGCCAATGTCATTAAGAACTATCTTCAGTGTAAAGAAGAACAAGGAGTCCTGGAAGTGATGATATGGCCCCCACAGAGCCCTGATCTATACATCATCGAGTCTGTCTGGGATTACATGAAGAGACAGAAGGATTTCAGAAAGCCTACATCCACAGAAGATCTGTCGTTAGTTCTCCAACTTGTTTGGAACAACCTCACTGCCGAGTTCCTTCAAAAACTGTGTGCAAGTGTACCTAGAAGAATTTATGCTGTTTTGAAGGCAAAGGGTGGTCACACAAATATTGATTTGATTTAGATTTATCTTCTGTTTATTGACTTTGCATTTTGTTAATTGATAAAAAATAAACTATTAACACTTCAAGCATTCTTACTTTGCAGCATTTTTTCCACACCTGCATAAAACATGTGCACAGTATTGTATATATAAATCTGAAAAGGGAACTCTTAATGATTCAAAAATCTCAAAGTGGATTGATCATCAACATTTCAGCGCATCAGCCCTTTTGTCAGTACACACTCATATATAAATACATACAACATAGAATGTACACCATACATTGTAAATACCCTTACAGCGTGCGCTGCCCGCTGCCTCCATCCTCCTTCTGACCTCTGGGCACCCAGGAAGCAGACGCTCTTGAGAGACACACTTCCGCCCACCTACATTGCATAGCAACTGCACAGATTGGGATCCAGCAGAAGAGGCCCCCGCTACCTAGTGAGCACTGTGATATGTGCAATGGTAATTAAGTACTTTAGTGCCAAGCTTCATACCAAATAAAACATGAATGCTTAATTCACGTCACAAGATATTTTCTCTTTCTTGATTGGTGTCAGACCCTTATAACATTCTTTACATACTTCCAAACTCAAATTCCAAATAACACATCATACATACTACAGCCAAATGAAGGAAGGAATGGATTGTGGAAGTTCCAGAAATCGCAGTGTTTAAATATATTACACTGGGGAACAATACAACATTTTTTTTTCTTGCCAAGGATTTAAGATCAGTTTGAGAGTACTTGCAGGTCTTATTTTTGCATTAGATCTTCGCTATAGCTGAATTGGCTCCAGTTTTCAAATTAATGAAAAATTATAAAATTCAATTATTTTCTCCATTTGAAGTACCATACTAGTCTAGGCCTGCTTTACTTAACTGAATTGACTTAGTTTTGCTTTTTTAACAACTACCCTCTTTCAACAATAACAGGAATTTGTTTTATTTGTGATAACGTAGCTGGTAGTCCTGTTTGAGACACATAACACATTCAAATCTCCTCACTAATGCAGTGCACTGCTGAGCCTGCTGGAACATCCTCAGACCACAGCCACGCCTCATCCCAGATTAAAGAGAGTAGCAACGGAGAGGACCGAGTGATACAGTTACCACACCTCCTGTTCCTTTGTTCTGCCCTCTGACCCACCACAACCAGTTTCCCACAGTTTGGGCTTGTTTAGTTCAGTACATCCTCGGCTTTTGTTGGGAGTTAGCACTGAATATGTGAAAGAAAACATTTTCACCATAAAAATGAGTTCTTCTTGGTGACTGTGTACTAGCAACCCTGATGTTTTTTGTTATTTTTGTGGCAAATATAGTGTTTCAAAAGATATAAAAATTTTAATTGTATTCGCAAAACAAGCGTATCAGGCTTGTGTTGGATGTCACATACGTCAGTAAGACAAGATTTTGGCGCCTCACAAAGTTTGTAAAACCTGCATGGAATCACTCCACAATTGGACAAAAAGTGGTCGAAAAGGATTTAATTTTGGCATACCTATGATGTGGTGTGAGCCAAAGATCACTTGTGTGACTGCTATTTTTGTGCTGTAAATGTGAAGGGTATAAAATTGATTTCAGAAACACAAATGGGAATAGTGTGAATTCTACAAAACAACCGATACCACATAGCGAATATTTACCTGTACCATCATTCAGTGCTTTGAGCAAAGTTGAATGTGATGATGTGGAAATGTTAATTTCATCAAGTGCAAGTGACAACATAGATGAAAGTGAGTTTGAAGAAAGTTCCTCTACTCCAAAAAAATCGAAAAAAGAAGCTGAGCTTTTAGCATCCAGACTTCAATAAAAGCACTGTCTTGAGCCGGATGTTACTATAATGTCATATCAAAATAGAGAGCAAGCCACACTGCCATTCTTTAGCCAAGATAAGAATCTTTTGTATTGCAACAATATTCCGGAACTTCTCCAGATAATGGGCTTACCAGAATATTGAGCAGAAGACTGGCGGCTCTTTTTGGATAGTTCTAAAAGGAGCTTAAAATGCATATTACTGCACAATGGGAATAAATTTGCATCGATTCCTATCATTCTGTCATGGCCAGGGTCTCTCGGCATGGTGGTCCTGGTGAGTCATGTGTTCCCTCCAGCCAGTCATAGCATGGCACAGGGTATTTAGGAAGGTCCAGAGCCTTCCTTTATTGCCAGTGCAACGTGTATCTCAGCCTAACTGAGAGGAGTTCTCTGTGTTCACCTCTTGTTCCTGTGTATACGCTATCTGCCAGCCTGCTTGTCAGCTCCAAATAACCCGCTGGACTACCCTACCTCCTCCACTGCCTTTTCCCCTGCCTGAGTGCCTGAGCCTGCTGACACACTACACCCTGCCTCCATTTCACTCCCAGCTGGACTCATCACCTCTGCCTGTGTTTATTTCAGTTCACTAACCTGCATACCTGGACTGTTCTTATCTGCTACTATCTGGACATTCTACCATTATGCTCACTATAGTAATCAGGTGCACTTTAGTGCTAAACCTGTACTTTTGCTTTTGCCATTCCCATGTCTTCTAAGCCACTCATTAAAAATCCTACCTTTTTGTTTAGATCTGCTTCTGTGTTTGCTCCTGTCACCACTCCGGGTCTACAACTAAACCAGAACATTACAGTTTGCACTGGCCCCATGGATCTGGCCACGGATCAGGAGTCTGGAGTGGATTTATTCCAGTGCATTTCTGGTCGTCTAGAAAACCTGGAAGCTACGCAACATCAAATGGCTCAATTTCTGCAAGAGATGTCTAAGCGACAGGATAAATTGCAAACTTCCTTATCCACCCCTGGAGTACCAGCAACTACATCCGCTTCAGCGTCTGGGAATACAGGAGGCAGGTCATCTCCCCGCTTACATCTCCCTATGACAAGCAAATTCGATGGCAATCCTAAACTCTGTCATGGATTTCTAAAATAGTGTGATATATACTTCACTCTACAGCCTGATAATTTTTTAATTGCAAGAACCAAAGTGGCTTACATTGTCTCCTTGCTATCTGGCCAGGCCTTGGATTGGGCTTCACCACTCTGGGAGTGTTCAGACCCGCTGCTGGATAATTACCCAAGCTTTGTGTAATCATTTAGGAGGATTTTTGATGAACCTGGGCGTACTGTATCAGCATCATCTAGCATCATGACACTGAGACAAGGAATCCGTCCTGTCAGCCAATATGCCATGCAGTTTCAAATCTTGGCATCAGAGCTCAAATGGAATGAGGAAGCCCTCACCACAGCCTTTTGGCATGGTCTGTCAGATTGACTAAAAGATGACCTGGTCACCCGTAAGCTTCCTACCAACCTAAACGACATGATTTCACTTTGTATTAAAGTTGACCTGTGCTTCAGAGAACATCAGGCTGAAAAGCACAGAACTGACCAGCAAAGGTCATTTACCCCTTCCTTTCCTACCCATCCAATTCCTTCCCCTACAGACGAAGAACCAATGCAGGTGAATCATACCCATCTCTCCAAAGAAGAACGTCAGAGAAGATTACAAAAAACCTCTGTCTGTACTGCGGAGAGTCAGGTCACCTGGTGGTCTCTTGTCCCCATAAACCGGGAAATGCCAAATCCTAACTGATCCTGGGGGCATCAAGTTAGGAGTTATGAGCCCGTCCCCAAATACTAAAGATTTCAAAATTACCTTAGCTTTGTATCTCAAACCTAAACCTATCTTTGCCACTGCTCTACTTGACTCTGGAGCAGCCGAAAATTTCATGACTTCCAGCTTAATCGACAAACTACAGATTCCTTGTACATCTCTCAATCATGCTATTTCCCTGACCTCTGTAGATGGAAGTCCTCTAACTAATGGAATAGTCACCAAGGAGACTCAACCAGTACTAGTCTGAATTGGGGCTCTTCATTCTGAGTCTTTAAAGTTCCTAGTGATACCAGAGGCTTCTCAAGAAATTATCCTAGGTCTACCCTGGTTATGCCAGCATAATCCCAGGATAGACTGGTGTTCCATGCAGATTCTTTCGTGGGGTACAGACTGTCAGAAATCCTGTCTTCCCAAGATACGACCTATAAGAAAGACAGCTCCATTAATTTCTTCAGCCATTCCTAAAGAATACCAGATGTTCGCTGATGTGTTTTCTGAGCAACAAGCAAATGTCTTACCTCCTCACAGAGAATGGGATTGTCCAATCGATTTAATACCTGACAAGATACCTCCTCGTGGTCGTACCTATCCATTATCCTTGTCTGAGACTCAAGCCATGTCCGAATACATCCAGGACAACCTGGCAAAGGGTTTTGTTCGTCCTTCCACCTCACCTGCCGGAGCTGGGTTCTTTTTCGTTGGCAAGAAGGACGGTGGCCTGAGACCTTGTACAGATTACCCGGGTCTTAATGAAATAACAGTAAAGAATCGATACCCTTTTCCCCTGATTACAGAGTTGTACGATAGGGTCAAAGGTTCCATCATATTTTCAAAGTTTGATCTAAGAGGGGCTTATAACCTCATCCGTATTCGTGCTGGCAATGAATGGAAGGCCGCCTTTAATCCCAGTGATGGACATTTTGAATACTTGGTGAAGACCTTTGGATTATGTAATGCCCCTGCTGTTTTTCAGAGTTTTGTTAATTAGATTTTTCGGGACCTACCTGGAAGATATACTAATCTTTTCATCTTCTGTAGTGAAACATCACGAACATGTGAAGGAATTTTTAACTCGTCTGAGAAAGAACCACCTCTACTGCAAGTTGAAGAAATGTGTCTACAGTGTACCCAGTGTGCCTTTCCTTGGCTATGTCATCTCTGGTTCCAGTCTGGAAATGGATCCCAAGAAGGTACAGGCGATTTTGGATTGGACTCAACCTCAGACTTTGAAAGCCATCCAGAGATTACTGGGGTTCGCCAACTACTATAGACGCTTCATCAAGGGATTCTCGTCATTACTGGCTCCCATTTCAGCCTTGACCCATAAAGGTGCCAATCCTGCCCTATGGTCACCTGAGGCAGAGTCTGCTTTTCAGCTCCTAAACCAAGCCTTTATTTCTGCTCCAGTCTTTTGACAGCCAGATCTGGATAGGCCTCTTTTAGTGGAAGTGGACGCATCATCAGAAGCTGTGGGAGCAGTCCTATCCCAGCATTATGAGGACAATCGAGTTTATCCCTGTAGGTTTTTCTCCAAGAAATTCTCACCTCCTGAAAGAAATTATGCCATTGGCGAACAAGAACTCCTGGCAGTGAAGTTGGCATTAAAAGAATCGAGATACCTGCGGGAAGGAGCACAATTTCCTTTCACTGTGTTTACTGACCATAGAAACCTTCTGTTCCTCAAGAACCTTCAATGTGTAAGTCCTCGTCTGGCCCGATATTTTTTGCCAGGTTCCAGTTCACCCTGACCTTCCGGTCTGGGTCACTTAATCAAAAGGCGGATGCCCTATCTAGATCTCTCCTCTGTGACAACAAATTAGAGAATCAACACAATACCCCTGTCTTGGAATCAAGAGTGTTCGCCACTTTACAGGTCCAGCCTCCTACTGGGAAATATTTTGTGGCCCCGGAGTTAAGGAAGCAGCTTCTCATTTGGGCACATTCCTCTCGCTTTGCAGGGCACTCTGGCACCCGGAAGACATAGGAGTTTTTAAAGAGAAACTATTGGTGGCTATCCATGAAATCGGATGTATTAAAATTCATTTCTTCATGCTCCTCCTGTGCCCAGCATAAATCATAAATCAGGTTCCGGCTGGTGAATTGTTGCCACTACCCATTCCATTGCGTCCATGGACGCATCTCTCCATGGACTTTGTCACGGATCTGCCAAACTCTCAAGGGTTCACTACCATCTGGGTTGCAGTAGACCAATTCTCAAAGATGGTCCATTATATACCCCTAAAGAAACTGCCTACTGCTACTGACTTGGCTCACCTGTTTGTTCAACACATATTCTGTCTCCATGGCCTTCCTGTTAACATAGTATCTGACCGTGGTGTTCAGTTTACTGCAAAGTTTTGGAGGGCCTTATGTTCTGTACTTCAGGTGAAATAAAATTTTTCCATGGCTCACCACCCACAAAGTAATGGCTCCACTGAGAGGGTTAATCAAGACCTTCCTGAGGATTTTTATGACATCGTCTTAAGATAATTGGGCTGCCTTGCTACCATGGGCCGAGTTCACACATAATGCCTTCTACCACTCTTCAACTAATCAAACTTCATTTCAGATTGTTTATGGTCTTCATCCCTGTGTTCCTGAATTCCAAAGTCTGCCTGTCTTTGATGTCCCAGCCATAGAAGACACAGTGCTGGATTTTGCTGCCATTTGGACTCAAGTATGTGCTGACTTGGTGAAGGCATCCTCACGTTATAAAATTCAGGCCGATAAAAAGCGTAGGAAGGTACCATGCATGCAAGTTGGAGACATAGTCTGGATGTCTACCTGGAATCTTCATCTTTGAGTCCCATCTCTGAAACTTGCCCCACGCTTCATCGGTCCCTTCACCATCATAGAGGTCATCAACCCGTGGCTTATCGCCTACAGTTGCCCCCAAACCTGAAAATCCCCAACTCCTTTCACATCTCCTTACTCAAACCCCTGGTGCTGAACAAGTTCCACAGAGTCCTGCCTGTTTCTCCCCAAGTCCAGATGGAGAGAGTAGTCGAGTTTGAGGTCTCCCAGGTCCTGGATTCCCGTCTTCACAGAGGTCGCTTGCAATATCTGCTGGATTGGAGGGGTTATGGTCTGCAGGAGCGCTGTTGGACCGATGCCCGAGATGTCCATGCTCCTGCACTCATTAGGAAGTTCCATTCTGCCCATCCAGAGAAGTCCTGAGGCCACCCAAAAAGGGGGGGTACTGTCATGGCCAGGGTCTCTTGGCATGGTGGTATTACCTGTGAGGTCACTATGGCGGGGGTTTTTTGCTGGCGCTGGCGCTGGTGTTTGGCGAGGGGCTTTGGCTGCGCATGGTTCTGTGCAGTCACATTATCACTCAGGGCTGGTAAGGCCTGGCGGTGTTTCCGTTCCATTTTGCATGGGCGCCGCCATCTTGCCTTCTGGCCATGTGATTCAACTGCCCAATCCTGGTGAGTCATGTGTTCCCTCCGGACAGTCATAGCACGGCACGGGGTATTTAGGAAGGTCCAGAGCCTTCCTTCATTGCCAGTGCAACGTGTATCTCAGCCTAGCTGAGAGGGAGTTCTCTGTGCTCACCTCTTGTTCCTGTGTATACGCTATCTGCCAGCCTGCTTGTTAGCTCCAAATAACCCACTGGACTACCCTGAATCCTCCTCTGCCTTTTCCCCTGCCTGAGTGCCTGAGTCTGCTGACACCCTACACCCTGCCTCCATTTCACTCCCAGCTGACTCATCACCTCTGCCTGTGTTTATTTCAGTTCACTAACCTGAATACCTGGACTGTTCTTATCTGCCACTATCTGGACATTCTACCATTATCCTCACTACAGTAGTCAAGTGCACTTTAGTGCTAAACCTGGACTTTTGCTTTTGCCATTCCCATGTCTTCTAAGCCACTCATTAAAAATTCTACCTTTTTATTTAAATCTGCTTCTGTGTTTGCTCCTGTCACCACCCCGGGTCCACAACTAAACCAGAACATTACACAGTCATTCAACAAAATTTAAAGAACAGTATGAAAATATTAAATTAGCCTTTGAAAAAATTGCTTATTCTCAGCATCAGTGGTCTGTTTGTGTCAATTTAAAAATTGTAAACGTTCTTCTTGGGCAGCAAAGTGGATATACTAAGTATCTTTGTCACATATGCTAATGGGATAGTCATGCAAAACAAAAGCACTGGCAGCAAACTGTATGGCCTCCAAAAGAAGTTAAAACTGTAGGAGAAGACAACATCATTCATGCCCTTATACTGCTGCCTCTCAATATCAAACTGGGTTTAACTAAACAATTTGTAAAGGCATTGGACAAGTCAGGTGATTGTTTCATGTATAGTTGTCAAGCATTTCCATTTCTTAGTGTTGAAAAATTAAAGGCAGGAATTTTTGATGGCCCACAGATACAGAAACTGGGGAAGGATCCAAATTTTACCACATCTATGACTAAAACCGAATCTGAAGCATGGCTGAGTTATGTGTCTGTCATTCAAAAGTTTTTAGGCAATCACAAGGCAAACAACTATCATGAATTAGTCCTCAACATGCTAAAATGTTTTGAGAAAGTAGGTGCCAACATGAGTATTAAAGTAAGTTTTTTCTACAGCTATTTAGATCACTTCCAGTCCAATCTAGGAGATTTAACCGAAGAACAGGGTGAACGGTTCTACCAGGATATTCAGGTAATGGAAGAAAGATATTAAGGAATGTGGGATCGTCACATGATGGCCAATTACTGTTGGAGACTGCAGAGGGACTGCCCGCAACAAGAATACAAAATAAAATCCTACAAAAAATGGTTCTCATAGCTTCCTAACACTTATGTATGTAATTATCCTGTCTTTTTATAAATTTAACGAATCAAATTTAATCAGAATAAAAAAAATATCTTTTTAACTATTTTTAACATTGTTAAATTACATTTTTCATAAATATTAAAGACATATGCATATCTCAAAAACTAGAGCCAATTGAAAAATAAGCATGGCATATTCATGTTCAGGAGCACAAAATTAATCGAAATCGACTTTCTTAGCTCACTAGTATAGATTTCCTTTTTAATGGAGTGTAAAAATAAATTGTTCTCACATGAACATGGCCCTGTATTTTACTTTATCAGATATATTTTCAACTGCAGTAAGGGGCGGAGATCAGAGAAGAGTTAAATCTTTCATATTATACTTTTGTATCTCAAAATTAGTAAGAGGTACAAACACTATTTATACAATTCAGAATGGTTCAGTACACAAGTTTCTCTCAAGCCATTGTCAGGGGCATCAAGAGCTGCACCAGGACAGGGTTGTGTGGCCTAATCATGGGAGGCATGGCCGCACCCCCTTAGGCTAAAAAAACATTTTTGCAGTGCTGCTGCTCACCAAGGAGGGGGCACTGTGAGCCCCACAGCCAAGCGCAAAGCCAAGGGGACATGATCAGTGTGAATGCTCCCACCCACAGGCATAGGAGACTGCTACGGCTGCTGCTCAGCAGCCGTGAGCAGTCTCCCACTGCAGCCCAGCACACAGCAGCGTGTGCTGGGCTGCTGTGAGATAAGAGGCAGGGGGCGGTGCTGAACCAGGGCCCCCGCTGGGTCCCTCTAGCAAGCCCGGCCCGGGTAATTAGTACCTGCTCTCCCCCATCTTGGTGACCCTGGCCATCGTACATTTAGGTATCTGAATTTGTAATTGGACAAAGATATGAAGATTCCTTTTTTAAAACTGATCTACAACCACAGTTTAGACCAGGAATATAGGGGGCTATAATAGAATGCTAAGCTCAACCTCATCTGTAATGATGGCTAAAACATGCAGTATATTTATAAGTCCTTATAGTAAGGGGACAATGAAAAGGTCTAATGCTGTATTTGAAGTGGTTTATTTCCACATATCTATGCACAATGTTTTAAAAGTACTGTTTCACAACACTTAAAGGGTGTCTAATCTGCATAACATTGGAGTCCATTTGTGGTACTGTAAATGTACTCTGTCATTTTCCAATTAAGAGATTCACAATTATCTAAAGAGAACAATATACAGTATAATGGACTAATTAGAATTAGAAATATATTTTCATGAAAGTAATAATAAATTGTTAAAGTAATAGATATTAACAATCTTACAATGCATTGAGACTCAATAACTGTCTTTCTAATATTTTTCTAAATTAATATGATATTGTTGTTTATATTAAATTTTGATACCTCATGATTCATTATCTTTTTATTCTTTATCTTACTGTGATTTGAGCTACATTATCATACTGCACTATATTTTGCTAAACAGTATTATATGTTTATTAAATGATACATTGATTTGCAATTTTTTATGTTATATACCAACTAGTTCAATCTTGACACAGTGTAAACAATACTTTGAAATGCCTGTTACATATGTTTTGAGACTGTCATGGCAGTTTGAAGATTCATGGTATATGACTTATAGACAGGGGCTGGCTGGCAACTTTTAGCCTGGGGGGCAAATGCATGCAGGCAGCCCTGGCAGAGGAGTAGCATGTAGCCTGGGTGCCCGAAGAATATGCGTGCTACGGCGCCCCCCCCTCAAGTGTTCCATGGAGGAGGCGGGTCCATATGGGATTAATGTAAGGTAAAAATAAAGATTAGGGCAGCCCCCTGTCGTAGTGCCCATATGCAGAGAACACCCTTATGCAGGCCTCCAGTAGTGCCCCCAGTAGTGATCCCCCTATGCAGTGCCCCTTGTGCCCCAGTAGTAAGCCCCTTATATAGTGCCCCCAGTAGTGGTCCCCCCTGTACAGTGCCCCTTGTGCCCCCAGTAGTAAGCCCCTTATATAGTGCCCCTAAAAGTGGTACCCCCTTATATAGTGCCCCCAGTAGCAGTCCACCCCCCATGCAGTGCCCCCAATAGTGGTAACCCTTATGCAATGCCCCTTAAATAGTGGCCCCAGTTGTAGTCTCCCCCCTATGCAGTACCCCCATTATTGCCCTTTACATAGAGCCCCTAGCAGTGGTCCCTTGATGCAGTGCCCCCAGTGGTAGTCCCCTCCCCCTATGTAGTGCCCCTAGTAGTAGTCCCCTCCCCCTATGTAGTGCCCCTAGTAGTAGTCCCCTCCCCCTATGCAGTGCCCCTAGTAGTAGTCCCCTCCCTTTGTAGTGCCCCTAGTAGTAGTCCCCCCCTTTATAGTGCCCTCAGTAGTAGTAGTACCCCCCTTGTAGTGCCCCCAGTAGTAGTAGTCCCCCCTTGTAGTGCCCCCAGTAGTAGTAGTCCCCCCCTTGTAGTGCCCCCAGTAGAAGTAGTCCCCACCCTTGAAGTGCTCCCAGTAGTAGTAGTCCCCCCTTTGTAGTGCCCCCAGTAGTAGTAGTCCCCCCCATTGTAGTGCCCCCATTAGTAGTAGTCCCCCCCTTGTAGTGTCCCCAGTAGTAGTCCCCCCCTTGTAGTGTCCCCAGTAGTAGTAGTCCCCCCCTTGTAGTGCCCCCAGTAGTAGTATTAGTAGTCCCCTTGTAGTGTCCCCAGTAGTAGTAGTCCCCAGTAGTAGTAGTCCCCTCCCCCTTGTAGTACCCCCAGTAGTAGTAGTCCCCCGCCTTGTAGTGCCCCCAGTAGCTGTAGTCCCCCACCCCCCTTGTAGTGCCCCCAGTAGTAGTCCCCCCCTTTATAGTGCCCCCCTTAGTGCCAGATACCCCCCCCCAGTAGACACACATAATATAAAAAACAAAATAAAAAAACCACTTACCTGAATCCCCGCTCCCGCCGCCGCCATCTGCTCCTCAGTCTGTCCTCCCGGGCTGGGCCGCTCTGCATTATGGGAGAGACGTCATATGACGTCATGATGCCTCTCCCATTACCCACTGCGGGAGCCGGAAGACGGAGCGGCTCCTGCAGTGGGCGCAGCAGCAGCTAATGAGAGTCTGACAGACTCTCATTGGCTGCTGATCTAAACAAACACACAGCTGCCGAAGCGCGCGTTTGTGTGTTTGTCAGTGTAGCGCTGACCAAACTCCGTCCGGTCGGCGCTACACACGCGGTGCTGTCTGTCAGTGACACAGACTGCACCGGCCTGTGGCCCGCATGATTTATGATTTCTTCATGTACTGAATATGGTATAATCTCTGGCCAAATTATTTCATAAACAGAAGTGATCTTATACCTACTGTGGTGTTATTTTTTATTGTTGGTTAAAATAACCTTATAATAGATGAAATTAAGATTATTAAAAAAAACAAAATGGTTCAGGCAGGGACACATCTGTATACAAATTGTTTTAAAAGTTTACATGTAATCTTCATTTTGTATCGACCTTATAAATATATCACTATTCCTTAAAACAAGTGGAATTTCTTTTTAATGTACATAATAATAAAATTAAGTATTTTGAAACTCTTTAAGTGACTCTTCAGTGCGTTATTTAAACTGGTATCCCTTTCTCTCTTTCTTTTGATAGTTTTATGAATTATTAAGACTTTCTAGTAGAACAGTAGTCCAGATTTTTATTGGTTTGATGTATTACTAAGAGTTACTAAATGTTACTTCTTCAGAAATATAGATGTGTCCTCCTGCATCTTTGCCGCATTAGCGGCAAATCATGCCACGCATGGCGAGAGTCACTTATCCACAAGCGGGTATGCATGCTGCATTTGCACCCGCGACTCCATAGCATTGCATGGTACAAACGCAGTGTGCGGCATGGCGTAGCATAGTGCACGCTGCTAATTACATGGCACAATGTGTGTGCACATTTGAAGCGTGATCGGCTAAGATGCAAAAGGACACATCTGTAATTTTATTGCAATGGTGAACCCCACCTTCCTTACATAAGGGTTAGTTAAATGCTCTCCAGCAATGAAAATAAGAGTCCTCAACCAGGAGATACCAGAAAAGAGTTCACCAACTTACTGTGGATCAAGGGAAGAAGCTCTATTTTCTTACAGTCACAAGAACAATTATTCCTTTATTTTTAAATACTAACTGATATTGTCACATGCCACATGTCACATGATGCCAATATTATCCAGTCCTCTATTCCCACCTAGTAGGTCTACCAAAATAGAATATAGTTGGAAGAAGGATGGATAGGCTCAGGTATACCATTTTATACTGTATATGAAAATGGGGAAATTTACATTCATAGAAAGGGCAATCAATCAAAAGTATTCCCTCCCATTGTCTGAAGATTAAGCTTTTACAAGAAGTAGTACGGTACTTGAGAATCAGAGCTCATAAATAATTGAAATCAGTTGCCATGTAAATGAATACAGTACCACTGTATATATTCTCAATTTGTAATGTACCACATACAGAAATTAAAAAGTCTATGTGATATACAGTAAATAGTGGTCTTAATATAGTGTAATGCTCAGTTAATGGAATCTTCCGAAATAGGATTGGTTATAGTGAAGTACTATGATCAGATGATTCTGCTAAGATATATTTAACCTTAGGTCGAAATATCCACATACAGTACCATGCTCCTAACGTTTTGAAACGACAGTATGTACTAAGCTAATGGAAGAAAACAGTGATTTTTTTTAATTAGTGAATCGTGAGGTAGAGGTTATTAAAGTACATTTTCCAAGGAAGCCAAAAATATAGCATTCTTATTGGTCTAGCTTTTCCTTATTTAATTGAGATTTTTTTCTAGGGTGTCCCCACATTTGTTCGGGCCAGCATGGGAAAATGTGATTTTATTTTTTCATAACGCAAGGTAGTATTGTATCCTTCCAGTGTTAGCTACTAGGCGGCAGCATCATTTTAAAGAGTAGACTCTGCTCTTTTAAATGTGTGTAACTCAACAGTTCTATTATGGGGCTGATAAGGCACATTAAACGCACTCCCAAAAAAATGGTTTCTGTAGTCCCATGTTATCTGTGATCACAAGATCACAAAACAATACCTTTTAAGTGGTTACATTATTTGAAGGATAGAACTGCAATCATTAAAATGTAGGTGCCCCTTTATGAATGGAAGTCAGGGCACATAGTTTAAAAAGGGGACAGTCTTATTTCAAACAGGGGTATCTGCATCTCTCTACTTGCAATGAAGGGGGAGATAGGGAACTTTAAATTACCACCTTTTGCAGCATTATTTTTTTGTCCCCTATGACAATGTCCCATGATCCATTCCCATGAACCCAAGTATTCCCCACCGGTCTTTACATTTTATTATACTCTGGCTTTCTGTGGACGACAAGTGGGGCTTGTCCTCAGAAGTTTAAGGGTCTATGTGGACTATGAGTACTAGTCATAATCTGCAGCTAAGTGGTTAAATTAAGATTGTTATAGCAGAAAAAAAGGTGTCATGGAATACAATCTACTTGTTTCCTCAAACAAACATAATGGCGATCTAAGCATTGTATTACAATAATGATTAATACAAATCTGTCATAAAATCATAAATTGTCTAAGATTATCATTAGCTTCAATCCTCTTCTTAGATTTGTCTTACAATAAGTGATTTAACGGACAAAGGACTTTCTTTACATGTAGGCTTCATCATCATTATTCATTGCAGTTTTAATATATTCCCTGTTCTAAAGATGTTCGTTGTATTTTAGGCTATCTTACAAAAGATAGCATTTTTCTTATGATAATATATTTTACCTTGGTGATTTTCTGATTAAAGTCATGACAGATGCCGATTTACATTTATTTTTCATGTATATTGTATGTATTTCAGTGAAATACTCATTGGGCAGTGGACATTCTTCCTTGATATAATGACCTTGGAAAATGGACATGGATATAATTGAATATCATTATAGTTGAACAATTGCAGGATTCTATAAAACTTTCCATCTGTGTTATTTTAAATCTCTATAGTATATATTTTTTTCACTATAGTATTTCAACTTCTAATTAGAGTAACTCCTCCTGTGCCATGAGATTGGAAAATCATTGTAGCACAGCTATGCCAGTTTTCAAAATCTAGGTGTAATAAGCTTAGGCATCAGAATTTGTATGACATTTTATCTGTATTTTAATTTTTCTCCTTAGCTATGATGTCATACAGTTAGTAAAAAAATATTTTACAAATGTTCTCATCATTTCATATTCAATGTGTCCAACAATCAGCAACTATAGAGGTTATAACCGGATATATTCAGCTAATTTGGAATCTATTTTATTCACATGCAAGAATGACATCAATAACCTAAGAGCAATGGGTGGACTTGTTTGGCTTTGGATAATGGCAAAGGGAGTATTTGAGTATACTTTTCTATGTATTTTTTCCTATCCAGTGTTTATTAATCATTAATATACTTAATACTATGATGAATTGAAACACTTCTACTTGCATTTCTCTTCACAGAGAAACTTTTGCTTGCTGCATTATACACCCCTAGTGCCGCCGTCATGGAAATTCTATTTACAGCATCAAACATTGTGTTGGCTTATGGAGGGCATATATATATAATTTATCATACCACTGTCGACGGCACTCGGAGCAATAAAATCACTACTACAACAGGAATATTCTTACAACGTTTCGATGCTTTCTTTAATCACATTGTCATCAGGGTTTAAAAAAACATGAAAATCCACTCACCTAAGTACCTGCACTACCACCACATGAAGACAGTGCCCGGAACCAGAGATGAGGCACCCACATATGCTGCCCGCAACTCCAGCTCATCACCATATTAACCATATACAACTATACATATCAATAAGTGAACTTCATATACACAATATACATTCAAACTGAAGCAAGATGTGGCACTGATATTAGCTAAGGACATTATTTATTATCTATCACTATACCATAGCATTCTACTAAAGGCCGAATATCTCCACAGACTGCTTACATTTCAATAAATCCATCATAATAGTATTACACAATATATAAGCAATGGAACACATACACTAGGTTACAGCTTAAACTAGACGAATCAAGACAATGTAACAAATAATACATCAGATACAGTACATAATACTGGCAGCTCACACATGCATCAAATGCAACCTATAGAACTCAATGTAGGGCTCAATATTAAACTACAAAAAGCAATGTAGTCCTAAACTTTCATTCCAACCTTTAGATCCAGCTACTTTGACATTGTAATAATTTAAGTGAGCGATTGACCCCCTCCAAGAGATGGTGGAATATGATCAATGATGATATATCTCAGCGTGGCTAAGGTATGTCCAGCCTGTACAAAATGTCATGCGACAGGTTGTTCACTACTAACTGATTGCATCGCCTCCCTAATCGCAGAGTGGTGTAGGGCCTTCCAATCACATACACTGTAGAGTACTATCTATCTTTCCTATATAGCTCAGCCCACAAGGGCAATTGATCATATATACTATAAATTTGGTGGAACAGCTAAACCTACGTCTAATAAAAAGCATTTCCCACTATAGGGATGGCAGAAGGAATCTCCCATCATTAAATACACACAAGTTACACAATTAAGGCATTTATAGCAGCCATAAACCACAAGAGAAAGAAATAAGTTGCGCTGCTGCTACTGTGTAATAAGGTGTGCTTGATTGATCCAAATAACTAGCCTCTCTGAATCATGAAAAACAACATTTATTATACACAAAATGATAATAAAAAACCATCATAAGATGTAACTCTGAAATGTTGCAACAACTCTTGCAGCTGATAAAATTGTATCTATTTGTTAATAGATTAAGTTCCCATAAAAATCTTGGCTTGAGTCAATTTATAAGAAGAATAAAGTTCTAATGCTCACCGCTTGTTACCACATTGAATACTGGGGGTATTCTGTAAATATATTGATGTGTGTCGGCGTCTAGCTGGTACTTGTAGTATGCTGGAGCTCATTTATTGAAATGGATATTTGTAAGAGTGCTGGATGATTCAGAAATTATCTGCCAGGATAGCGCTCCACATAGCAATGTGATATGTGGTAGAGTTCCCACAGGACAGATGATGTAGAATAACAACTGTTAATAGGAATGGCTGACTGACACTGCAGTCTATTGGTGGTCTCACGTCTCTGTCGATGAATAGACTGCTGTTTGCCAGCGCCTGACTGGTGTCTATGGTGTGCCGGAGCTCGCTTGTTGGAATACTTGCAGGGACTCTGAGTGTATCCAAATAGTCCACCATGGTAGTGCTCACACGGCAATAGAATATGAAGAAAAGGTCCTCCCAGGGCAGGTGAGATGAAGTGGCTACTATAGTTCAAAGACAAATGGCTGACTGACACCACGGTCAGAAAGTGTTTTCTAGTCTCCATCAGTACGGTGACCTTTGCCGCACTTTGCTCCCAGTTAGTTATGCTCCAGTCTAAGTCAGAGCCCACGCTTCTCCGCTTGTGTACAGGTACTTGCGGTGAGCAACAATATGCACATAGAGTTGTAGAGACACTGATCACAGTGTGTTGACCCCTTTTACGTGTTTTACTCCCCTCTTGGAGCTTTGTCAAGATAGGAGAGTTCAGTCCATATCTTTCCCTTAAATAGGGATTTAAATAGCTCAAATATCAACAGCTGGATTAACTTAATTACTTTAATTACCTCATTCAGTGATTCAGAGAAGCTATAAGCTAGTAGTATACCTCAATGAATCCTATATTAAATGAACAAACATTCAATAAGTTCCTAATTCCTCTTGTATTTAGCATAATATCTAAATACTACATACACACATCACATTGAAATAACACAAATAAATATACACATAAATTTAACTATATTAATAAATACATAAAAATAATAATATTATATAGAACATTTAATAAACAATAATAATGAAAATAATAATAAAAATGTAAATGAAAATAATAATAATAATAATAATAATAATAATAATAAATATAAATACAAATGCATAATAATAAATATAAATGCAATTCATATACTTAATAGTATCATTAATAACACCTTTTATCAATCTTACTTTAGATTTTCACTGAGTTCACAGTACTGAATAAATATTTGAGAAAACCCAATTCATTTACAGTATAAGTTAGTCTATTTAAAATTCCACATCTATTTATAATATCTGTCACTTATTAAATTTATTTATTCCTTCATTGCTCAAACAGAAGATTCATATTACATCTCTCATCTTTAATATTATATTTTTTCTTCACAATTTTTCTTCGATATTTATCTTAGATCACATGTTTGATTCACTCCACCCATACATACACACACATATATATTGGCCATATGTCTTTTTACACAACAGGAGCCATACATAGAAATGTATGGGGATGAATAACATGTAAAAATATAGAAGGCACCCATTGGACACTAAGTACCTTCACAAACATATAAATACACAATAGCAACACATAAAACATACATATAATATAATATAATAATAATAAACACAGAGACCACAGGTACAGAACATGTCTCATCCCTAATGTTTGGACTAACTTGTAATGTCCTTATTTTATTTTAATTCAATTCCTACTTAGAAACAAAACTCCTAGCTTTACCAGGAGATCTTAAATCCTGTTACATAACTATTCAATATGCTGACATGTCATAATATATAGGAGATAGGTGTATCCCATACCTTATACTGTAAGAGAGATATATTGTGGTGGACCTATAGGGATGTAGGATATAAGCAGTGACAGTCGTCTACTTGCAATGACCTACCCCCTCCCACCCTTACCCTTCTTGTTGTTGTATGTTGAAAGAAGAAAACTTTATTGGCTCTCCATAGCAAACCAATATAATGGAATACAGTAGCTTGTCAATCCAGACAAGAGTAATCTAGAGCTACATTCAAACCTTTCGGATGGAGTGTATCTAATTTGAAAATCAAAGATGATTCTCCCAAACATAATTTCTTGAACCTGTCCCCCCCTGTTTTGGTTCCCTCAAAATATTCAACCACTGTTAACTTGAGACCTAACGGATCGCCTCCATGTGCCAAAGCAAAATCTCTAGACACACTGTGACTCTGTAGTTTATTTAAAATATTGCATCTAAATTCCCTAAATCTGGCTTTAACAGAACAGCCCTAGTTGTTTTTCCCACATATTGTAATGTGCATGGACATTCGAGGACATAGACACAATACATTGACTCACAGTTTATGAACTGTGTAATGGAAAAAACTTTTTTGGTGGAGCTAAACACTACTTTGGTAGACCTGTTAGATATGTGTCTACATGTAAAACATAACCCACTATTACATTTGTAACATCCCAAAGGTTTTGATGTAAGCCAAGATTTCTCTTTGGTTTCAACTATTTGTCTAAGTTCACGGGGGCCAAGATACTTTTAAGATTCTGATTCTTTTTGAACACAATATTTGAATTCTCCTGAATACATTGTGATAGTATGAGATCTTGTTTTAATATATTATAATTTGCTTTAGTTATCTTTTTTATTTGGCCAGATTTCCTGTTGAATTTGGAAATAAAGGATAAATTATGTTTCTTTTTCTTTTTGATACTTTAACGTTGGTTGTACTCTGTTCATCTGTCTGAGTGACATCACTTTTAGGTTTGGGACTCTGTACCCCTAATAGTTGGGGTCTTGAAAGGGAAACTGCATATGTTTTGTCTTCTTCTAAGATAATCTTTGGATAACCACATCTTTCAAAATCTTTTAACATTACTTCCATCCATCTATAAAACTCATCTTCTCTCTCACAATATTGTCTCAGTCTTAATAGTTGTTTTTTGGGTATGTTGGATACTCAAGGCTTATAGTGACAGCTATCACGGTATTGTCTTCTCCTATGGTAAATGAAAACATCAAGGAAGTTGGTTTATTTAGATCAAAAGAATGTGTGAATTTCAAATTAAATGTGTTAGTGTTCAAATATTTAACAAGCTTAAGTTCTAAATCACTACCCCCATCCCAAATAATAAATAAATCATATATAAAATGGCCATAGAGGACCAGGTTCTCTCTAAATGGGCCCTCCTAGAGGAATTCCTCCTCAAAGTGACCCATATAGAGATTCACAAAATTTGGCGTGAACCTGGTCCTCATAGCCGTCCCAAGTGCCTATAAATAATACGTGGATTCAAACAAAAAATAATTGTGTGTCAAAATGAATAAGATGGCATCAAGATCAAGGTCACGTCGTCCACCACTTATAGTTCTATCTTGCTCTAAATAGCATTTGACTGCCTCCACACCTTTGTTATGAAGTATATGGGTGTAGAGGGCTTAGACATCCAGAGCGATAAATCCCCACCCTGTTGTCCACTCTAAATTCAAAATTTTTTGTAAAATATGACCTGTATCTTTAATACAAGATCTAATGTTAGCTACGTGACCATGTACACTGACACACATCAATGTAGTTACAGGATACCCCCAGTATTCAATGTGGTAATAAGCGGTGAGCATTAGAACTTTCTTTTTCTTATAAATAGACTCAAGCCAAGATTTCTATGGGAACTTGATCTATTAACACATACTGTAGATACAATTTTACCAGCTACAAGAGTTTTTGCAACAACTGTTTCATTGTGTTGATATTATTCTCATTTGAGAGTTACATCTTATGATGTTATTTTATTGTCATTGTGTGTATAATAAATGTTGTTTTTCATGATTCAGAGAGGCTAATTATTTGTATCAATCAAGCACACCTTACTACACAGTAGCAGCAATGCAACAATGCAACTTATTTCTTTCTCTTGTGGTTTGTGGTTTTGTATGTCAGCTTGGCAACTGACATTAAGTTTTGCAGCACTGTGAAATGTGTAAGGATATAAATTAAACATCAATATTTTTTGTATGTGCATATAGATAGATAGATAGATAGATAGATAGATAGATATTGATATATATGTACATATGTGCATTATTGTATTTCCAATTTTAATTGTTTCAATTGTGGTTCATGGAGCGCCTGGCTTAAACTGAGGTTCTCAGTTCACTGACGAGCCTCAGTTTACATATAGTCACTTATAGTAACCATTCTTTCTCCTAAGGAAATGTTCTGTCTCATGTTATTATAGTTAATAATGTCTGTCATAACTACCCAATCACGAATATTATGACCCCAGGTGTAAAATGGCATAATATCCATATCTGTAAGATTGAGATCTACATCAAATTTTATGATTGCCCATAATTTTTTTGTAGTAGCCTTTACACGGCTACTAGCTGAAGTGTTACTATTGGCCCACGGTAATCTCTTCCTACCATAAAGATCTTTATTTTTAGATGAAAACAATTGTTCCCTAGGTATGGAGAAAGCCCTTTCTTTTACCCTCAATAATTCTACTTTATCATTGCTATAATCCACAAATTTAGACATCATCCTATCTATA
Organism: Taudactylus pleione; assembly: GCA_031769625.1. NCBI lineage: Eukaryota > Metazoa > Chordata > Amphibia > Anura > Myobatrachidae > Taudactylus > Taudactylus pleione. The sequence continues at coordinate 1,966,171 of JAUIMM010000636.1, forward strand.
TTATCAGATGCTTGTAAAGGTGGGTACACACTTAGCAGATATATCTGTAGATCGAGTGATGATGACCATCATCTTTCAAACAGCTGCGGGTTTGTCTGCCCCCCCTCCCCGCGGCTGCTGCTGCATGTGTATGGGTGGTCGGCTGATCACCCGTATACACTTGCTGATGGACAGATATGTCTGCAGATATATCTGTCCCTTGCTGTGCAACACAGCCAAAGTGATATGTCTGTGAACGATGTCATCCATAGACATATCGCTGATACACACTGGCCGACAGTACCAGATATATTGGCCTATCAATTGATCAGCCAATATATCTCTCAGTGTGTACTCAGCATAAAGGATCACTGAAAATCCATCTAGCTTTGATAAATGGTGAATAAGTCAAACTACATTTCAGTGAAGCTGGATGAAAGCTAGTTGCATGGAGAAAAGTATTCCTGTCTGTAGGTTTGTTATATATAGTTGTACTGATAATTCCTTCATCATGGCTGACCTTGACATCCAAATAATTCCTTACTTTTCTCCATGCAACTAGCTTTCATCCAGCTTCACTGAAATGTGGTTTGACTTATTCACAATTTATCAGAGCTAGATGGATTTGCAGTGATCCTTTAGAAGCATCTGATAATATTGATATGATGGTGTCTAAATTTGTGGATCGTGGCTATAAGATAGAAGTATTGAGGGCAAAAGAAAGAGCTCTTTCCATATCCAGGGAACAATTGTTTTCATCTAAAAATAAAGATCATTATGGAAGGAAGAGAATGCCATGGGTCAATTGCAACACTACAGCTAGTAGTGTGTAAAGGGTATTTCAGGAAAATTATAGCCTATCATAAAATCTGATATAGATCTCAATCTTACAGATACAGATATTATGCCATGTTACACACATGGTCATCACAGTCATGATTGAGTGATTAGGACAGACATTACTAACTGTAAGAAGTGAAAAATAGGTGTGCCTATCCCACTGAATCAATAAATGAAACTAATCCAAACTAGCAGCTCCAGCGACAGGAACTGGCACCTGCTAAACAACACTATCTAAAACAATGTGGAGAGCTAGTTTGAGAAAGTGCAACAGAGGTTTAAAAAGCAATGCATACAGTATATTTAATATCCCAGATAAAACACACCCATATGTATAAGCAAAGTGCAACAAATTGTTCAGATTGAATCTCAGTTTATCAATGAGTATATCATAAAATAATGGACAAAGCATATATAATATTGAGAGCATATTGTGGAACTTATAATGAGTCCCTCTCTGTAAGATTGTTCACACAAAGAGATTTTTCCAATAGGTTAATCGATACTCACTGTGCAGACATAATATTGGTCTCACCCATATTAAAGCTGCATGTTCCATGAACCTGATAGATAAGCTGAGAAACTGTTCAGGTAAGTAAACCAGTGGCCAAAAGTAATCATTGTGGCAAGACTATCCGGCAGTGTCTCACTCTGGACCAGGGTGTGATTCGCCGTCCAGGTGCTGTGCAAGCAGAGATCAGCTGCTGATCTCATTCTTATGTCTGTAAGCACAGCAAGCTCTCCAGTTAGCCAGTGGATACAGTGTCACCTCTCTCCCACAAGTGCAGCGAGGACCCGATGGTAAATGCACTTAATCATCAATGGGCTCAGACCAACAGGAGGTGGTAAATAGCAGCAGTCAGCAGGGCAGTGAAAGAATGTGACTTAGAGATGGTCTGAGCAGTTTCTGGATCCTTGTTTTAGATTACTAGCTATAATGAGACAGAACATTTCCTTAGGAGAAAGAATGGTTGCTTTAAGTGTCTTAATTGTGTAACTTGTGGGTATTTAATGATGGGAGATTCCTTCTGCCATCCATGTAGTGGAAAACACTTTTCCATTAGACATAGAGTTAGCTGTACCACCAAATTTATAGTATATATGATCAAATGCCTGTGTGGGCTGAGCTATATAGGACAGACAGAGGACTCTACATGATTGGATGGCCCTACTCCGGCCTGCAATTATGATGGTGATTCAATCAGTTAGTAGTGAGCAATCTGTTGCACAACATTTTGTACAGGCAGGATATACCTTAGCCACCCTGAGATATTTGATCATTGATCATATTAAACCATCTCTCAGAAGGGGGCAAACGCTCACTTTAATTATTACAATGTGAAAGTTGCTGGATCTACAGGTTGGATACTATCATCCCGAAGGGGTTGAATGACAGTTTAGGATTACATTGAATTTCGTAGTTTAATATTGAGGCCAACATTGAGTTATATAGGTTGCATTTGATGCAAGTGTGGGCTGCAAGTATTATGTATTGTATCTGATGCATTATTTGTTACATTGTCTTGATTCATCTCATTTAAACTTAGTGTATGTGTTCCGTTGCTTATATATTGTGTCATACTATTACGATGGATTTATTGAAATGTAGGCAGTCTGCGGAGACGTCCAGCCTTGAGGAGAATGCTATGGGATAGCAATAGATAATAATGTCCTTAGGTAATATCAGTGCCACATTTTGCTTCAGTTTGAATGATATGTATAGTTGTATATGGTTACTATGGTGATGGGCTGGAGTTGCGGACATTATTATATGTGGGAGCTTCACCTCTGGTTCCGGATGTCGTCTTTATGTGGTGGTGGTGGTGGTGGAGGTACTTAGGTGAGTGGATTTTTATGTTTTTGTACCCTGATGATGATGTGATTAAAGGAAGCATTGAAATGTTGGAAGAATATTCCTTTGCTAGTAGTGATTTTATTATCCGAGTGCCGCCAACAGTGGTATTATGTGTGTGGATTCTGTACAGTGAGTCTTATGGAAGGCACTGGGATTATTACTACAATTTGTATGGGAGTGCCCTTTGCTTGTGGACATATACTGTATATATATCAATAATGTCTTAATGTCTGAGAGTATGCTGTGGCACTCATGGGGCTTCATGCAGTCAAAAACTTATTGTCAATGTTTCAATTTATTATATAAACTATTGTCTTCATGAAAGTTTAAATAATAAACTGAAATGTTGACAATATGTTTTTTAACTGCATGAAGCCCCATGAGTGCCACAGCATACTCTCAGACATTGCATTACCTACAGCGGAGGGCAACTGGGCATAGTTTGCAACATTGGAATAGAGTGCCTGCCCACTCTAATAAACCCCTCTTCATGAGGTCCACATAGAACATGCAGTGTGGGCCCCATGAGTTGCATAATTGTAGCCCCATCATCAGACAATGTGCAGGGATGGGTGGGTTCACAATGATACATTTTAAGTGAATTGAGACATCTAACTCTCAGGCTGTCCACTACACTGGGGTTTGGGTGTGATCCAGGAGCTGGTCTTCTCTCCTGGGAAAGCAGGTGAACTCCCTGATACTTACTGAGAATCACATAGGGAGAAAGAAAAAAAAAGTTTGTTTTTTATATGACGCACAATAATCTTCTTTATTTAAATAAAAAATAGATATTTATTAGATATACATTAAAATCTCCCAACTGGAACAAAATTCAGCAAAATAGAGGTTAAAAGTAAGATAAAGGGTGCAGTGGCGTAAACAATTTGTTGACCCCCCTGTAATGTAGCAATTTGCATGCAGACAGGCTATTGATAGAAGAAAGCGGCAGCTGATGGTCTGACATGGAGCTCTCCACTAGTGTATGATGGCTTCTCAGGTGCCGGGAAGGGGTGCCATGTTTTGTATTTGTTTGAATAAAAAAAGTAGATCTTTATTAGATACATATTAAAATGTCCCAACTGGGACAAAAGACAGCGAAATAAAGATTAAAAGTAGGATATAAGGTGAGTGTGTAATGCAATACTGTAGAAATATGTAATAAAATCGAGATAAATCCCTGCCGTGTGTCCTCTTTATTTGTCTTTTTATTAGAGATGATTTATTTGTCCAATAGTAGAGTAAATTTGTTTTTTCTGCGCTCTGCGTTTAATAAATAGTAAGGGAGGGGGAGAGTGGGTTTACCTCCAATTTAACATATAGCATAAGTTTTAGTAAAAATACTGGGACCAGTTAATATCAGAAAAAATTCTAGACCATGTCTAGGGTTGATATTTTATACGTAATTTTTCAGATAGTATTATAATGTCAATTAAGATGGATGGGGCACCCTCCTAACTAATTATATATTATATATATATATATATATATATATATATATATATATAAGAAATATCTGTGAATTTCTCAGATGAAGGCACTCACTTAAAAATTATTGATTTTATTGAGACATTTTTCTTCAAAAAACTTTTAGACATTAAAGTCAGACACCATATTTGGTTGTGTCGACGTTTCGGTCCAATTTATGACCTTTTTCAAGACTAGTGTCTTTCAAATCACAAGTTTATAGATGTCGAAATCATATGTATGTTCAACATACTGTATCAGAATCGCTGCCTGGCACAATGAGGATATGGACGTGTTAACATCACCTTATCCTTCATAGTGGCAGCATCAACAGCAACCTGCACAACGCACACATGGAGCTCTGAGCAATAAAAGATGAATTGCAGGTAAGTTTATGACGAATAAAAAACTTGCAACCTGACAAGGGATGATGAAAAACATTGCCTGGAATGAGGTACCTGCATGTTGTGCAGGTACATCTAATGCAACCCAATTTGCCAGCACCACCAACACGTGTACTGGGATCAGGGCTAGATGTATCGGTTTTTACCAATATATCACGGATGCTGCGTCCTTTCTTATAGCATGACATAATACGGGTATTTTGGAGCTGTAGTTTGGGATCAGTTTGAATAATGGGCCATAATTTTTTTGAGATTTTGTTAATATCACTACTATATTGGTTGTAGTTATTGACCCAAGGAATCATAGGTGTATTCTTTTTGGATGTATTAGACCTAAGTACTTCATCCCTATCTAAGCTCAATACTTTTTGTTTCACCTTAGCCAAATGGCTGGCATCATACCCTCTATTGATGAATTTGAGAATCATCTCATTCATCTGGGATTCAGCTACAGTGGTATCCGTATTGATTCTCCTTGTTCTCAAAAATTGAGAATAAGGGAGGCCCCGTATTAATGGTTTAGGGTGGCAACTATCTGAGCATAGGAGATTATTCCTATCTGTATCTTTAGTATATATATAATCTTTTTAGCCTTAATTATCCCTTGTTTTTATTTAGATGCTATTATTCTTACTTTCTATTATGTCCCTTTATTGCATCTATAGTTTATCCAATAAGGTAGTTTTGTTCATCATCAGGTCAGTACATAGGGCCTGATTCAGAGCCGTTCGCTATTTGCGGTCGTTCGTTCAAAAACAAGGGGTGGCTATTCAAATGATCCGTTCGCAAATTGCAGTCTGTTCACACCTCTAAGTCTGAACGAGCGAGCAAAACATACGCTCGTTTATTTGTTAAAAACGCCCCCTGGCCGCTCGCCCCATACGTCATGTCCGCTATTTATTAGATTAATCGAGTACATCGACCAGCGTATGAACTGCGCGCTATTCTTGTGGTTGGTTTTTGCTACCACAATCTTGCGAGCAGTTCTGGCTATAAAATAACCCAGTGACGTGGTCAATGACGCTGCTGTATTAATTATGCACACCCATAAAACGCCCGTTTTGACCTTTAAGCACGCCTGCGTTCGGATCTCCACTCCCCATTTTCAAGCACCTTCCCCTGTTACCACCCACATACGCCTCATTCTGTCACTCAAAATAGCAGGCATTCGCTATATTGCGAGCACATGAATTTCGGCCGCACTGACTGGTTCGCGCATGCGTATAACGATCCGTACGCATGCGCTGATGTGCGAACATCGCTCGGAACGAGCGTACTGCCGCTAGCGAGTGGCTCTGAATGAGGGCCATAGTCACCTTTTGTGTTGTTTGGAGTGCAGATATTAATTTAATGTGTTATTGTTCTCTTATTGCATTATGAATATATACCATCAATTTTACACTGCAAATTTGAGAGAGAAAGTCTATGAATATGATTTACCAGTTGAGACAACACGATTTCATTGCACATTTGGAGATAGTCCGTATTTTGTCCACATCGTTACTAAAATAGATTGTGCATTATACTGTGTGCATGGTCTCTCATAATATTTATTCTTGGCATTAGGATCCTGGTACATTATAATCCCTTATATTTCACTGTACTGCCTATGATAATATTTAGATTTTGTAATCAGCCTTATTTGGGAATCTGCAGTCAATATTTCATTATTTACATTATATGCAATCTCTCCCAGCAGTTCCTAATTGCTACATTATTGTGGCTGTGATCTAAGAATTCCCGAGACATGCACAAAAACTTGGTTGCTACTGTAGTCTCGGTTACATAAAGGAAGTACACAGAGTCTATCACTTCAAAATATCTTATCCTGACTGCAGTTTTAGTGTACTAGAAACATATATTGAAACAATCAGCTGTTCAATATAATGTAACCCAAGAGCTCTCACACTGATACATCCTGTCGGGATGTAGTTAGGAAGCCGGCAGTCGAAATGCTGACCGCCGGCTTCCCGACTGTTTAATCCTGGAAAGAGACTAAGGATAGGCGTTGAAAACCCGACACCTATTATCAGCCAAAATCCTGACGCCTGGCTTCCCAATCATAGGTAAGCCTTGCATCGGGAGCAGATAGCCGCGGGGTGGGAGGGTTAGGTTTATGGGCTCCCACCCCCCCAGGGAGGGTTAGGCATATGGGAAGGGGGGGTTAGGGTCAGGCACCCCTCGAGATGGTTAGGTTAAGGGAGTGGGGAGGCGGGGTTAGGTTTAGGCACCCCACGGGGGGAGGTTAGGGTTAGGCACTAGAGGGGAAGGTTAGGGACCCCTAAAGGAGGGTCAAGGATAGGGGTGAGGAAAGGGAAGGGTTAGGTGGTTTACTTACCTCCGTCGGGATCTCCTGCTGACGGCCGTCCGGCATCGGTATTTCATCCGCCGGACTTTGGTCCAGTGGTATAACATACTGATTCCCAGCCTGTCACAGAGCAGGTTTTACAGTGCGATCCCACTCTTTCAGAGTAAGATTACAACATCATGATTACTTAGACATGAAGTACACAGGGCGGGCATGCCGACACAAATTCGCTGTTAGCTTTTTCAAGGCCTTGTGTTGAAGTGATAGACTCTGTGTACTACCTTTATTTAACTGAGACTACAGCAGCAATTCTGTTTTGTGCATGTCTATGGAATTCTTAGTTAACAGCCACAATAATATACCATTTAGGAACTGCAGGGAGAGATCGTATATAATATAAATAATTAAATATTGACTGCAGATTCCCAAATAAGGCTGATTATAAGATATATATATCATCTTAGGTAGTACAGTGAAATATAAGGGATTATAATGTACCAGTTTCCTAATGCCAGGAATAAATATTATGAGAGACCATGCACAGAATATAATGCATAATCTATTTTAGTATCAATGTGGACAAAATACGGATCTATCTCCGTAAACTCACAAAAAATTGTGTTGTCTCAACTGACTAATCATATTTATAGACTCTCTCAAATGTGCACTGTAATTTGATGGTCTGTATCCATAAGCCAATAAGGGAACAATAAAAGGTTACCCCATTGTAACGGCATGATAACTACAATAGACACAGCATAAGGAATATATACTGTGATAATACACCACAAATTAATATCTGCACTCCAAACAACACAAAAGGTGACTGTGTACTGACCTGATGATGAACAAAAGTACTTTACTGGATAAACTATAGATGCACTAAAGAGACATACAGTAATAGAAAGTAAGTCTAATAGCATCTAAATAAAAATAGAAGGGAGAATTAGGGCTAAATACCAGCAATGATATTTTTCATATGTTTCCAGATATATATATATACAGTATATGATATTTTTAGATAGGAGGGTACCCCCTCCATCTAATACTACATTTTAATACAATTTGAGAAGTTACGTATAAAATATCACCCCTATACATGGTCTAGGAGTCTTTCTGAAATCAACTGGTCCCAGTATTTTTACAAGAATATATGCTATCTATGAAATTGGAGGTAAACTGACTCTCCCCCTCCCTTACTATATACTAAACACAGAGCCAGGAAAGAACAAATTTACTGTACTATTGGACAAATAAATCATCTCTAACAAAAAGACAAATAAATAAAGAAGACACACGGCAGGGATTTATCTAGATTTTATTACATATTTCTATAGTATTTCATTACACACTCACCTTATATCCTACTTTTAATCTTTATTTCGCTGTCTTTTGTCCCAGTTGGGACATTTTAATGTGTATCTAATAAAGATCTACTTTCTTTATTCAAATAAAGAAGATTATTGTGCCCCATATAAAAGACAAACTTTTTTCTTTTTCTCAATAAGTATTACTCTTTGTCCTCATTCAGAGCCGTACGCTCTGAGCAGAGCGCACGCTCTGAATGAGGGCCGCCCTCCATAATTATGGAGCGTCCTCCTGGACGCTCGTATAGCTGTGGGTCACCACCCACAGCCTATACGAGCGTGCAGTTTGATGGCCGCGATGGTCGTGACCATCGCGACCATCGAAACTGCAAGCCGGAGCCTGCAGTTGAGGTTTTCAACCGCAAGGCCCGGAGTGATTTTGGCTCTATCAGAGCCAAAATCACTCCCACTGACATCACTAGTGATGTCAGTGGGCCGGCTTCTGACGGTAGGCGTTCCCTTGGGAACGCCCCCGTCAGGGAGGCACGCCCCCGGCACACCCACCAAAGGGGGCGTGCTGTCAATCAACATTGACAGCACGCCCCCTTTGATCAGACACAACGAGCGAAGGACTTTCCTTCGCTCGTCGCGTCTGGCGCATGCGCACGACGGAGCTCCCGCCGTCGTGCGCATGCGCAGTGCACAACATCGACCCACTTGCGAGTGGACAGCCGCTTGCGAGTGGGTCTGAATCAGGCCCTTTGTCAGTTGGCAGCACCCCCAATCTAAATGTAATTTCAAAAATAATAAATATGGCATCCTCATCTAATAATATTTGATGTGTGCAGATGTACGTACTGCTTTAAAACTCCCTGATATTCCTTGAAAGTTGTGAGTCTCTCAAACATTATAGGATAGTAGGCAAGTATGATAATACATGTCAATACCCTGTGCTTATCTCTAAACTGACATGCAATAATTTAGATATAATATCTCTGGACATATAGACCAATTCCTGGATCTCCAGAGACAAAATGTTGTATCAAAGATAATCCAACTATTACAAAATGTTCTCAAGCAGCAGTAGAATTACATATTTATTATTTTTCAATGTGGTTTCATTATGGTTTCTGTCTAAATGATGACAAGGTCTATGAAAAAATAATTGAAGATTAACTGTCTGTGCTGTAAAACAATCTAAACACATTTATAGAATTGAATCTCGTGCTCTGAAATGCTAGATCTCTGGAGTGGAAATGTGGGTAATTTACAAAAAGTATACTGTCAGATTATGCAGTCGCTATTCTTATCAGTTGGTTAAATGTAAGAGTATAATATAACTCTTTTTCCATTGCTATAAATATCAATGTGCAACACAATGGGCTTTAATAAAATTGATGATCATGGGTTTTTTTGTACCAGAGCAGTCCCCTGCTGTTTTATGAAAGTAAATGGCATCTGTATATAATGCGTCTATTAGCAGAACCATAATGCCCTGCTGCTTGGGATCATGCATTGCATATTTTTACATTCACGAGGTCATCACTTGAGTAACCCCCAGGTTATGTAGATGATGTTATTTCCAAGTCATTGCAACAGTGTACTTGAATTACATTCAGATGTGATATGCAAATTATAGGCAAAACTGTCTCAGAGCCTTACAACCAGAGGTAATACAGTCAAATTTATTTTTATTACATTTACCAGCAGTAGTTTAAAAGTATGTATATATATATAAATTGTTACATGCAAATACATTTTACTTTTCATATAGCACATATGGTTTGATTCAACACCGTAAATAAGAATTTGTTGTCCCTTTCGGTCAGAGCAATGTATTTTTAATTTCTCTTTGTTTTCAACAAATATTTCTTTATTCATATAAACGTCAGAAATGTGCCAAGGACGAGTTCTACCTGTGGCTGCTTGTAGTGCAAACACTGCATAATGAAATCATATATAACACTTGTTTTTATATGTCGTATTGGTGTAGAACAATCGGCACCAGCGGTATGTGAAAAGGAGGTTAGTCCACACAGTTTATCATTAAGCGGGTTTGGAGGTTTATTCAGTTTAACATAGGTTATGAGCTGTAACAGTGGTAACATAATCTAACACAGAGTAAGCGGTAATGCTAATAGAGACAGTGGTTGCAGTATCTAGCTGTAATACTATTTGCCCAGAGGAACACATTTGCTGCATGTCTGTGCAGTATACTCTTAATCCCTACTTGCCTACTCTCCCGGAAGTTGCGGGAGGCTCATATTATTTTGGGTAGTCCCCCAGACTCCTGGAAGAGTTGGTGGATCTCCCGAATCCCGTCCACTTCCTAGTGAAGTGGGCGGGATGAAGAGATTATACAGGGAATTTTCAAGTCCATACAGAGGGGCAGGGCTAAAATTATGTGAATTGCTGCATTTTGCCATGATGGGGCCTAATGACATCTAGAGCCCAGCCCCCTGAAACTGTCAGCAGCTTCTCCTGGATACGAGTTTACTAAAGTCAGCAAATATGCCTCAGACACATCAAGATGATGTTGGGTCGTGCATGCTCAATAAGGGTTTATTGTGGCCATCTTGTTAAAGGTGGCTGTTTGGCTTCAATACAGGAGCAGAAACAAGAACTGGAGCAAATTCCGTCCTTGCTAACATGCAAATGCAGCAGGAGGTGTCCCGAATGAGGTCGCATCCTGGAATCACCATTGTGACCATTGCTTATGCAGGCTGGCTGGCATGCGAGGCCAGGAATCTACATCCATGGATACAGATCCTGGCCTTGCCACTCCCAGAAAACAGGAGCGACGTGCCAGTTTCCAGGAACGCAGGCCATCCTCGCCCCCGCAACACCCCGTAAACACCTCAACCTGTCAATCAGGCACAGGCATATTAGGGTCTGCATGTGATCATGAAAGACCTATTCTGCACACTCCAGATTCCAGATAATTGGGAATCTGGGATCAGCAGTGCACTTGCTAATAATTGCTGAATCAGGCCCCCTGTGCACACACTGACACACACTGTGTAGAAAGCACAATATTGTACTCTTGGTGCATCTCAGGGCAATTGGAGGACATACTGTACTTAGCATATAGCTCTGACAATGATTATAACCACATTCTAGCTGTATTTACCTTATGTTGAGAACAAAGCTAAATGCTCATAAGTACTAATATGTTCTTCATGTAATTAAACATTATGAACAGATAGCTACAGTTACCATTTTCATTTTGTTAACAAAAAATATTTCAAATGCCTCTTCCATCTGCATATAAACACTAACTCAGAAATCATGTCCCATGTACAGTCAGTAACCTTTTGGTTAGGAATTTGAAATGCTTCTTTGGTTGAATTTGGCCATACACATTCATCAAGGGATTCCATTGTTCGTGTTCTCTCTTATTCTTCAGCAACCATTCTTCAACAGATCAGATAAACAGTTATCAGTCTTTCTATATTTATAGACTTTACTTTCCACAAAATTAGAAAATATAGCATAAATGAAAAAGGGAACCTGGTCTATAAGTTGAGTTGTGCAAATGGGCAACTGCACAGTCCCAAGGGGGTGGCACAGTCTCTGCCCAAATAGCATCCTTGTTCAGCTTACTGGGTTAAATGGGTACATACAAAGGCACAGGGTGCATCTTTGATGCACTCGGTACCCATCTTCCTGCTTCCAGTGTTTGTATGATGTTCACCAAGGGGAGTAGGTCCAGGGCACAATACAATATGAGTGAAACTCAAAATGGTAAAACCAGAACTTTGCCCTTATACTATGTACACCCTAGATTGATAGTGGCTTGATAATAGAGACAACTCCCAAATTCTCTGGGGCTTTACAATACAAATCATTCCAAACATCTGGTATTTTAATTAAACAGACACAAACGTATGGTGACATTACTGTCCACACTCTAAATCTCTGGTGGCTTTATAATTCAGACGCTCATATCACTGGTAGCTTTATAATACTGCAACCCCTAATCTCTGGTTGTGACTGAATAAAGAAGACAATTGAACTGCTATCTGTATTCATGCTGTGCTAACAGGCTGCAATCAGCATCCCGGCAGTCGGGATGTCGGCAGTCGGGATGCCAACGGTCTAAATAATGGCACCAGAATCAGGATCTTGGCTCCGTTCTAACACTGTCCTTTGGTACTCAGAAGTTGAATCTTGCCTATGCCAAGATATTATCTTACCTACTAGACAGCTTCCAGCACTCAGCATTCCCCAAACAGCGTGTGGGGATTTCACAACACTCTCATTGTTAAATTGCCAACACCAGGGGTGTAACTAGGTATTTGAAGACCCCAAAGCAAAAGTTTGCAAGGGCTCCTATGTACCACCGAATGTTGAAAAATGTATATAACACATGTAACTTTGACAAGGAAGATGGGCCCTGTACCAGCTGCACCCCTTGCAGCTATGGTAGTTGCGCCCATGGCCAACAGCATGTTCCAATAAGTGTGATTGGAGCTAACTACTAAGTACAATAGAGGAATAATACCCAGTAACTGTATCATTGGAATTTCGTACCTCTATTAAATGATCTGTTCCGCAGCTAAATAAATTTACCTACCAGATAAATGGCAATTATTGATATCATGTGATTGACTAATGATGGTGTATGTACAATGGTCTATTTTGATATGGTACTCACAATTCTTAAGCCTTATCTTGTAGGATACAGATCAGAAGAATATAGAAAAAAGCAATATTTTTAAAATTATCATCTGGTATGATATTGCATACTTTTGTTTATAATCATTTTATTTGAATTTATCTTAGCAGGGAACTTAGGTACCCGCTATAATACTTAATATGCTAAGTAACTTGTTCAAGTTACATAAATAATGAAGATATTTTCTTATTATAAATATATATTTTCTTAAACATGTGTGGAAAAGTTTCAATATTATATTAGTTAATTTTTATCCAAATTACTAGAAAGAAAAATACTCAACATAGTAATGTACTTTGTACATTAAAAATCTGTAAGGGTATATCATGGCAAAGTTTAGCAATTATTTGTCTACTTCACTGACCACAAATGTCCATATTCAGCCATCCGTAACAACAATTATTCTGAGATTCAGCTTCTACAGCAGATGCACTAAGAGAACTCATATAAAAGAGAGCTTCAGTATAGAACAAAGAAAAAAATAATATGAGAACTTGTAAAATAAGGATATAAGTACCATGCTGTGTATTATGCAAACATTTAGGTCAAATTTGACTTGATTAATAATACAAGTATGATACTTTCATATTAGATACTGCAGAATACACTCCCCTGAAATGTTGTTTAAATCCTATTGTGTAACAATACTTAAATGAAAATACAAATTTTAAACCAAAATATATATTGCGATAATCTGAAAGTAAGGAGTAAATAACATACAACCAATTTACACATTCACCTGGTGGGGACTCAGTAATGCCAGGAAGGCAAGAAGTACTGTATCGCTATCGCCATGTGTAGATGGCATTAGGAATACTGTGACAAGCAGCGGTAAGTTAAGCTTACCGTTGTTTGTTAAATACTGAAAGGCGGACATAACCCCATTAGCGAGAGCAAGTAAGGGGCATGATGTCTCATTGTTAAAAGGGGCCCTAAGTGTTTTATTTGATTTGTTTTACTGCCAAAGATTAAGAGTAACTTTTGTGGATGTCTGTTTGGAAAACTTTACAGATAAGAAAAATATGTAAAGTTCTTGGTGGGGTGCAAGGTATCAATGACATGGTACAAATCAAGGCTGAGCAATATTGTATTTAGAAATAGAACAGCTAAGAGGTCAGAATCCAGAAAATATTATACAGTAGGTGCTTAAATCATGCCAGGACTGTACTTACATAGGCAATAGAAGGATATCATCTTTGGCTTGGCAACAAGCACGTACAAATGACCCAGGGTCTTCTACAAGTTTGCCAGAAAGGAAAAGTGGGTCTGACAATAATTGTTAAGTCAAGGTTTGTCTATGGTGCATGTCATTGTTGTCAAAGAGCTAAAAACACATAAAAATGCAGGGATAGATGACTAATATATATATATAATCTCAATGTCTGGCATTCACTAAAAAACTGGTGCAAAATGCCCGGGTGTCCAAATCCACTTGGAATACTAATGTACCCCACCTAATTAGTCTGCAAAAAAGGGACGGCACTCCAGGACTTCCAATGCAAATAAGCCACTGTATTAATAGAAAACAATTATTCCATGTCAACGTTTCGGAGCTGGCACGCACCTTTGTCAAAAACACATAAGTAAAAAATTAACAGCACTCCTACAGCAATGCCAGGAAGGCAAGAAGCACCGTATCTATATATACATATATACAGTATATACAGTCAGGTGCATAAATATTGGGACATTGACAGAATTTTCATATTTTGTCCTCTATTCACCACCACAATGGCTTTGAAATGAAACAAACAAGATGTGCTTTAACTGCAGACTTTCAGATTTAATTTGAGGGTAAATACATCCAAATCAGGTGAATGGTGTAGGAATTACAACGGTTTCTATATGTGCCTCCCACTTTTTAAGGGGCCAAAATTAATGGGACAAACTAAACAATCCTAAATCTAACTTTCTCTTTTTAATACTTTGTTGTAAATCCTTTGCAGGCAATTACAGCCTGAAGTCTGGAACACATAGACATCACCAGATGCTGGGTTTCATCCCTGGTGATGCTCTGCCAGGCCTCTACTGCAAATGTCTTCAGTTCCTGCTTGTTCTTGGGGCATTTTCCCTACAGTTTTGTCTTCATCAAGTGAAATGCATGCTCAATCAGATTCAGGTCAGGGGATTGACTTGGCCATTGCATAACATTCCACTGTTTAGCCTTAAAAAACTCTTTGGTTGCTTTTGCAGTATGCTTTGGGTCATTGTCCATCTGCCCTGTGAAGCACCGTCCAATGAGTTCTGAAGCATTTGACTGAATATGAGCATATAATATTGCCAGAAACACTCCAGAATTCATTTTGCTGCTTTTGTCAGCAGTCACATCATCAATAAATACAAGGGAATCAGTTCCATTGGCAGCCATACATGCCCACGCCATGACACTACCACCACCATGCTTCACTGATGAGGTGGTATGTTTTGGATCATGAGCAGTTCCTTTCCTTCTCCATACTCTTCTCCTCCCATCACTCTGGTACAAGTTGATCTTTGTCTCATCTGCCCATAGGATGTTGTTCCAGAACTGTAATGGCTTTTTTAGATGTTGTTTGGCAAACTCTAATCTGGTCTTCCTGTTTTTGAGGCTCATCAGGGTTACATCATCAAATGACTGTATTATCAGTCCTATTAATAGTCAGGAAAATGTGAACACTGATCAAACGATCCTAAGATCTGTTTACAGAGAATAGACTGGAGTAGATGCACTTTATATAGTGGATGGATTTATACTCCCAGGTAAGGATTGCTCAGAAGCAATAATCCTGTTCCTCTCCTGCAAAATACTGCTGACAAGTGTTTCAGTCTTTGCAGCAGACTGAAACACTTGTCAGCCTTATGAATGAAGTCCCATGTGGGGACAAAACGTGTTTGATGGTATTTTTCAGTAACATTACAAGAAATCATTGCTAACCCTGAAAACAGGATTTATGACCTCTACAAAATCATTTAAAGACCAACAAAGGACTCAATAAATCTACTCTCTGGGAAATGAAAGGGAGATTCATCCTTTGTGTCGACATCTAGGACTGATCATTGAAGTAGCTTCATTGCTGCATTAATTGTTGATTTTTTAATAATTCAGTTTGTGTTATTTACACATTTTGTATTTTAATATATATTATATATTTTGTATATTTTGTACATTAGAGCGCCCTTTCTCTTATTTCTTGATATATATATATATATATAATGCAGATGATTGTTTTCTATTCTGATACCTATGCTAAGCAGAACACAATCTAGTGACTGATAGACAAAAGAGAACATCGATAATACCATCTTGTTATACAATATACTTTTAACACCCCTTAACCAGGCCCTACTGGTGTGATAGGTGTGTAGTAAACTAACCCAACAGAAAACTGTACCATCATCTTATGTGGTCCGTTGTGCCTCCACCCATAGCTTGACATTTGGGGAACTCCCAGTTTACATCATGACCCACCCTACTTTTTGAACACCAGGTACTGCAAAAACCCCAATGGTGCATTTATTTTGT
Organism: Taudactylus pleione; assembly: GCA_031769625.1. Lineage (NCBI taxonomy): Eukaryota > Metazoa > Chordata > Amphibia > Anura > Myobatrachidae > Taudactylus > Taudactylus pleione. The sequence continues at coordinate 1,982,508 of JAUIMM010000636.1, forward strand.
TAGAAGAAAAGGGAGTTCTTACTTACTGAGGTTTATGTGTGGTTGAATGCAACAAAAATATAGGTAATGCTACAGAATACCAATGTATAAAATAAACACAATGGGTGGGATACAGCAACCTCAGACATGCAGTCAAACCCTCAAAATGTGGGTTTGACCGCATTTCTCTTATGCATCAAGTCCTGGAATGCAATGCACTCCGGTGCTTGGTTGCGGTGCGTAACGTCATCTTCCTGATGGTGGCCTATGGGTTTCTATTTGGAGAATGCTATGAGAGGGATCCAATTGGATCCCTCTCAGCACCCCTTCATTGCATGCGTCCTCCTGTGCAAGCTCAGAAGGATGCCAGAGGGGTGTCTGGGTCATAGACCCAGAAATTCCCTCCTTCACCAAAGAGCCGCTCTTATCAAGAGAGCCATCCTTTGCTGTGCTGGTCATTCATACCGGCATTACCAACACCGGAATGCATGCAAAGGGTGGCAGGATATATCCTACCTCATACATAAATAGTAGTGTCTGAATATTACACTGGATATGTTATATGTCTGAATATTACACCAGACAGTGGGGATGATTCAGAGTTGTACGACAACAGCATCACTGCTGCATGTTTGGATTCATCAGCGATGCTAAAAAAATACTAAAGCCGCAAGAGGCGTCTAAAGTTAAAGATACCCACTGCTAGCATTGTAGATCTGAGTGCTGCATCCTAAGACCCAGCACTGGATCACCATCACACCTCAGCTTACTCAGAATGACTGGCAGAACTACTCATCTGGGGCCAGGAAGTTTGCATCAGCCTGGCCACACTTACAAAATGGGGACAACACACCTCTGTTTTGTATAACTGTCCAGGTCCCCACCCCCAAATGCTGCAGCCTTTAAATCATACTGCTGCTTGGGGGAACTGCACGCGATCTTGCAGAGGGAGACGTGCACATGCACAGTACAGATATTGTGGATGCACAGGTCTCTCACAATCAGTGCAAACCATTGGGATTGCATACAACACTGAATCAGGCCATGTGATGATTGACTGACAAATACTTAATCAATCTGGGTAATTCTACACACCTATTCTTGGGTAATTACCTCAGATAAATAGCAAACAAATACAGTTTCTAATATACGAGTGATCAGTTACCAAAAATGAATTGGCCAGTTGGTTAATGTTTGGCCCAATCCCTCTGTGGTGTATGGCCACAACCCCTCTGGTGACTGGCCACACTTCTTTATCTTGGGTCCCTACCACTGCATTCCCCAGTGGGCCCTTCATGTCCCAGTCTGACACTGGATACATGCTGTCAGGAATTGGGGTTTTGTTTGTGGGCACAGGAACCACTGGGCTGTATGAATGAGACTGAAATGAGTGATTGTGTAAGTGGTGCAAAATAAAATGTATGTATTTGCACCCCTTGCATTGCAACATGGTTTGTCCTGGTTCACAGTTTCAGTACATGCTCTTTCTCGCTCTATTCCCAAAGCTGAATCAGGCCCAATGTGCCATGCCTTGCAGTTGCTTGGAAAACCCCAGTGCTGCACCTGTTCTTTACAGTATGGTATTAATTATCCTGAAGTTAGAATAAACAGTTTGGTGCAATTGTATGTACAGTGAGTCTGACAAATCAGTCAGCAGAAATACAATGGGAGCTTAACCTTACTTCCCTGAAACAGTCTTTGTAGAATGGTGTATGTGATTCTGCACAGGCGCTCTTTTGGATTATGATATGAGATGAATAGTCACATGGATATGTCTACTCTTTTGTAAATAGAGGATGTTCACAGTGTGAATAACTATTTCTCCTCCTCGTTATTACAACTAACCAGAATATGTGTCCCCATTTCCCTCTCTCAATAAAAATGGGGTAGAGATACAAATGATACAACCATACTTTAGCATAAAAACAAATGTAATTGGTATTGCACTCACATTTTAAAATGAATAACAAGCATATCACATAGTTAACCTTCTCTCTCCTCTGTGGTATAGATACTCCTACCAGACGTCTAGATGGACACGATTGTATGGACCTTTGCAACAGTTAAAGGAATAAAGTTAGAGAACATCACTTCCAGTTTTCTATCCATGTGGAAGGCAAATGGAACGCAAACCGGAAGCGATGGTGGCCATTTTGGAACTGGATTCAATGGAGACATCTTTGATATTGTTTTACAGCTGTTTTGTGTAATTTGGAGATGAGGGGCGGGCGTTTTGGGAGAGTGCAGGTATAAAGGAACTACAGGGAATCGTTAAGTGGGGACTTGTAGTAACCATACTGGTGGGCAAACTTTGTGTCTGGGACTTTGCTGGCCTGTGTTTTGAGACATCTAGATGCCTTGTAGATATATCTATACCACAGAGGAGAGAGCAGGTTAACTATGTGATATGCTAGTTATTCATTTTAAAATGTGAGTGCAATACCAACTAAATGTGTTTTTATGCTAAAGGATTTCTACACTACTGGTTTGTTGCATCATTTGTGTCTTAACCCCGATTCCATTTTTAATGAGAGAGGGAAATAAGTGGACACATTTTCTGGTTACCTGTAATAACAAGGAGGAGGAGGTGGGGGAGGAGGAGTGATATTTAATTCCACTGTGAACATCCTCTATTTGCCAAAGAGTGGACTTATCCATGTAACAGTACATGTAATCCAAGAGAGCGCCTGTGCAGAAACACATACACCATTCTACAAATATGAACTATCCTGCACCTTTGGACTCCATACAGGTGTTAATTGGTAATTTAATAAAACACTGTCCTTTGATCCCTTGATTGAACTTTCAACTAGCCAGATAAAAAATGGTGGGAAAACTTCTTATGGAAGCATTTTTGGATCTCATTTAAATGACAGAAGGCAAGTTCTTAGAATATCTGATTATTTCTAATAACAATAATACCTATCATATAATACCTAATCCGTATTGCCATTACAAAACATTTCTTTTCCCCATGAACCTTGTTGCTACCAGACAATCTTGTCTCAACCTTGCTTTACAATTATCTGAATTGTTATAAATGTCTTATATCCTTGGCAGAAAATTAAACTACCCATGCCAGTTTAAGATGTTAGCGATGTAGGAATACCAGCCCTGTTTTTGACTCTTAAAATAAACATTTCACCTCTAAACACCTGCAAAACAAAAAATCTAATGATTTTAAAATACAGAAGTATCTTAGCAAGTTAATTGCTTGGATGCTAGGTCTAGTCTATCTCAGAAAACTCATGTCTGCTACACATCAGTAATGGATAGGTGTGATTTCAATGGCTTCATCTTAGGCCTGGACAGTCAAAATGGCCTTTTGGCATTTGTGTTGCTAAAATTATTAAAGGGCAGGTTGATTCTTAGTCTGCCAGCATTTCAAAACAGTGCTGGCACCAGCTACTGTATACTCTGCACTTGGCCAAAAATGTACTGCATGAAATGTGATAGTGGAAAAAGACAAAGAGGGCAAACTATTTTTGACCCACAACAAATAATTTAATGTCAGATGGTTGTGCATTGTATTATATTGCACCAAATGCCTCCATGTGGGTGCAATAGAAATAACAGGCAGCAGTATCTGATGGGCACTGTGGTTAATTACCTATCAATTTTAAAGGTTGTGCAATAGAAATACCATGAAGTAGTATCTGATGGGAGCAGTAATTAATTACCTAACAATTATTAAAGGCTGTGCAATAGAAATACCAGACAGCAGTATCTAATGGGTGCTGTAGTTATTTACCTAAGGATGATAAGAAGTGAAGAGTCACATCCAAGTCCCTTTCAAGTATAAGTATAGTTAGTAATAACTCCGGAATAACTCCGGCTTCAATTTCAAAATTCTAATAACACTTTAAAATAAGCACTTAGAATCTAAGCATTCTTGCTGTAGCAACCTAATAATATCTAATAAGAATGGCTAGAACCAGGTTAGACAGGAGGAAAACAGAAGGAGAAAAATCAATCAGCCATCTCTGCACCTAAGAACTGCTTTCATCTAACACCTTGTTTCCACCATACCCCTGGATTGTGCTTGCTCCTGAATCCCCGATCCTACCCACAGCCCTCCTGAGCCACTTTTGGCTGATCTCCCCATGGGAGCTGCTGACCTCCTCAAACTAGGCCATACCAAACAATGCAGCAACGTGACCACTCAAATGGACCTTGGGTCATGGTCACCAAATCACAAGGCTTGGTGTAGTTTTGTTCTATTCTTTGTCTTTTCCTCTTAAGTTTAGATTAACCTTTCCATAGATGTTGTATTGCTGTCACCCTTGTATTAATACTGGGATTTTTGCCTCTTTATTCAGTCTTTTTTTTCAACCTGGATGTTATACTTCTACAAGTTGCACATCCTGCCAGATGTAATCTACGCAGTGCGTCCAATATGGTGCTGCCATGGGCAGGATGAGCAACATGTGGATCTATTCATGCAGTTCATATAACACCACACCTGTTTCAATGACCTGTATTTGTTCCTTGCATGATATCTCACATACTGTAACCTTGGTAGTTTTCCCAAGATGGCTGTCACACCGGTACGCCTGTGGGAGGGATGAAAATACTTGGATCTGCAGGCTATGTAAGGTCCCTGCTCTTAGAGTTAGTACGCTCTAATGTCCTCATTTTGTGTTATCTCTCCAAAGCATTATCTATTCTACCCAGAGTAATCTATGTAGCATGCCCAATATGGCTGCATGGTCTGGTACCCTTCATGAGCGGGATATATAACTCGTGGAAGTTATTACCCTAAATGGTTCTACCAACCCTGTATTATGTCCATCATACCGATTGGTTGATGTGATCCTGTGGTGTGGCTGAGTCCATGTATGCTTTTCGCAGTGCTTTAGACAGGTGGGGGGAAAGCAATGGGATACATGGAAAATAAAATATAAAATTTACATTTATAACTATTAGTACAATTAGAAAGTTATTAAGCTGAGTATTGTTCCATGTACAGTATGTGTCTAGACAGGGGTACTGCTGAATGGAATGTATGGTTAACCGTATGTACTGTTCTATAGGTGCAAGAGTGTTGTAGGAAATAAGAGTGTATCTGTGTAACTATTATGTTTAGTGAAATATCTGATAATACAGTGCTGGCACCAGCTGCTGTATTCTCTGTACGTGGCCATAACAAATGTACTGCATCAAAGTTGATGATGAAAAGAGACAAATAAGGCAAGCTATTTTTGCCTCACAACATATAAATTATTGTCAGATGGTGTGATTTGTATTATCTTGCCCCAAATGCGTCTATTTTTGCAGTGACCCGGCAGAAAAGTTATATTGTAATGTACCCTGGCCTTACACTGTATCAAATGGTGTCAGTATAAGGTCACCAAACCTTTGCTTGTATGCCATTTTAATGCATCACTCTATACATTAAGGAGCTTACTCAGACCCGGTCGTTAGCTCTATGAGCTCGCAAACGGGTTGATGTTGCTCCAGTGCGCATGCGCACGACTGAGCCGGCTCCGTCGTGCTCATGCGCAAGACCTGGCTAACGACGGGTGATCCATTGTTAAGGGTCTCGTAGCAGACGGGGTGAGCTGTCAATGTTGAGTGACAGCTTGCTCCATTTGCTGGTCGGGCCGGGGGCGTGCACGGCCAAACGGAGGTGTTCCTGTCGGAACGCTTGCCGTTTGGGGGCGGCCCCACTGACATCATCAGTGATGTCACTGGGGAGCTTCCTGCTCAAACAGAACAGGAAGCTCCCTGGGGTTTAAGGTTGACGAGACCCTACCTTAGGGTCTCGTTGTTAGCCCCGATGGTAGCGATGGTCTTGACCATCGCGACCATCACCCTTAGCGGTCGTTAGAGCTGTGGGTGTTAACCCACAGCATAAGGACCGGCATGGAGGTGGCCGTTCAGGATGCAAGCGGCCGCCCTGTTTCAGAACGACCGCTTGCATCCTACGACCGCCTCTGAATAAGGCCCTAAGTGCCTACTGCTATGGGACTCAGGATTGAACTCTGAAGCACTGAGTACTGGGCTTTTTATTTAATTTAACACTATGGGTGTTACATATTCCTAATGTTGATCTCTTCCCCTTGGCTACATACATAAACCTATCAATCATTTGGTAGAAGACTCAGAGCAGCTAACTGGAGCCATTCTGAGAATTTTAAAAACACGTTGCAAGCAAGGTACAAACATTATTTTTAGTAAAATTACATATGGAACTTTATTTTAAGTCTAAATAAAAATTATCACAATCTCATAAATACAGTACACTGGGATTGTAAAACTAAAGTACTTTACCAAGATGACATAATCTACTCTGAAATGCTGACGTAACGCTTAGTAAGTTTTGTAATGTTTGGATGCATAATATTACATTGATTTGCAAGTCAATAATTTGACGTTTAAGCATGCATTAAGCACAGTCTGCTAAATACATTTATATGTGTTTAGACCCATTGTTCACACATACTGTATGGTTGTCTGAAGGATAATCCTTTTTCCTAAAGGTTTGCCATATAAAACAACATAAAAATGCGCTACTTTAGTAAGAGTTATACAAAGTTACAGTCAGCTTCATAAATGATTTATAATTAGGAACACTAACATTCAGGAAATGGTGATAGCAAAGATACAATTTTGGCTTCTATAAAAGATTTATATAAAAAAAAACTATGATTCACAAGAGCATTTACAGTAACTAATTATTACTGAAAGGCAAGGAAACTGCACCTTGTATTACCTGCTCTCAGAAATGATGCCCATCAGCACTCAGTTCAGGAATCTGAAGAACAATTTTCTTTATGCTTATGTGCTTTTAAACCATTGCTAAGTGTAATTCTAATATTCAATACAAAAGCACCATTGGGTACTGAGAAAAAACCATTTGTGTGTATGTGTAGATATATATATATATATATATATATATATATATATACAAAACAAAAACTTGGAGGGCACAAATGTACCCAATGTCTTTTGTTACATAAATTAAAATACTGAACAAAATTCTTTTTGATGTTAAGAATTAAAGGTCAGTTCAAATTGTCACCAAAATGGAGGTTCTTTTAACAGATAATCCAATTCACAGTCTATTCATCTGTTTTGAATCCAATATTGTTGATGGTAGATTCCATATGTTCCGAAACAATTTGTCTAAAAAGACCCGCTCACCAGAGAACACCCAAAAACATGGTATAAAGGCCACCCATTAGAATCGTTTGAACAATAAAATATTTGTATTATTATAAAATTTCTCTGTCAATCTGACATATAAAATGTATACACAAAAATGCTTACATAATCAATTTTTTGAAATGCATAATCCTGATTATTCCTTTATAGCACTAGAATTCAATGTACAGATAATTCCTTTCTGGTTGATGGATTCACGCCACAAACCAACACGTTTCGCCCGTTAGGACTTCATCAGGGGTATACAATTTTGAAGAAAAGATTCAAAAATAGAGACCTGGCAAATTGATGTATGCAGATCAATAAAAATTGGCAAATTGGGGTCACTATGGACAACTATTTGCTAGATACACCTCCCAAAACATGCTGTGCTCTGTCAGAATCAAGCTTGATTGTATACCCCTGATGAAGTCCTAACGGACGAGCTTTCACCTTAAAGAGAATTATTTTAATGTAAGCCGGTTGGTTATGGTGAATAAAAATCTTGTACTAGTGTTGGCCTATGGGCCTTCTTTGTCTGGGTGATGTATTGGTGTGAGGATGTATTCCAGTGAAACCAAGAGGAAAAATTGTTCCCTTGACAGATTCCACCATTATTTCTTCATCTCATTTGGTGAAAAAATTCTGTTAAGGTCCCAGAAAGAAGAATATGGAACCACTATTGTTCAGTCATCTGAATCATATGTACTACCTTTCCGAAGGAACTTTTTGTTCATTACAAGGATTCAGTATCATTGTCTATTAAATTATGTCCAATGTTATATTATTTTGAGAAATAACACAGAATCATTGTCGTTTAGCCATTTGAATCTGATGTACTATACTTTGTTTATTACGGTCATTGTTTAAAACTAGTGCTTGGCATTTACACATTGCCTTATTGGGTTTATGATATTTTAAACTATTTTTAGCGCCCTCTTTTTATATTTTTTTGCTATTAATTTTAGGCATCAGACTAACAGGGCGCCAATTAGGAGGTGCTGCTTTCATATAATTCTTCTATATTATTGTTCTGATTTTATATCAAGAGCATTCCAGGGGTATTCTTTTATATATATATATATATATATATATATATATATATTAGGGGTGAGCGGGTTCAGATTTCTGAAATCCAAACCCCCCCAAAGCCCTCCCCTGATTCGAGCCGGGAACCGAGGCCAGCTCGGGTTTTCCCACCAGACTCAGTTCTCGGAACAAGGCAAAACGACATCCTCGTGCTGTCGGATTCTCGCTGGTTTTGGATTCCATAAAAGGTCCCCGCGTCAGCGCCATTTTTCACTTAGCTGTGGACAGTAAAAAGGGAGGGTGGGGGAGTCCAAAGTCTATAGTTGCTGGCTGGGTTGTCTTGTGCAGTGCTGTTGTCCCATAAAGGCTATGCTGTCCATAGAGGGAGGATGGGGGTTGCTGTGCTGGTACTGCTGTTGTCCATAGGGGCTGTGTCCAAAGTCCATAGGGGCTGGCTGGGCTGTGTTGTGCAGAGCTGTTGTCCCATAAAGGCTGTAGTCCTAAAGGGGTGCTGTAGTGTTGTCCAGGGGGTGCTCTGTCCAATCAGTGGTGCTCCCCCAAAGTGCAAAAAAAAAGTTTTTTCTGTTTGGGTGCGCATTAGCCGCACATGCATCAACAAAGAAGCAGCGCCAAGCGTGCACCTGTGTCATAAATCAAGGGCCGGCTGGTCTGTTGAAGGGAGGTGTAACCCCCAAAGTGCCCAAAAAAATAATAAAAATTTCTTTTTTTTTCTTTTTCTGTGTTTGTGTGTGCCTTAGCTGCACGTGCATCAACAAAGTAGCAGCGTCAAGCGTGTGCCTGTGTCATAAGTCAAGGGCTGGTTGGTCTGTTGAAGGGTGGTGTAACCCCCAAAGTGCCCCAAAAAATTAAAACATTTACTTTTTTTTCTTTTTCTGTGTTTGTGTGTGCCTTAGCCGCACGTGCATCAACAAAGTAGCAGCGCCAAGTATGTACTCTTCGGGGGCCTAGTTTTTCAAACTGCCATACTGTCTGCCACTGCAGTTCCACTCCTAGATGGGCCATGTGTTTGTGCCGCCCACTTGTGTCACTTAGCATAGTCATCCAGCTGCCTTGGTACAACCTTTTTGCCTAAAAATAATATTGTGAGGTGTTCAGAATAGACTGGAAATGAGTGGAAATGAATGTTACTGAGGTTAATAATTGCGTAGGAAGAAAAAAAAATTCTGTGATTTTAGCAGTTTTTATGCTTTTTTCCAAAAAAATACACATCCAAAACACAAAACCCAGAACCCAAAACACGGAAGGGTGGTTTTGGCAAAACCAATCCAGATCCAAAACATGAAGATAGATCCAGATCCAAAACCAAAACACGATAAGTGGCCGGTGCACATCCCTAATATATATATATATATATATATATATATATATATATATATAATTAGTACAGAGATAGGTTGGCATGCACCAGATGATCCAAATGCCTGGGGTGCAATGTAAGCTCAATGAGCTCTAGGGCAGCATGAATATAGTTAAAAAAACACCAAACCAGGGACTTTTTTGAAGACACAGTTTTATTCTTGTTACAGAAGGACATAATCCCCACCAAGACAGGACATAACATAGACAACAGTGCAACATCCTCTCTTATATACCATGAGACAACCAGAGCTGACACTCCCCCGGTCATGTGACTGTAAGTGATGTCACCACAGTAAAAGCCACTGTTAGTGGTATAAAATCATGTACTGCTCACCATTACCACAAATACAAATGATACTCCAGACTGTAGGAAACCACTGGGTCCAAGTAAACACCTGAATAATGCATTAAACGGTCACTGTTTTGAAATATATATATATATTTATATATATATATATATATATACTGTATATTGTGAACCACTTTAGGGAAAGAAGCATGGACACCGGCAGTGTTGCAAGCTGTGGTTGACTTTTATTTCCAGCAGTTACAGTACATGCAATGAACAGCCTTTTGGCTCTTTACACCCACTCCAGTGCTCTGGAGCAGTCATATTGCCTGTTTGACACAGACTCTCTAACACTAGCTCAATTTCCACAGCACTGACTATCACCTGGCCACTTGCAGGCATCAGGGGCACTGGTATAAACATATAGCCCAGGTAAATAGAGAAGTTACTTCCTGAACTGATTGAGGTGGAGCCATACTTGCCAACTCCCCCTGATTGTCAGGGAGACTCCCTGAAATAGTAGCAATCTCCTCCCTGACTGCCTGAAGAGTTTAATAGTAATCTCCCTAATTGCACCTTACTATTATTATATAGCTGTTATACAATTGGTAAAAAAAAAATAAAGAAATCAGATTTTATATATATATATATATATATATATATATATATATATATATATATATATGTATATTTATATTTAAAGGTTATGATCAGTGCCATTTCTCTCATTGTTTATAAGGCACAATGATTTTTATGGCTGCATACATTTTCATATAATCTCTCATGTGAAACCCCTTGTAAAACACAATACATGAGCAAGGCCTGAAAACTATCAGTGTGTTTTCATCAAAAGGTAGATCCTGCTATAACTGCTTTGGGGCTTGTTTACATTTGGATGTAAGTCAATTTTATGACATGCTTCTTATATGTAGCAGTACAAGTCCACTTTACAGCCGCACTCATAGATGTTGCTCTTACATCCTTCCTGAAATGCGTTTTCAAAAGTAGGCAACTATGGGTGGAGCCAATACCCTATTCCCAGGAAAACCCAGATTATGGACTACACTCAGGTTGTGAGCCTGAAGCAATGGGTTCTTCCAGGCTCCGGGCCTATATATATAGATAGGATCGAGTTAGAGGTGCCCTCTCCTAGGGCAGATGGGCGCTTGCAAACACACAGCAGCCAGGAAACAGCACACCAGTCTAGGGTTTCTGAGAAATCAGCCAAAGCTAGTCTATTGTGCAGGAAAAAAAACCATAAAACAAAATCCTAACCTTTCATTACTCTAACTAAAAAGAGATTCCCTGTCACTTCAGTGGTAGGACCCAATGCCCCTACCACAAACATAGGCATATACACAGTACTCAAGGTCATAAATCACAATGTCTCCTAACAGGCCTGCTGCCTTTTTCCCCAGGTAGAGAGACCCTGAGTAAAGCCCCTGACACACTTTTATCAGCCTCTTACAGGTGCAAGAGCTAATTAGCCTGTTCTTAGGCTGAAGACCTGAAATGGCCTAATGGATGGAGCCTATATAACTACTTTTTTTACACTGCCCTGTTTGTATGGTGAGTGTTAAATATACATCTCCTTATTATCCCACTCCCCTGAGTGTATAGCAAGTATGATCCTTATATATCCTTATTTCCCCACTTCCCTGAGTATATAGTGAGTGTGATCCTTATATATCCTTATTACCCCACTCCCCTGAGTGTATGTTTGGTGTGAGCCTTACATCTCCTTATGATCCAACTTCCCTGAATGGTTGATGTGATCCTTGCATCTCCTTATTGCCCCACCCCTCTGAGTGCATTGTGGGTGTGATTTTCTACATCTTAATATCACGCTTACCCAACAGATATTATGATTGGTGTGATTCCTACCTCTCCTTATTCTTCCACTTTCCTGAGTGTATGTTTTGTACTCTAGGGTAACAACATTTAGCTGCATTTACTGTCTGCTTGCGTGACCACTACATGAATAAAGTTAGTAAATGTTCTCTCACCCATAGTGTGTGAGAATGATCCCTTTGTTTCCCATTGCCATATCAGAACTGTATTGTGTATATAGATGCAGCACAACGCTTCTCCCTGTCCCATTACAGATCTTCCTGCATAATATATATGTTACCATTCACACTGAGCACAATCTGATTCCTCTGCCGCATATTGGCATATGCAGTCAATCACATATGTGAAGACATCAGCAAGGAGAACAGCTCCATGGTTTCATATAACCAACCCTTCTACACACATTTCCTTTTAGCTGCTACTACAGTAATAATGTTGTTTTTTGATATTGCCTGGAAGAAAATCACTTACGTTGTTTATACTATTGTGTTGGGAAGAATAGAATTTGTGACTGCTTTACAATGTTGTTTATTGGGGGTAAGGTAACAGCACCATATGATACTGCTTCACTGTATCAGTCGGTATACGGACTATAGATCTACATGATAAAGGTTGACAAAGTCTAGATAGACAGCAGATGTTAGACAGACAATAGGTCGACAGGTACAAAATGTAAACACACTTGGAAGAATGTCGACAGGTACAAATGGTCAACATGGTCAAATGGTTGACTTGGAAAATGGTCGACACATTTTTTTGTTAGGGTTAGGCATTTACTGGAGGGTTAAGGTTAGGCACTTACCATGACAGTTAGGGTTAGGCACCAGGAGGGAGGGTTAGGGTGAAGATTAGGTTTAGAAAACAAAAAAATTCATGTGTCGACCACTTGTGTGCTTGTATGTTATCCATTTTCATATCAACCTTTCGACCCTGTCAACCATTTGTTCCTGTCGACCTTTCGTGTATCGACCTTTTGTCCCTATTGACCTATTGTATGTCTAACATTTGGTGTCTATCTAGACATTGATGCCCTTTTTCATGTAGATCTATTATAATAACACACCCGTATCAGTCTGGGCTATACACTTTTTTATGCAGACCATTAATAGCATCACATGCTGTAATGCCATGTACAGTATGTTGTGAATTCCAGGTTAATCCTACACATAAGTGTCAGTGGAGTAAGTTATGGGTAAAAAAGCTTCTTTCTCTCCGCTATACTTGGCAGTGCAGTGAATTGACTTGGAAATTATAGCTTTGAATGACCATTAAATCTCACGCAATGGTGTTGAAGTTGGAGAGCACTATTCCATGTTTAGGTTCCAACAGGGAGGATTCAAATCCCTAACCAAGATGGATGCCAACCATACTTCTACACATGCCCGGCAACATCTTGTCACTGTGTTAGAGCACCACAGTGGGAGATGGACATCTTCCACTTAGCTCCATGGAGACCCTGAGAATGCCGCTGATCCATCCAGAGCCGATATTGCCACTTGTACACTGCACCACTACCCAGGTACAGTCACCGGTTGGGAACTGTATACTCCTCTCCTTGCATAAAAGTCTGTGTAAGCATAACAATTTATATACTGTACATATTCTCTCATTTATAATTAAATGACTTGCACAACCTCAGCATGTCCAGCTGTCTTAGGCAGGGTACATGCCTGAACGATGTATTGGCCGACCGATCCAATGCATTTATAAGTAGTCTGCACAAACACATTGTGCATACACATTTACCAATCCACCTACCGGATATGTCTGGCCACAGGAACCGGTAGTGAGATCATTGTCAACAGTTCATGCGGCCAGTGTATGGGTCACCCTTACACACAGCCAGACGTACTGATATAGTTGCAAGATATAGCGGCAGCTGCCATGCTGCAGGGCCGATGCAATGTCTGTGAACAATATCGTTGGCTGTACACATGAGCCAATGTACTTAGCAATATATTGTTTGTCAGCTGTTTGAACAATATATCACATAGTGTGTACCCAGCTTCACTTTCACCTGAGGGGTAAATATAACAATCCCTCCCTCTCCTTGGTGCTTGTCTAATTATTTAACCACTGCGGCTTTCCTTACCCCTGTGCTCAGCATATTTTAGCACATTTGGGGATGGTCACATTCCAAAATAGACATTATAATGTATATTATTTTGCATGCAGTAACCATAAAGATAACATTTTGTTTTCACCAAAAGAGTTAACATTTTCCGAAATTACCATTAGTTTATTTATATCTCCAAACATGGCAAAACAAATATACTTATATGGTACAATAAATATATATATATATGTTTTCTAATTGCAAAACAAGTATTTTATTGCTACTACTACCAAAAAAATACTATGTGGTTCTTGATTCAGTTCAGCATTAACCCACCTTTCCAGTACAGCAAAGAGCAAGATTCTAGACCAAAAATATTGAACGTGTGGCCCTCCAGCTGCTGTGGAACTACACATCCCAGCATGCCTTGCCACAATTTTAGCATGCCCCAATAGCAAAACTGAGGCAGTGCATGCTGTGATGTGCAGTTCCATAGCAGCTGGGCGGATGCATGTTGAATACCACTTTTCTAGACATAAGTTTTTATAATAAAACTGCTTTTTTCATTCTCTTCTTGCTAATTATTGTGAAGCACAAAAATGTGTAGACATAATGTTGTAGACCCCAAAAACCATTAGGTTGTTAAAGTCAGGATGGGGAAATCTGAAAATGAAAAGAAAAAAAACTATCTGGACATTTAAATGCTTTTTGTAGCATAGGGTGTTATTGTTTGATCTCCTCTTTCAAATGTAGGTGCCAGAATGTGGCAAAATTAGCACAATGACTGTTCTCTGCATCACTCTGTCTATTAGTATTTCTGTAGTGAAGGTTGATATTTTCACATGTAATTCTCAGACAGTAACCTCTAAAGGGCCACTTCCTTTGAAATAGGTGACTACTCTGAGTTTACTGAAACCAACATGTTGGAGATCCTCCTGAAGCCTTGATCTACATAATTTTTGTAGTGTAGGATTGAACACAAACTGGTAGTTGGAGAAAGAAGCTAGGGCCAAGACATAGTTTTTTTAGAATCTAGACCCTATTTATCAATATTATTTTTACAAAAATAACGTGAAAAGGGGTATTGTCAAGATCCCAGGCTGACTCACAGATACAGCAATCTGGATCAGCTGGTCATGATGCTTGTGCCCCTCTGTCACTTACCAATAAATGCAATTTCACTGCCACCACGAATGGATTAATGGGCCATTTGCATTTTCCCAAACAAATTATTAACACTTCACCTTCAGTTACACACAGGTATGTAGCAGGCCTAACAGGCTCGCAAGTTCAATAAGAATCACAGAGAATATGCTAGATTAAATGTGTTTAATCCCAAAAAATATTTTCAAGGCTTAGTTACAAAAACATTAATATAATAAAACACATATTATATACAGTACCAGTCAAAAGTTTGGACACACCTTCTCATTCAATGGTTTTTGTTTATTTAAATTATTTTCAACATAGTAGATTAATACTGAAGACATCAAGAGTATGAAAGAACACAAATTTAATTATGTTGTAAACAAAAAAGTGTTAAATAAATCAAAATTTGTTTTGTATTTTAGATTCCTCAAAGTAGCCCCCTTTTGCTTTTATGACAGCTTTGCACACTCTTGGCATTCTCTCAATGAGCTTCATGAGGTAGTCTCCTGGAATGGTTTTCCAACAGTCTTGAAGGAGTTCCCAGAGGTGCTGAGCACTTGAGGGCTGCTTTTCCTTCACTCTGCGGTCCAACTCATCCCAAACCAATCAATTGGGTTTAGGTCGGGTGATTGTGCAGACCAGGTCATCTGACGCAGCACTCCATCACTTTCCTTCTTAGTCAAGCAGCCCTTACATAGGTGTTTGGGGTCATTGTCTTGTTTTGGGGTCATTGTCTTGTTGAAAAACAAATGATGGTCCCAGTAAGCGCAAACCAGATGGGATGGCATGGTGCTGCAGAATGCTGTGGTAGCCATACTGGTTAAGTGTGCCTTGAATTTTGAATAAATCACCAACAGTGTCACCAGCAAAGCACTGCCACACCATCACACCTCCTCCATGCTTCGCAGTGGAAACCACACATGCAGAAAATATCCGCTCACCTTCTCTGCGTCTCACAAAGACATAGCGGTTGGAACCCAAAATCTCCAATTTGGACTCATCAGACCAAAGTACAGATTTCCACTGGTTTAATGTCCATTCCTTGTGTTTCTTGGCCCAAACAATTCTCTTCTTCTTGTTGTTCATCCTCAGTAGTGGCTTCTTCGCAGCAATATGACCATGAAGGCCTGATTCACGCAGTCTCCTCTGAACAGTTGATGTTGAGATTTGTCTACTTCAACTTTATGTGGTCTCTAATCTGAGGTGCTGTTAAGTAGTGGTTTCTGAGGCTAGTAACTTTAATGAACTTATCCTCCGCAGCAGAGGTAACTCTTGGTCTTCCTTTCCTGGGGCGGACCTCATGAGAGCCAGTTTCATCATAGCGTTTGATGATTTTTGCAACTGCACTTGAGGATACATTTGAAGTTCTTGAAATTTTCCGTATCGACTGACCTTCATGTCTTAAAGTAATGATGGACTGTCATTTCTCTTTACTGAGTTGAGTGGTTGGTGCCATAATATGGATTACAACAGTAGTCAAATAGTGGTGTCCACTGTGTACTAACCCTACCTCTGCACAACACAACTAATGGTCTCAAACACATTAAGAAGGCAAGTAATTCCACAGATTGACTCTTGACAAGGCACACCTGTTAATTCAAAACCATTCCAGGAGATTACTGTACCTCATGAAGCTGATTGAGAGAATTCCAAAAGTGTGCAAAGCTGTCATCCAAGCAAAAGGGGGCTACTTTGAGGAATCTAAAATATAAAACATATTTTGATTTGATTAACACTTTTTTGTTTACAACATAATTCCATATGTGTTCTTTCATAGTTTTGATGTCTTCAGTATTAATCTACTATGTTGAAAATAATTTAAATGAACAAAAACCAATGAATGAGAAGGTGTGTTCAAACTTTTTGCAATTTGCCTATTTGCTACAGGTGTTTTCACACCATCATCACATTATTATAGTATCACATGAATATACTAAAGGGTAATTGGAGTAGAATTTGCTCATTTCTACTCCAAACCCTAATTGTCATGTATTTTTATTAAACAGATCGTCTGCCCCATAATTATAATGGGAAATGTGATCTGCTCAGATTTACTAAAAATATATTGTGAAAAAATCAGGGGGAAGCTCTGTGATAATAACACCACCTTTAGATGGCATTATTTGTGCTTTCCTCCAGTTCCCCAACTCCTGCTCTGCTTGTCAGGCATAGCAGAGCCATGAGCCACCCCCCCCCCGTGATCAGCTGTCAGATCACAAGCTGATCACTTAAAAAAAATTGTTAAAAAAAAAACTTACCTGCATCCAGGGACCGGAAATCAGTGCTCCAGTGAGGTCCTCTGGGGCTCTGGTCAGCTGGACTCTGGGCTTCTGCACTGATAGTGTGCAAAGAGTAGATGACCGGGGTCACAGTGCAGGAGCCCAAAGAACAAATGATTGGAGTTCTAGAGAGAGGACCTCACCGGAGCATCAGTCACCGGTTAAAGTGTGAGCTAGGGGTGGGTGGGGGGCAGGTGATTGCCTCATGGGGGTGTGCTGTGAGTCACAGGAGAGTGGTCTCACAGCATGCCCCCATCGCTCTGAAAATTGAGCAGAATGCCTGGAAGTGGAGTTGCTTAGCCAGGCTTTCAGGCCAAACTGGACCATCAGGCATTTACGAGAAGTACCAGATGGCCAGTCTGACCCAAGGGTTGAGGGGGCATATTGTAGAGTAACATGAATGCAAAGACTTTACTTTGCTTACTTGGATAAATGGCATGACAAAATATTTTGTTGTGCGGTGTCTGTTTTGTCATATGTATATAAAATTGATGGAACATCGGTGAGCACTGCTGTCCCACAGCGCTGGGATAATTTGTTTGATTACAGCCATGGCTCTATTTGTGTGGAGTTTGTTTTCCTCATGTTTGTAATTGTTTCCACTCCAATGATGCAGAAATTTATGGGAAGTAGAAAATAGGGCCACACTTAGCACGCTGAAAGACAGCTGGCTAACATTCTGCAAACTGTAATATTCATTGAATCTTATTAGGAGAAAATCACTATATAAATAAATAATTACATAAATAGGCAGGCTGGGGGTCAAGCAATCATTATTGATCTGCTCTCACTATTAGGGAAGTGACTTAAACATATACAGTATATTAAATGTTGCTAGATCATGCTCTGTGCTTTGGCCAGTAGAACTGTTAATCAGCTGCATTACAATATGACGCATAGGGCCCATCCACAGCTGTATATCTTGGCAATTGTTGTAAATAAATTAAAAATGAAAGCAAATAAATGTAAATGTATACAGTATGTGGGCAGTCAGCAGTTAGAACTAAGAGATCTTCAGATCAGGGACAGTAGGAAAGTATTTCATTTGGTGACATACTAGTGGCCCCTCCAATAGAATGACACACTGTATTAAAACACTGTATTAATACTAAATTGTGGGTGGGAATCCCTATTAACATTTTAAAATGGCAGAAAAGGGACAATTGAACTTTACAGTAGGTATGCATAGTGACAAATGTGCAGCTGTATACAAGTACTATGTAATAATTTACATATAAATCTGGTTCATAAATTCATTAGATGCTCACAGCTGGTTTTGTAGAAATAAGTCAATGCAAATTGATTCAATTTTGTTTAAAAATAGAGCTAATATAGTGTCAATTTTGCGCTCGAAAAACCATCAGCAGGGAGCTTTAAAGCAATAATTGAAAAATAAGTTTCACATACTCTGTCTTGATCAGTCAATGCAACTAAATAAAATAAACTTGTTAAAATAAATTCTTAGTTTTTCTAAAAACAATTTAAGTAATAATTTTAACACACCAGCAGATCATGCAGTACATTAACAAATATGAATTTGCTGTAAACACAAATTATGCTACATGGCTCATAAAACACCTCCAACAATATACTGTAAACAGTTAAAACAAAATTTGGAGTTACATAAGATGAATGGAAAAAGATTCAGATAGAACATATTAATGTAAAAGCTTCTTAATGTTAGTTACTTAAAAAGGTGTAAAAAGAAGCAACAAACTGCCCTTACAATTCTGCCTCCATAGCATTGAGTTGCCAGTTCTGGGCTGTGTGATGATTACTTGTTGCTATAAAATTGCAAAATAGATGTTTTGGGACTTTTGCTTCGCTTTCTGTAAATGTTGCTTCCCAGTCAGCAAAGACTCATGGCCTCAATCTTAACCATGTTTCAGTTAAAAACAATGACAGTAAAACATTTGTTTTCTGCCAGCATTTGACATCTTATTATGTAATTGTCATGCTGGTAAACATACTGTATATAGGAAAACATGTTGCAAAAAAAAACAAAATAGGGGGCAGATTGTAACTCTGAACTCTACTGTATATTCTGCAATAGCCTTTTTAGCTTTCCATGAATCCAACCCTGACAATGACTATTCTTCAATGTAAATTTGCCAAACACATTTATGTATTTTATAGCAGATCTATACAGTGCTGTACCATAGACATTTAATCATTATTCTCATTGGGTGCACAAGCTGACATAATGAGAACTTAAATTAGACCTCTTCCTGGGCAACTTAGTAAATGGGAGAGAAACAGTGTAAAAACACATTGAAATACATGGACAAAATAATATATATATTTTTTTTTAAAACAAAGAATGCACCTTTACATTTTAAAAGCAGGTTTGTTGGCAGTGTATAACCTTGTGCATCATCATTATGTTTCTCCGTTTATCCAATACAACTTATCATTACCAGTGCTTGAAAGGTTCAAAGACTTAAATATTTATCTTACTAATACCCACAGATCTGATGGGTCCTACATCAAAATGTAATCATCCCTTTCTATGCCAGCTATATATTAGAAAATACATACATTTGCCTTAGCCATTCACTAATGATCAGATTGCACACCACTGTAATTTGTTAATCAAGACCTTTTCACTTACAGCAGTACTCAACTGTTTTAAAATGACACTAGTCATTAAATAGCAATGTTGGTGGAGACCCAGAGCTCACCAGTGTGAGGGTTACAATAAAGAAGCTGATATGATGATATGTGCACACATCCGAAGTGATGATCAGTGTGTGTAAAGTACTGTATAGTAAATTAACGATGGCAATAGAATAATCTTTAATTATTTATTGTAATATTCATGCTTAGTAATATTCATGCTTATCCACCATAGGTTCTGTTAAAATCCATGTGTGATTGTTAAAGAAAGATCTTGAATAATGAAATTGCTGACAGTACAGACAAAATTGCCTTGATAAGCTTGTATACACTTTACAGTCTTTAATGTCTGCAAGGATGTGGTACCAAGTACAGTACGGACCTTAGGTGGTCACAACTTGTAACCAATTGATGGCAATTATATGCAGTTCTACAACCAAAACTGTCCAAAAGATTGCAATATTGATTCTGGTTATGGTTAATTAAGATTGTGAGACTTGCTTCAGTGTTTTAATAATAACTATGATGGTTTGGATATTTAATATGGTTTACTGTAGCTCCACACTTTCTCATAGTTGATTATGTTACTTTTGTACTGATACTTGATGTTTCTTGCAGTTGTTTTCAATACATTTGAATTGATACAACACTTATACCACCTTCAATGTATTAAAAACAAATAGAAGAAACATCAAGTATCAGCATTGGACTCCTTAGACCACAACAGCCCTGAGAATCATGATTAACTACAGAATTAATATGTTAGTAGACACCCCCAAAACAGTGATCAAATCATTTAAATAATGTAGTTCAAAACAATAATTAGAGATGTAATTATGTTTTTTTTCTATGGAAATAGAGTACATGACAATGGTCAGTTATGTCAGAAACCGTAATGCAAGTACTGAGAACCAGTACTTCCAATGTCTGTAATGCCAATTCAATGTGTACAAATAGTGCCCAAATATATCAATGCAAGACACAATTGTCTATAAGCCCAACAATATATAATAGGGAATGGTCCTTCCAAACGGCCAGTGTTTTACCCTAGGTACTGCACAGTACCAAGACCTCCCATGTAGCTTTGATTCATTGCTTATAATTCTGACATTGTGGGGAATACAGTATTTACTAAAGTGTGGGTTTTTAGAACTGGAGAAGTTGCCCATAGCAGCCAATCAGAGTCTACTTAACATTTATCTAGCACCTTCTAGAAGATAATAGCTAGAATCTGGCTGGTTGCTATGGGCAACATCTGCACTTCTAAAAACTCACACTTTAGTAAATTATTAAATATAACCCTGTCAGTCTAGCACCGTATAATTACAATGAAGGTCAGTAGACTTTCTGCTGTGGGCACGGCTACTGTAGCTTGCAAAGGTAATACAGGTTGAGTCTCCCATATCCAAAATGCTTGGGACCAGGGGTAGTTTGGATAATGGAATATTCTGTATTTTGGAATAATTGCATATCATAATGAGATATCTTGGGAATGGGACCCCAATATATACACAGAATGCATTTATGTGTTATATACACCTTATACACACAGCCTGCAGGTAATTTTATATAACATTTTCAATAATTTTGTGGCTCAAGCAAAGTTTGTGTACAGAAATGAAATTCATTTATGTTTCATATTAGGGATGTGCAGGCTCGGATAGGTTCGAGTTTGCACGCCGAGTTCGGATTTTTCCCTCCAAAAAAACGGAACTCAGAAAGAGGCAAAACGTCATCTTGTATGGACAATCATCATCATTCTTGGACTTTGTCCAGGAATGATGATGTTTGTCCATGCAAGATGACTTTTTGCCTCTTTCTGAGTTCCATTTTTTTGGAGGGAAAAATCCAAACTCGGCGTGCAAACTCGAACCTATCCGAGCCTGCACATCCCTATTTCATATACACATTATACACACAGCCTAAAGGTAATTTTATACAATATTTTTAATAATTTGTGCCTTAGACAAAGTTTGTGTACATTGAACCATCAAAAATCAAAGGTTTCATTATCTCAGTCATGCCAAAATTATTCAGTATTTCGGAATATTCCATATTTCAGAATATTTGGATATGGGAGACTCAACCTGTAGTGACTTTTCAGTGTAGCATGTTTCCTCTGATGTGGTTCAACCCAATGGTACTGTACCAAGAGTGTATTTTTTATCTATATTCCTTGGCACTACTTCTAATCACCAGGGATTGCATCTATATTTTTTTAAAATCACATTTGTTTTATTATAGTCAATAAATTGTAAGTCCAGTAGTCTGATTCCTATGTTTCTGCTCCCTATCACTTCATTTTTTGATCTATTTGTCCTATATACTGCTTTATTCATCTACTGTACTGCTTCATTCATCTACTCTAAGGGCTATATTTATAAAGTAGCAGCTTTTATAAGCCACTGCTTTCCGGCAGGTTGCAGGTGAAAGTTTAAAACGCCACCCATAGTCTATGTAAAACACAACATGCTTTACACTGACTGTGGTGTCATTTAAAATTTTCACCTGCAACCCCCGAGAAGTAGCAGCTTACAAAAGCCACTGCTTTTTAAATAAAACTCTATATGTGGGGAGTAGAAGATAAATCAGCGCCACCTGGATTATATTTATATAATGGTGAGTTATTGGAGTGTTGTACCTATTTGCACTCTCCCACTTGGTTATGGGTGTCAGCCGACACAAGAAAAATAAATAGCAGTGGTAGTCTGCTATTACAGAGAGAAAGTATTATTGGAATGGACTTGGTATATAGCGACAGTAGTGCTCAAGTACAATTCATAAATTAGATCAATATACAAATAAATAGTGTCCTTAGTGAATAAAAGGAGGAATGAATGTGTATATATGTACATATAAATAGTGTCAATGAACTGAATTACAATTATAAGTGAATAGCCGTATACTCTAGGTGTGCCTAGAAATTAGCTCCCCAGGAGACAAATAGCATTTGCTAGTGTTGAAAAGTGTCAGTGCAAGAATGTGCAAAACAGTGCAAGATAATGAGACTCTATAATAAAAAATATTAAATAACTATATAGCAACTCATATATCAAGTATTATGACCAGTTTAAAAAGGACAGATAGTGAGATAAAAAATTACAATATTTAATGGATTAAAAGTATATACAGCAATATAAAAAGGATATAAATAAACACATACATATAGCAGGATTACTAAGTTTAAAAGAGTGATTTCATAGTAAGTATGGTAAACATAGCACATTTTAAAATAAGAATAAAGTGAATAAGTGGCAAAAAGTGGCAAGTGCTTATCTTATATATAGATAGATCTTTCAGGTAAGTTCATGTAAGGCAGGTATGGAGCTCCCCATATATGTCTAAATGTATCCCAAGTATTCAACAGAATAGAGAAAAAATACTTTGTATTGTAAAAAAATTACTGCTAAAAAATATTTCCAAGTGATATTGTTTCTCTAATGTTATCAGTGGTAATTTTTCCCAAAGACAAACATCTCATATAAATCCTGCAATATGTGCAAAATGTGTCTGAAATGGTGACACTTTTTATGTAATTAGAAACAGACATACACATATTTTTTACTTTTGGGTTTAATACAATTAATGTCCTGAATTAAATTTTGTGTAATTAATTTCTGACACAGTACGTGTTTCATAATTTAAAACTTTGATTTATACGGTATGCTAATATAGATCTTGTGCCAAATTGTAAATTAGTTACAGATTGGCAAACAAGTCTGATACATGGTCAAATATTTGAATGCAGCCTATTTAATATATAATAAACCATCTGTGAACTAATAACATAAACAAATGTGTTCTTGCAAAACAAAATAAAAAAAGTTTTAAATAGCAGCTACATATATTGAAAAATGGGTACTTGTAGATTATATTAGGCCATGGCTTCATGGTGTGCCTAAGTACTTATATCATTGCTAACTATGTATATATACCTATGTTGCTGTGTTTATTTTTTCATGCTTCTTATTAAAGGTTAGTGACAAATTATATTTTACTAACACTTAAAAAACTGAACATAAGAAGTAAGATACACAGATGCACAGATATCCTTAACTCCAAATACCCTAGCCGGTCATAAATTCAGTGGTGAAGTTAGGCTTTCTTTCACCAGGTCTAAACTCAGCTCAGTGCCCTCTCCCTCCCCCATAGTAGATAGCAGTTAAACTCTACCTGCAGTATATGACTGCCATAAAATGCAGACAACATCACAGTGACAGCCATACAAAGCAGAGAGCATCACAGTGACATTTAGAATGTAAGCTATCACAAGAAGGGTCCTCTTTCCTCATGTGCTTCTAATTACCTTACTTATACTATCATCTATTTCATACTCCCTACAATGGCACCTAACCCTTGCTGCTTATTGAGTATTGTGACTGTTGCAGCAATGTTGATAGACCACGTCCTTGTCCTGCAATGTTTTGTAGAGTCACTGTTTTCTATGTACTTTGTAAGGCACTATGGAATGGTTGTAATGCCAAATAACTGAAGGCTAATAATAATGTAACCCTGGTTAGGGTTACGGAGATAATTCATATATACAACTGAAGCAGGTATATATTTTCATTCATCTATTTACAGCAAAATGCCATTTATGAGGTAAATGTTAAATATACTGTAGGGATAGATGTGATGTGATGTAAATATGTGGAAATGTATGTACCCTGTGCATGTTAGATATCTATGATGTCAGTGGACTTTGGTGCTTCATGCTGCAGATATGCATTTCACAGACATTGGTGATAGTTGCAGAAGGGGGCGGAGTAATATAGATGGGAGTGAATTGGTTCCTGTCAGGAAAATAGGATGCGGTGAGAGGGAGGACATATAACAGCTGTTAGCAGCAGTTGAGAGGCAGTCTCCTGATCCCTCCCTCCAGTGCCTGCCCTCCTGTGATCCAGGCAGCCAGTGAGCAGCTATGAGCTGCCGGGTGCAGGGGGGCAGAGCCGGAGAGGGAGCCCAGCCGTAGCTGGGGAAGAAGGTGGGACAGTGGCACCCACCCTGTCTTGCCGATGATGCCAGAGAGGCGGCGTCGCAGGAGGTGGACCCGCACCGATCTGGGTGATCCCTGGTGAGAGGAGGCGGCTGGCTCAGACAGCAGGCCAATGGTCGCAATGGGACTGCCGGCGTCATGGAGCATGCGCCGGCTACAGTTGGCCAGGAGGTGGCTGTCGGGAGTCCCCCTGTGATGGAGGTCTGAGAGGCGGGTCCTGGGCAGGCAAATCAGCCTGAATTCAGGCTGACTGCAGAGGCTGAAGCAAGCAGCAGCTCCCACTACAAAGGACAGCCCGGAGGCTGTATCTTTATACCGCAGGGGTGTGAGTACAAATACAAGCACCACACTCACAATAATCACCAGCTGCCCTTCAAACATTACTCAAAGGCTTAATTTCTGCCTAATCATATAACCGACTTACTAGCAAGCTGAGGCAGCAAAGAGGAGGGACCAAAAGGGATAGATAACTCAATATCTATAACAGACTGGGACTTAGGAAAAAAGGCTATTCCCTCAGGGAATACAGGAAGAATTTGCAGCCTGAGGCAGATATAAGTCAGGGGGAGTTGGTGTATGCATCTACTGTACTATCTAAAATAGTGCCAGTTACACTTAAAATCCACAGCACACAGCACCAAACTCGGGTTTTTGCATTGGCAGGACTGCTGTATAAATAGAATTATTTTGGAGTATGAATAGTTATGTTCATTGTGACTGTGATGGAATAACCCCACAGGACTATATTTGTTGATATTGCAAGGCTTATATACTTACCAAGGTACCAGCATAAGCACATTATATGGACTTAGATATATTGTGGAGGGGAGTCCAGTTATACTAATCTATGGCATGACAAAGTCTATAATACGACCAAGGAAAAGTGAAGGCTTGCTAGAGGAAAAGCCCCATAAGGATAATTAACAAAGACAATATCTGCACTTCAGAAACTGAACCGGAACTATAAACTCTGGATTGGAACTATTTATAAATATAGGCCCTCATTCAGAGCCGCTCGTTAGCGGCAGTACGCTCGTTCCGAGCGATGTTTGCACATCTGCGCATGCGTACAGTTTTTAGTACGCATGCGCGAACCAGTCAGTGCGGCCAAAAATCGTTTGTACGCTATATAGCGAGTGCCTGCTATTTTGAGTGACAGAATGAGGCGTATGTGGGTGGTAACAGGGGAAGGTGCTTGAAAATGGGGAGTGGAGATCCGAACGCAGGCGTGCTTAAAGGTCAAAACGGGCGTATTATGGGTGTGCATAATTAATTCAGCAGCGTCATTGACCACGTCACTGGGTTATTTTATAGCCAGAACTGCTCGCAAATTTGTGGTAGCAAACACCAACCACAAGAATAGCGAGCAGTTCATACGCTGGTCGATGTACTCGATTAATCTAATAAATAGCGGACATGACGTAGGATGCGAGCGGCCAGGGGGCGTTTTTAACAAATAAACGAGCGTATGTTTTGCTCGCTCGTTCAGACTTAGAGGCGTGAACAGACTACAATTTGCGAACGGATCATTTGAATAGCCACCCCTTGTTTTTGAACGAACGACCGCAAATAGCGAACGGCTCTGAATCAGGCCCTTAGTCTCCTAACTAATGTTATAACATTGTTTAAGTTTAAGGGTTTTGTATATTAAGCAATGTATTGATGTAATACATGGAGTTGTGTTTATCCTCTGTATATTAACAGCAGTTTATATGCAAAGTACAAGTGAAGATCCTTTACTTATATTCCTTATAAAAGTAACTTTAATGTTTTTTAACTACTGTGTGTTTACTTACCTGGAGTGATTACGGTGGGAGATCCATTACTGCAGAATCTGTGGAAGGAGAAGACATTGGTGGTAAATGTGAAGTGAAATGATACAGTATTATATTGTGATTACACATTATCTATACACCACACTATATATTCTATCACTGGGTTTTCCCAGGTGAGCCCTTTTGACATTCAAAATAATTAACCTGGGTGGAGGCACTGACAATGGGGACGTACACCACCAATAGAGGGTAAGGGTGGGTACATTAGGAGTAACAAAGGTGGTAGTAACCTGGTGACCCTTTTGTGGTAAAAAGGGGGGTTACATTTGGAGGCACACTGCTGAGATGCAAATTATAAACTCAGGTGCAGGGCAGGTGCAGATTTAGCTTATTAGCCAACAGGGCTTAAATTTGAGGAAGGAGGCCTGTGAAAGGTGTAGTCGCTCCAGGGAGGAGTTGAGTATTATATGGGGATCTTACAGACCCTATAGAGATAAGGGATGAAGATGCAGGGTGAAGAATTTGAGTAGATGATGTCGAATCCTGTACCAGCAGAGCACCCTCTGTGGTTACAGGTGAGGACAAGGGACTAATCCTCAGGGAGATAGAGAATGTAGTAGAGAAGATATGGGGACCGGCTATACTAGCATGATATGGGAGACTAGGAGTAGAGGTGACCGGTAGATAAATTGAGAGATGGAAATAGCCATGCTCTCATAGAGAGTAGGAGAATATGTAGAAGTAGTCATGCCCGGTATATAAATATAGTGAAAGACGGATGCAACCATGCTTTCACAGAGAGTCGGGGGAGCAGATTATAGCCGGGAGCCATGGGGTCTGACCCTGAGGAGAAGACAGAAGGGGGGCCAGATGAGGAGGTCCACCCTTAGGTGTAAGGGAAAGGTAGGGGGAGCAGAATGGAGTTCTGCTTCTCTAGAATAAAAGTAGAAATGTGAGGAGACTCACTAACAGAATGAGAGGGTAGTAGAGGATGCCACATATGTGACAGGAAATAGAGAGAGGAAGAATCCCCCGGTAGTAATGGCAGTGGCCAATAGAGGTAGTTTGAATGATAATCTGGATAATAACCATGTATCATTCACAGATTATCAGGGGGAGTGTGTAACCCTGGTTAGGGTTACGGAGATAATTCATATATACAACTGAAGCAGGTATATATTTTCATTCATCTATTTACAGCAAAATGCCATTTATGAGGTAAATGTTAAATATACTGTAGGGATAGATGTGATGTGATGTAAATATGTGGAAATGTATGTACCCTGTGCATGTTAGATATCTATGATGTCAGTGGACTTTGGTGCTTCATGCTGCAGATATGCATTTCACAGACATTGGTGATAGTTGCAGAAGGGGGCGGAGTAATATA
Source organism: Taudactylus pleione (assembly GCA_031769625.1). Lineage (NCBI taxonomy): Eukaryota > Metazoa > Chordata > Amphibia > Anura > Myobatrachidae > Taudactylus > Taudactylus pleione. The sequence goes on from JAUIMM010000636.1 coordinate 2,010,443, forward strand.
GATGGGAGTGAATTGGTTCCTGTCAGGAAAATAGGATGCGGTGAGAGGGAGGACATATAACAGCTGTTAGCAGCAGTTGAGAGGCAGTCTCCTGATCCCTCCCTCCAGTGCCTGCCCTCCTGTGATCCAGGCAGCCAGTGAGCAGCTATGAGCTGCCGGGTGCAGGGGGGCAGAGCCGGAGAGGGAGCCCAGCCGGAGCTGGGGAAGAAGGTGGGACAGTGGCACCCACCCTGTCTTGCCGATGATGCCAGAGAGGCGGCGTCGCAGGAGGTGGACCCGCACCGATCTGGGTGATCCCTGGTGAGAGGAGGCGGCTGGCTCAGACAGCAGGCCAATGGTCGCAATGGGACTGCCGGCGTCATGGAGCATGCGCCGGCTACAGTTGGCCAGGAGGTGGCTGTCGGGAGTCCCCCTGTGATGGAGGTCTGAGAGGCGGGTCCTGGGCAGGCAAATCAGCCTGAATTCAGGCTGACTGCAGAGGCTGAAGCAAGCAGCAGCTCCCACTACAAAGGACAGCCCGGAGGCTGTATCTTTATACCGCAGGGGTGTGAGTACAAATACAAGCACCACACTCACAATAATCACCAGCTGCCCTTCAAACATTACTCAAAGGCTTAATTTCTGCCTAATCATATAACCGACTTACTAGCAAGCTGAGGCAGCAAAGAGGAGGGACCAAAAGGGATAGATAACTCAATATCTATAACAGACTGGGACTTAGGAAAAAAGGCTATTCCCTCAGGGAATACAGGAAGAATTTGCAGCCTGAGGCAGATATAAGTCAGGGGGAGTTGGTGTATGCATCTACTGTACTATCTAAAATAGTGCCAGTTACACTTAAAATCCACAGCACACAGCACCAAACTCGGGTTTTTGCATTGGCAGGACTGCTGTATAAATAGAATTATTTTGGAGTATGAATAGTTATGTTCATTGTGACTGTGATGGAATAACCCCACAGGACTATATTTGTTGATATTGCAAGGCTTATATACTTACCAAGGTACCAGCATAAGCACATTATATGGACTTAGATATATTGTGGAGGGGAGTCCAGTTATACTAATCTATGGCATGACAAAGTCTATAATACGACCAAGGAAAAGTGAAGGCTTGCTAGAGGAAAAGCCCCATAAGGATAATTAACAAAGACAATATCTGCACTTCAGAAACTGAACCGGAACTATAAACTCTGGATTGGAACTATTTATAAATATAGGCCCTCATTCAGAGCCGCTCGTTAGCGGCAGTACGCTCGTTCCGAGCGATGTTTGCACATCTGCGCATGCGTACAGTTTTTAGTACGCATGCGCGAACCAGTCAGTGCGGCCAAAAATCGTTTGTACGCTATATAGCGAGTGCCTGCTATTTTGAGTGACAGAATGAGGCGTATGTGGGTGGTAACAGGGGAAGGTGCTTGAAAATGGGGAGTGGAGATCCGAACGCAGGCGTGCTTAAAGGTCAAAACGGGCGTATTATGGGTGTGCATAATTAATTCAGCAGCGTCATTGACCACGTCACTGGGTTATTTTATAGCCAGAACTGCTCGCAAATTTGTGGTAGCAAACACCAACCACAAGAATAGCGAGCAGTTCATACGCTGGTCGATGTACTCGATTAATCTAATAAATAGCGGACATGACGTAGGATGCGAGCGGCCAGGGGGCGTTTTTAACAAATAAACGAGCGTATGTTTTGCTCGCTCGTTCAGACTTAGAGGCGTGAACAGACTACAATTTGCGAACGGATCATTTGAATAGCCACCCCTTGTTTTTGAACGAACGACCGCAAATAGCGAACGGCTCTGAATCAGGCCCTTAGTCTCCTAACTAATGTTATAACATTGTTTAAGTTTAAGGGTTTTGTATATTAAGCAATGTATTGATGTAATACATGGAGTTGTGTTTATCCTCTGTATATTAACAGCAGTTTATATGCAAAGTACAAGTGAAGATCCTTTACTTATATTCCTTATAAAAGTAACTTTAATGTTTTTTAACTACTGTGTGTTTACTTACCTGGAGTGATTACGGTGGGAGATCTATTACTGCAGAATCTGTGGAAGGAGAAGACATTGGTGGTAAATGTGAAGTGAAATGATACAGTATTATATTGTGATTACACATTATCTATACACCACACTATATATTCTATCACTGGGTTTTCCCAGGTGAGCCCTTTTGACATTCAAAATAATTAACCTGGGTGGAGGCACTGACAATGGGGACGTACACCACCAATAGAGGGTAAGGGTGGGTACATTAGGAGTAACAAAGGTGGTAGTAACCTGGTGACCCTTTTGTGGTAAAAAGGGGGGTTACATTTGGAGGCACACTGCTGAGATGCAAATTATAAACTCAGGTGCAGGGCAGGTGCAGATTTAGCTTATTAGCCAACAGGGCTTAAATTTGAGGAAGGAGGCCTGTGAAAGGTGTAGTCGCTCCAGGGAGGAGTTGAGTATTATATGGGGATCTTACAGACCCTATAGAGATAAGGGATGAAGATGCAGGGTGAAGAATTTGAGTAGATGATGTCGAATCCTGTACCAGCAGAGCACCCTCTGTGGTTACAGGTGAGGACAAGGGACTAATCCTCAGGGAGATAGAGAATGTAGTAGAGAAGATATGGGGACCGGCTATACTAGCATGATATGGGAGACTAGGAGTAGAGGTGACCGGTAGATAAATTGAGAGATGGAAATAGCCATGCTCTCATAGAGAGTAGGAGAATATGTAGAAGTAGTCATGCCCGGTATATAAATATAGTGAAAGACGGATGCAACCATGCTTTCACAGAGAGTCGGGGGAGCAGATTATAGCCGGGAGCCATGGGGTCTGACCCTGAGGAGAAGACAGAAGGGGGGCCAGATGAGGAGGTCCACCCTTAGGTGTAAGGGAAAGGTAGGGGGAGCAGAATGGAGTTCTGCTTCTCTAGAATAAAAGTAGAAATGTGAGGAGACTCACTAACAGAATGAGAGGGTAGTAGAGGATGCCACATATGTGACAGGAAATAGAGAGAGGAAGAATCCCCCGGTAGTAATGGCAGTGGCCAATAGAGGTAGTTTGAATGATAATCTGGATAATAACCATGTATCATTCACAGATTATCAGGGGGAGTGTGTAACCCTGGTTAGGGTTACGGAGATAATTCATATATACAACTGAAGCAGGTATATATTTTCATTCATCTATTTACAGCAAAATGCCATTTATGAGGTAAATGTTAAATATACTGTAGGGATAGATGTGATGTGATGTAAATATGTGGAAATGTATGTACCCTGTGCATGTTAGATATCTATGATGTCAGTGGACTTTGGTGCTTCATGCTGCAGATATGCATTTCACAGACATTGGTGATAGTTGCAGAAGGGGGCGGAGTAATATAGATGGGAGTGAATTGGTTCCTGTCAGGAAAATAGGATGCGGTGAGAGGGAGGACATATAACAGCTGATAGCAGCAGTTGAGAGGCAGTCTCCTGATCCCTCCCTCCAGTGCCTGCCCTCCTGTGATCCAGGCAGCCAGTGAGCAGCTATGAGCTGCCGGGTGCAGGGGGGCAGAGCCGGAGAGGGAGCCCAGCCGGAGCTGGGGAAGAAGGTGGGACAGTGGCACCCACCCTGTCTTGCCGATGATGCCAGAGAGGCGGCGTCGCAGGAGGTGGACCCGCACCGATCTGGGTGATCCCTGGTGAGAGGAGGCGGCTGGCTCAGACAGCAGGCCAATGGTCGCAATGGGACTGCCGGCGTCATGGAGCATGCGCCAGCTACAGTTGGCCAGGAGGTGGCTGTCGGGAGTCCCCCTGTGATGGAGGTCTGAGAGGCGGGTCCTGGGCAGGCAAATCAGCCTGAATTCAGGCTGACTGCAGAGGCTGAAGCAAGCAGCAGCTCCCACTACAAAGGACAGCCCGGAGGCTGTATCTTTATACCGCAGGGGTGTGAGTACAAATACAAGCACCACACTCACAATAATCACCAGCTGCCCTTCAAACATTACTCAAAGGCTTAATTTCTGCCTAATCATATAACCGACTTACTAGCAAGCTGAGGCAGCAAAGAGGAGGGACCAAAAGGGATAGATAACTCAATATCTATAACAGACTGGGACTTAGGAAAAAAGGCTATTCCCTCAGGGAATACAGGAAGAATTTGCAGCCTGAGGCAGATATAAGTCAGGGGGAGTTGGTGTATGCATCTACTGTACTATCTAAAATAGTGCCAGTTACACTTAAAATCCACAGCACACAGCACCAAACTCGGGTTTTTGCATTGGCAGGACTGCTGTATAAATAGAATTATTTTGGAGTATGAATAGTTATGTTCATTGTGACTGTGATGGAATAACCCCACAGGACTATATTTGTTGATATTGCAAGGCTTATATACTTACCAAGGTACCAGCATAAGCACATTATATGGACTTAGATATATTGTGGAGGGGAGTCCAGTTATACTAATCTATGGCATGACAAAGTCTATAATACGACCAAGGAAAAGTGAAGGCTTGCTAGAGGAAAAGCCCCATAAGGATAATTAATAAAGACAATATCTGCACTTCAGAAACTGAACCGGAACTATAAACTCTGGATTGGAACTATTTATAAATATAGTCTCCTAACTAATGTTATAACATTGTTTAAGTTTAAGGGTTTTGTATATTAAGCAATGTATTGATGTAATACATGGAGTTGTGTTTATCCTCTGTATATTAACAGCAGTTTATATGCAAAGTACAAGTGAAGATCCTTTACTTATATTCCTTATAAAAGTAACTTTAATGTTTTTTAACTACTGTGTGTTTACTTACCTGGAGTGATTACGGTGGGAGATCCATTACTGCAGAATCTGTGGAAGGAGAAGACATTGGTGGTAAATGTGAAGTGAAATGATACAGTATTATATTGTGATTACACATTATCTATACACTATATATTCTATCACTGGGTTTTCCCAGGTGAGCCCTTTTGACATTCAAAATAATTAACCTGGGTGGAGGCACTGACAATGGGGACGTACACCACCAATAGAGGGTAAGGGTGGGTACATTAGGAGTAACAAAGGTGGTAGTAACCTGGTGACCCTTTTGTGGTAAAAAGGGGGGTTACAATAATGATAATAATAATGCAGATAGCATTACACTGACCACCATATAATGCAGAGAACATCACAGTAGCTGACATATAATAGAGAGAGAGCAACAGTAATCACCATATGATGAAGAGAACATCAAAAACCACTATATAATATAGAGAGCATTAACAACCAAAACATAGTACAGAGAGCATCAGTGACTACCATATAATACAATCACCATCAATGACCACATCAGTGACCACCATGTAATACAGAGACATCAATGATTGCCATATAATACAAGAAGCATCAGTGACCTCTATATAACACAGAGAGAATCAGATCAGTAACCACTATATAATACAGAAAGCAGCAGTTACCATCATATAATACAGACAGCATCAGTGACCACAATATAATAGAGAGAGAATCAGTTTATCACTATATGATACAGAGAGCATTAGTGACTGCCATATAATACAGAGAGCATCAGTGACCACCATATAATAAAGAGATAATCAGTAAATGCTATACAATACAGAAAGCACACATAGCTGAAGAACACCAGTATACTGAGACTGCATCCAGGCACTTGCAATCTGCAGTAATCCCTAAGTGGTAGCAGGTACACTTCCTTTCTATTTCTCAGTGGACTCTGTATTTTCCAGGTAGTTGAGGTGGGTGTGGACCCTGCAATGTCTGTAGATATCAGAGTCCCCCCACCACCTTAGGATACACACTCCACATTACTGGACCACATTCTCCTGTCACCACTAGTTCTGCACCGCTCACTCCCCACCAAGGCTTAACAGCATATGGAGAAGCAGCAGCTTGCATTACTGTGAAAAGGTGCACAGACTTTTTGCTCATTAAGTCTTTTCTATCTCTGACCACTATCTTATACTCTACCTTACCTAAATATCGGGGTACTTTCATTGCACTACCCAAATTGGAGGTCCTTGCACTGATATAACAAGGTTCCCCTGAGTCCAAAAGCAGATGCTCTTACACTTATTCACATCCCAGAGCAGACTATGAGGTACTCTCACTCCCTGTATTAATGCTTTGCACACAGGGAGAAGCAGCTGCACCAGAGTACACCAGAGAGGGATCTGTACTGTGTCTATCTGTCTCCTCTACTCTTGTCCATATATGCTGAACATTTATTATTTTATCACTGTAACACCTATGGTGGGTGCAAATCTCTGTGCTAATAGGAGATAAATTCTCATGTGCATCAGTTACCAGATAGAGTGTGATACCTGCACATATACTCTATGTCAAAGATAAAGAAATCTGCATATATTATATGCTGCTGATGGAATAATTATTTCTTAATTTCCTTACAACAGACATTATAGTTACTCAAGATCATATCCAATAAGATTCTACATATTGCATACCATTACATGATTAACAAGATTTTCTGTGACGGTCTGAATAACTATTTACTGCTATATAACTTGGAATTTTTTGAACCTCTGTGATAGTATTACATGTTTTACTCCATTTTTGTTGTTCATTGCATTTCCCTGTTTAAGCCTTGTGCAGAGGGAACAGCAGCTATATCAGCACACAATATAGATGGGATTTCCAGATGTCATTTTTTCTCATTCATTTCAATGTATGAATAAATACTCATTATCTAGTTAATGCAATACCTGTAGTGTGTGGTCTTTATATAGGGAATAACCACATATGTTACCATATACCAAATAGAATGTGATATTGGCATGTGCTGTGTGCCAGGACAAGGAATCCACATTCACTATGTTAGCTGTTTGAGTCATTTGTATCCAGAGACCTAGGACATAGGTATCTACGATCCAATTTAAAGGGGCTCAGCATACTGTACAATTTGTATAGATCGGCGCAGATTTCTGCTATATTTCGTGTGATTGCCGTTACATTACTGAAGTATTTGAACTTCTTATTTTGAACTATTATTTACAATATTTCATTGCTTTTTGTATAGCCAGTGATTGAGCCATACAAAAATATTTTTATTCTTATATGTTGGTTTGAATATTTCATAAATCTTTTAAATGGATTAATAAAAGTAAATTTTTAATACAATATTTGAGTGCCTTCAAAAATAGAGAGTTTCTTTTTCTCTCAATTTGTACTCTAAACCTTAACTCTAAGGGGAGCACCCCCACACTTATGAATCTTATGGATATCATAGCATACCATTTTATCCTTTAGGAATAGTGGGTAGTAAATGACTCATATGTAAAACCATATTGTGATTTTCTTTTTTCCTTATCAGTGCTCAGGTTCTCCCCTGTTTCCCTTCCCTCATTATTAAAATACAGAGATCATCAGTGACCGCCATATGATACAATGAGCATCAATAACTGTCATATATTACAGACAGCATCAGTGACCACAATATAATACAGAGAGAATCAGTTACCACTATATATTGCAGAGAGAATCAGTAAATGCTATGTAATACAGAGAGCATTAGTGACTGCCATATAATACAGAGAGCATCAGTGAGTGCCATATAATACAGGAAGCATAAATGACTGCCATATAATACAGAGAACATCAGTGACCACCATATAATACAGAGTTAATCAGTAAATGCTATACAATTCAGAGAGCATTAGTAGTTGTCATATAACACAGAGAGAATCAATAACCACAATATATTACAGAGAGGATAGGTGTTCATCATATAATACAGACAGCATCAGTGACCACAATATAATGGTGACACAATTGCAGGGTATGAAGAATTAAAATGCCTGTGTTCAGACGTATCTTTTACACCAATGCTAAAACCGAAGCACGTGTGCACTAATGATGTTGATGATGATGATGACAGGTATCACACCAAGTGTACAGATAGGGGCAGTCTGTTCACAGAGATGTGTACAACTCTTCATACTGTATAGCTAATTATACACATTTAGTTCCATACATGCAATATTGGAGCAATTACAGCCAAATTTGAGTTCAGTTATGCATCAGCCCATGTGTCCAGTATATTAGTGACTTTGTTGTTTGTTTAAATGATATCCCATTTAAGAGTTTAGCCTTATGTAAGAATTCAAATGAATAGAGCATGCAAAATAATGACAAATTCTAAAATACAGTAAAATAAAACCATAATATTAATAAATTAATTAAACAAAATAATGATGAAGTTTATAACTGTTCTATGCAATTTTGGTGTAAAATATGTTTTGGCTAAACTAGCAGTTATATTTACTAGCATTTAAAAAAATGTAATGAACAGGTAGCTGCAGGGGTAAACTAAAGCATAGGCATGTGCCAGGCTCAGGGCAAGGGGTATTCAGCAACACACCCTTCCCCAAGACATAGACTACCCACCCTACACCCACTCACACAAACACACTAATCACCTGGGCAGAGGTCACTGCTATTGTCCTCTCACTACATCTCAGCCATTTCTGAGGAAAGAAGAGACCTCGTTTTGAATACAAGATGACGAAAGTTCTATTCGGACTGCTCTGCTTCACATTTGCCATCTTGGATTCAAAATGAGACTGCCTCTTCCCTGGTAGCTTGCTGAGATCTGGGATGGAGAAGAGGCTACCTAAAGGGTGTTCGGGAGCACATCCTGCACACTCAATGTGCACACCTATGTACTAGAGTGCAAGTAAAAAGGTGATGTTGCATACAGTATGTATGTTAATTAAATTATAATTAAAAAAAAATTCTAATTCAGTTTGCAATATCTTTCATAAATGAAAAATATGCAATACAGACCTACTGCATACACTTCCTAAAATGATATAATTGTATTTTATATACTTTAGTTATTATATTTAAACTTTGTGCATACAGGTTAAGAACAGATAATGAAAAAAAGAAGTAGTATCACTTAAATGGTCAAGATATAGAAAAAGAGGGACTCTCCTTTTTCTGATGACATTGAGGCCATTCACATCCTATTACACTTGTCGATCTGCAACTTACAGTTAAATCACTGGAATCGCACTAGTTTTAACAAATCAAAGACTATTGCATATTATATAGTATTTTTCATGATTTTCACTGTTAATGGAAAACTCAGATTGTGACCTAAAAACCAGTAAAATTCACTGTAAAAATCAAGCCATGTAAACTTGAAGAGATATTTCATACTGTAGCTTCTTTTAACAACAACATCCAAGTAAACCAGCCTTAGACCAGATAGTGTAATTTTTATATATCTGTTAAATTTAAATATTTATATTTAAAATGTAATTGGTGTTCTCCTCTCAGATATTTTTGCACATTGTTTATTCACTGAAGAAGTTAGTCCGGATAGTTTTATGAATTAAGAAATAATGTCAGACATTTCTGATTTTTAGCCCCCTATTTATTAATAAGCGGTAATGATACAAATATCAATTGGCAGTTATCACAGTAATAGAAAAGCAGTTCTCAATGAAAATAATTAATAAATATCACTGCCTGCTAAAACTGTCTGGTGGATGTAAGAATATTCTTAATGCTTTTATTTTCTAATTGTTGTACTCAGTGCAGATGACTTTGATGTCCAACTTCTCTTGATATTATCAAGTTGATAAATAGAAATAATATTTTGAAATATTGAAATATTAAAAATAAATGTTTTTCCTATATCTGATTAGAGAAAATGTTTAAATTAAATAAATAAAGCATTGTTTCTATGACTGTGTCCACTGTCACCATCATGACATTTCAATAGCTAAATGAGGATTGCGGCAGAAAAAATGTACCGTACCACTGCACTACTTGTTATACATACTTTTTGATGCTTTGCATAGGGAAGCTTTTGCTGGAGTAACCCATGATAGCACACCAGAGATAGGGCTCTTTATTAATAATTAGAGCCCTTGGTCTATTAATTAGCTCAAAGTCAGTATAAGTAATAATATAAGTGTGAGTAATAGCAATATTTTTATCATCAGAACCATAAACACATTATTACTGTAAAAAATGTACTTGTATCTTTGGAAAAGTGCATGTAGTTTTGCATATTTTAACATTAACTTGCATTTTGGATTTTCTTTTTATAGATAAAAGTCATGCTGTGACTTTTACTTATTATTCTTGGCACTAACTGAACTTCTACCTATTTTCCTGATTTGTAGTGATTAGAGAAATGCAAATATTCTACTCTTCAAACAAAGGACTATGATTCAGCAAAGCACATCATATAGTTTTTTGTTTCTTGAATGTCTAAACAGAGTATGAAGATAGAGATTTATTCTAATGAATCATATTCAAATATTTTCTAACCATTATACCTTTTTTAAATATCAATGCCAATGTAATAATAAATGTATGTCTTTATTCCTCTAAATGGACCTGTAGCCTGTTTAGAAGTAATATATTGGTTATTTAGCAATATATTGCCCCAATTCCCTGTTCTGTTGGGGTCGGAGAATCAGGGAATTCCAACATGTTATAAATCCTCGATTTACCAATACCAATCAAAAAATTATTGGTACTGTGAATTGGGAATTTTGAAAATGCTGTTTTAATAAGATCCACTGATGGATCATGATCATCGATATCCATGGATTGGCTTTTTGATCGCGGATCGTATCAGCAATATGAGAAATCTGAGACATAGATGTATGGCCCGCATTATCCTTATGAATTGTGAGTGAGAGATATTTTAACTGGTTAATTTTTTATGCAGAGTTTTGCCTTCATGGATGTAGTTATTATTCTGGCTGTTGGGAATGCCAGTGCTCAGAATGCCGCCGCCAGAATCCCAGCATCAGTCAGAATCCCGGCACTGGCATCCCAACAGTAGGAATTGGGTTTAGGAAGAGAGTTTGGGTTCGGGGTTAGGGCTTGACAAGATGTTCCCAAACTCGGCTCCCTAACAGTCCAGTCAAGGATATCCATGCTTGACCACAGGTGAAGTAATTAGTACCTTAGTCAATTTGACTTAATCACATTGTCCAGCCAGGGATATCTCTAAAACCGGGACTGGTTTCTTGAGGACCACGTATGGGAACCACTGGGTTAGACACTAAGAGGAGGGTTAGGCACTTTTTCTGTTGGGATTGTGACCCTGTTGGGATGCTGGCATCAGGATTCTAACCGCCTTTACTCCAAGCGCTGGCATCAAGTACCTAACCCTGCCATCCTGTAATTAAGGTTCTAGCTCATAATGGCTTTCTATACTTCATGGTAAGCAGTGTTTTATAATTATTGAAATGACAAGATAATTTGATCAATCATGTACTATAAGTACAAAGGAATCTGAATTGTCCTCTACCCTGACACAGAGTAATATGGTCAGCCATAGATTTTTTTTTTTATATTCAATTAAAAAGCTGCAATGGGAATTAATGCTGCTGTTTGCTTATAGCCCTTGAGCAGGTAAAAACAAAAGTAAAGGAAATCCCTCTTTTAAAATAAAAAATGCCAGGACTTGGTTCAGTACCTCTGGAATTCACCTCCATCCTGCAAGGTTATGGCCGAGGATCAGCCATTACTCACCTCAGTGCCGAATTCCCCTGAGATCTCCAGTGGTCATATGTCAGGTGTGGTGGCAAGTGACATGCTGAGGATTATGCCTGGGGTCTGCCAGGACATCCATGTGTTGCTCCGTGACCTGGTTTCTGTGGTTACTGTCATGGACACAGCCATGACAGCCTTCATCACCTGATTCACTCAATGGTAGCATTGGTTGCTGTCAGTTGACACTGTCCACCAATGGATAATTACCTTAGGGTATTTAGCCAGGCTCTGGACAACAGGAACTTGCCTGTACAACGTTGCTACTTCCAGTGAATACTTGCAGTTACAACGTTCCAGGTTCCACGCTCTTTTCTTCTAGTGATTCATTCCTAGTGTTATCTTCAGTGTGTGTACTCAGTTCTTCATCCGAGTACAATCTCCTAAGTGGGATCTTCCTGTGCCATCTTTGCATCTGGAGCCACAGTGTGTGTACTCAGTATGTCATCCGAGTACAATCTCCTAAGTGTCATCTTCCTGTGCTAGTTCTGCTTCTGGAACCACAGTGTGCATACAGAGTACAACATCCAAGTACTGACTCCTAGTGCCTTTCTCCAGTGCTTTACCTGGATTGTGTTCCTCTGTTTCCCTCTTGTGCCAAATTCCTGACAAAAGGGCCGCGTCCTGCTTACTGGGTGCATCTTAAACCATCCTGCTTGGAGGGGTCACTGGTGGCACCTTTTGTCAGGTCTCACCAACAGTGCGTTCCTTTCCCAACCTGAAACCTCAACTTCTAATCCCTCAGTACAAGAACTCCAAAGCCTAAATGTGACACCCCCTAATCATTAATAATACATTTAAAAGATTACTTGTCATTTTTGGGTGATATTCTGCAAAAAGCAGAATAATGGGTTAACTCATGTGGGGCCTGGTATATGTGGGTGTTGTATGGATGCGAAAGATGTTGTTAAGCTTGCAGTTGGGAGTATGTTCCATATAGCTGCTAAACAGTCATGTTTGTGCTTCTATTGGTTCAAAAAGAGGGGATACAAGAGCAAACTTATAAACACAATAACATATAGCAAAATTTATAATAATGAAACATATTGTTATATTCAACACATTCTTATAGCCTAATATTAAATATAAAAATATATTTTACAGCTGATACTCAATAACATCTCACTGTCTTGGTCTCAGTATGTGAGTTTTTTGTCTGTGACATGCATAAAAGTACTTGGAAAATTGCATAACATTATATGGTCATGGAATCTTTTAGAGACGTGTACTAATTTACATTGTACAGTGGGATAACCATTATTACAATTATAATTTGCAGATTATGTAATTTGACTAAGATTAACCTTAAATATTTTGCAATTATATTTTTACTATTCCTTTTAAATTTGCAGTATTTACAGCCTGCTTACAAATGACCTGCCCATTCATCATTTTTTTGTATCCTCTGGTTATAAATTAAACCTCTAGACTAGATTGTTTCTAAACACAAGTAATGGCTCACCATAATAGGGCTTGCTTTAATTGTTATATATTTTAGCAATTAAAACACTTAGCTGTAGGAAGAATTCTTGCTATTCTCTTTCAGAAGCACAATGTAAAACCACTGTATATGCATTGTACTTTATTTCAGAGCCTCTTAGTTCTAACACTAGATGGAGATTTTTAAACCCATCAATGTAATGAACCTCCCATCAGTAAAGGGTTTAAATATCCAGACTGCACATAAATGCATTTTCCTTCGTTTCTCATCAACTGTTCCGATGTACTGCATCACAGAAAGTACTGACATTGGTTTCAAAAGAGATTAGGAATAATCTTCCTATCACAGCTTCTTTGCAGTGACCACCTGCTAGATGCCTTTGAAATGGGCATTCTGTCATCACAATTTACTCTGTTCATATAGAGTTCCTGAACATTTAATCCCTGCTCTTATCACCAGATACAAGTAAAGCAATACAGGCTATGTGGTCTAGCAAACATTTCTTTTAGCATTTGCAAATGAATATCATTGTGACAAATGCTTAACGATATGCAGAAATGCAAGTAGACGTTTACATTAAATCATACTCTTAAGAAAATGTATTTTGGGAACTTTTATTGTGCATATTTTAAAAGTTTGCTAAAAATGTTCACCTTAAAATTCATGAACATTGTGAGAAACCATAGAAGACATAATACAGGACTGTTGAGGACAAATTATCAGCACTGCCTACTCACAACAGGTCCTATTTATTAAAGTATATTGGCAGAATATCCTCCAAAAACAACTGTTTTTGTGGGGTACCTGCAAATATTAAGTATCACAAGATGAAGCCCCCATAGGTTTCTCTGATCATTTAGCACTAAGGAGAAACATAGCGCCTGTTATTAGTCTTTCTTTCTAAGTTGTTGTGTCAAACTAATATAATGTTGGATAGTTTTACATTGCAATGGTCAAATGAAGAATTGAAAAACCCTATGGCTGTAATTTCTTAGACTCCTCTGTTAACACCCATAGAGGCAATAGATCATATTTTTGTATGATTGAACTGGACTGTCCTTTGGTTCCATTATACTTTGAAAAATCATGTACCCCACTAATATAATGCAGGGGAGTCTGCATATTCTGCTCTTATTTATTTCATATACAGTATTTGTCTGAAATTGCATATAATGGTCTTCTGAGTAATTAAATAGCATTTAAGTTGATTATTATTAATTAAGTACAACTATTTGGCTAATTGGCTTTTAAACACTAATTTCAAATAATTTTTATTGTAGCTCTTCATTTTAATTGAGAGTTGTGTGGTTTACCATTATTTATGTATTTATTTTAAGAATCCTTTATCAACTTAAAATCAAAGTTGCATTTTTATTGAATTTCACTATTAGAAGTCAATGAAAATAAGTTATAATATAACTTCCAAGAGTGCCATTCAGTCTGTGAGTTTTTCCCTTTATTTTGGAAGTTATATTTTGTATTAAACCACAAATATTATTAACTTTCAAATTAGGGACATAAGCCACAATAAATTCATAGAAAGTTTTCCTCCAAGTCAAACATTATTATGCCAAGAGTTCTTATTGCAGGCTATCTAAAGGCCTGTTCAAATGGCCAATTTAAGTAATCAAGTACACCATAATATATTAAAAAGACTGTATTAATCATCTAATGAGATAAATACAATTTGAGTGGCCGCCAAGTGAATCTGTCATGTATTTTGAGTTAACTCCACTGTATACTTTAGTATAGTGTATGTGTTTCAATACCAAGAGCAGTCTTTTAGCTCTGTGCTGTAATGAGAATGCTGAGTTCAGTACTTCAATAGTACACTGTAGTAATAGTAAAGAATAGAACATAGTACATTCAAAATGTACAATATCAACCACATACAGTGTCAGAAGTCAAGTATCAACCCCATGCTGTAACAGAATTGCTATGTCCTGTACTTTAGAAATAGTGCACACTCGCTGCATTGTGTAGTTAAAGAATGCAATATCAATGTAAACAATAAATTTTGTATAACCATAACCCAAACATTTTTCCTTCTAACGCATTTCATAACTCAGAGGTGACTTCATCAGCAGTACAAAATAAAGTTAAAGTCTTCTAATAGGCATTTCACACTATGAAGTTCTTGATTAATTAGCAGAAATCAATAAATAAAAATAATCTGAAACCTTTAACTCTAATTATACATTAAACTTTAAAGATAAATTAATCCTTAAACATATCAAAGAATAAATTTATATTATGAAAATCCAGACAAGTTAATATTGAGTAGTAGCGAATATGTATATGAATAAATATAATCTGAAATAAAGTTCATAAAAATGTGTTCAAGATCCATATAAAAAAGGCATATAACTCAGTGTTCTAAACATATTTAAAGCATCCACATCCAACAAGTTTCCTTTCCCCCTCAATCCCCTCACCCAAAACAATGTTGCACTGCCCAGAAAAACAATTGTTGGTAATTTTACTTGGGATATGCAGGTTCACTTAGGCTATCCAGTAAGTTAGATTATATAGTGATCATTTAAATTCATTCACAATAAAGATTCAAATTTGATGCAATTATAATAGAAGTGTAATAAAAGCGAATGGATGCCTTAAGAAAATAGATATTTATGTGAATCATCATAAATATTTGTTTTCTGAGCATCAAAATTTGGCAGTTGAAAATATCACCTCTTGATTATTTCTGCAAAACCTTAACGTGTAATGCAATGTAAATACCGAATATTTAGCAATGCAAATTATAGATTGACCTGCATGGTGGCCTGTGAAGGAGACAGGGATTATCTTCCCATCTGATAATATTACAAGTATTGATGAAGTGACGAGTCAGGCTCCACTGTTTGAAAGCACACACCGTAGTCACTAAAGAAACCTGCTTCAGAGATTTCAAGATTAAACTGAATGGAAGCAAGTAATCCTGCTTACAGGATTTATACTCATATGATTTGTAGGGCATTAACAAACCAAAAATATAAGAAAGCTCCATGCCCTGCAATAATCTGAAGGTTAACTGCAGCCTTTTGAAATGTATCAGCATCCTGCAATGATGTCAATGAAACAATGAATATTGGGATTTCCTTTGGATCTTAAAGTGCTTGACACATTGCTTGTTGCATTTTGCTTTAAGCTGTGTATTTTGATACTTTTGATAGAGAAATTGTATATAGGAAAAATAATAAAGCTAGCTTATGTTAAAACCTGCTATATATTTCATACCATTATAAAATGTTTCTCATGTCTTTTTTTCATTAAACTTTTGAATTGTTGGTTAATTACTATGAAACTGCAAAAGCAGTGAGTACCAGGATATAAATAAATGCCAAAAAATAAAGGATTATAGTGTAGTTCAGGGTTTTTTTGAATAGTAAAGCTACTAGTTTACAGCATAGTTTCAAGTAAACAAAAAACAAAGATATGCTCTGGAGGGAATACAGTCAATATCCCAGGTGGCCGCGTTCCCGGCGCTGATATTACCGGCACCAGAATCCCAACGCCTCTAACAATCAATCCCAATGCTGTCATCCCGATCGCCGGGATACCAAAGGTAAGTAGCGAGCTGGGGGGATGGTTAGTGTCAGATTTAGGGGATAGTGTTAAGCACTATGGGGGAGTGTTAGGGTTAAGCACTATTGGGGAGTGTTAGGGTTAAGTAGTAAGGAGGACAGCCGGCATTCCGACTGCTGGAATCCCATAAACAACCCCTCTGAAGCTACACCCCTATGCCTGGAACATGTAAGACCACATCACCAATTGCCAAAGGTGCTACAAAACTGTGCAACAATGGATATTAGGTATTGCAAGTTATGCAAAAAACAAGTCTCACTAGTTATACATAAAAAAAAAATGTACTGTACATATAAGGTTGACCAAAACAGTGTGGGCAAATGTGGTAGAAGGGACCTTGCACAAGGGAACTTACATTTTAGTGAGAGAGGACAAAACTGAAACAATAAGAGTGTGGTAATCAGAAAAGAGGTGAGACCCAGATCAGAGGAGATCCAGGAGGGTATGGTGGAGAGCATCTCACAGGAAGCTCAAAGCTCTATAAGGGGGAGATGGTTAGAGTGCTTTGAAGGTGCATGGTAAGTAATCTAATATCAACTGCCATAGTATAGCGGATACATCATTTTTAATAAAATAGTATAAATTAAACATGGTACTACATTATTGAAGCAGTACAAACAATTAAAAGTCAATGGCTAATTAATTACAGTTCTTAAATTTGAAATTAATTTTCTCAAAACCGACTCTTATTAGCTTGGTTCACTTTAACTCTGAACCCTCTATATGTTAGGCATGCAACTGATTTATGTATACAGATGTGTCCTCATACACCAAGCCTCAATACGCTACACTTCATGAGTATGCTGAGCTGAGTATTGTAGTGTAGCAACTTTTACTTTATATTTTAATCTTTTTTGCATCAAAACACCACACAATCTGTAACAGAGATGGTGGTCTGTGACTTGGTCACACAGGAATTATCTTTAAATATGTACAGTCTCAGATGAAGCACAACTTGACCTTGGCATGAAAAAACCCTCAGCTGCCGCATCGTAGAACTTCTTCTAAAGATTCTATTCAATTAGTGTGACTAAGACGAACATTTGATCAAAAAGACCCTAGTCGAGTCACAAGGGATCTGGTGCACTGAGAAGGGCTGTTTGGCACGACTGCAGTAATTGTGTATGAGGAAATATCTGTACTATGTTAAAACATTTCTATCCTGACCCTAGGTATGCCCCACTACCTCCCCATGTTACAAGCTATGTCCCAAAAAATTGTTTCCAAATGACACATATGGTCCCCATTCTCCCTCCAATTTTCACATATCACTGTCAAATGTACCAAGGGCAGAATAGTGAAAGACCATATATCATATCTTCTGAGAAAGCCGCTGAAAGCTAAAATAGGTGGGGAAATGTGTCAAGAGTACTTTAAGGATCTATATGAGACACGGTTGCACCAGCTGGAGTCATCTGCTCTTACATTGGACTCCATCTGCAGACCGGTGATAATTTACACTCTAGAGACGACCATACTATAGGAATGCACCAGCACCCAGGAGGATTCTACACTGCCTCTGTTTGCTTGTTGGGACCAACTCCCACACTGCCCCAAACATTGTCCTCTGCCCATTTCCACTGGGCAATTAATAGCATCAATGGATCGCAGCATCAGGCGCTACTACATCATTGTGACAGGTAACTGGCAGCTCTGAACATTAGCTGCACCTGCAGGCTAAAAAAAAGCAGCCGCTGTCAGTGCCCGGCAGCCGTCAGGTTTACAGCAGCTGCAGCCGCAAGATCCCATCAGCTCAGTGCACTAACTGCAGCCCCGCTGGAGCAACTCACCAAGTAGCCTCTGCAGTGCCTCTAGGTTGATTGGAAGAATTGCCACTACAGCCTATGCTGCTGGTAAGGGGTATAGCAGTATCGGTGACTGCAGGGGTGTGGGCAGGGGGGTTCAATATTATTGGGTGGGGCAAAATTATTAGTGGGGGCCCCCACAACTTAGTTGCCCAGGGACCCCCACAAACCTTAATCCAGCACTCCAGACACAAGGATACACTCTAATGCTGAGAAGGACCCTATAAACCAAAGCCAGTCAGACTAGGACTTTGGCCCCCTATATTTATGCAAACCAGCAATAAATAGAAAAGCATTTATCTATAGAAACAGTAAATAATTCAGGTAGATGGAGTCATCCTATTGTCTAGGGCCTTATGCTCCATCTATCCCATTAAGGATCTGCCACAGACTGTAGCATTGATTATTGATAATAATATTACTAATAAATTGGCTGTTTACACACTTTAATCAAATTGCTTGCTTTTACTAGCATTTCAAAATGCTTGTAAGGAACAAGCAGATGAGGATGGTGAATGAACCTTTTGATTTCAATGGCCCCATAACCATTTGTGATTGATCCTGCTGTCAGGCAGCATTGGGATCAGACGTCTTTATTTACTCATAGTCACCGAATGTGAACACAAAAGGTTATTGAAATGGGAAAAAATACAGTATGAGGTCTTGATAATATATGAAATGTATAACTATGTAATTGGCATTATTTTGATGTGTGTTATATATTGTGGCTAATGCACTCTGGATAGCAGACTGGATTGATTTAAAAAAATGGCTACAAATAAAATAAAGTTTACATTTTCTTGTAATTATGTCAGTATGCAAATAGGAAAACCTCAATATATGACAAAGTAAAAACAGTAATTGGTGCTGTTCAGTGATACATCGTACACGCAGACATGATTAGAATCTATTTCAGTCACTGTGAGGAGAGCGGCTGCTATAAAATGTAATGAGGAAGAATACCAAGGTAGCAGTATGGTGCTATAAATGAAAGCAAAAACCACCCCAAAAAACATTTATTTAGTATACCATATGTCCTAGGCATTCAGGATAAAATGTTGTAGTTCTGAATGTCAGTATATATTTCTAATTATGATAAATGGCAGAATAGCTGTATATTTCAAATAAATATTATCCTACTATAATGTTTTAGTGATAAATATGTCAAGAATTGTAGAAAGTGAACAATAAATGGAAATAATGCAAAAGGAAATACAATAAACTCATGTAAAGTCATTTTATTCTTTATTTTAAACCACTATTTTTATATGGCTAAAAAATACTGTTCTGCACTTAAATTATAAAGGTGCCTACACTCTAGGTGATATTTTACACGATTCATCGGAACGACAGATCATGTAAAATATGTCCAAATCGTGAGTGTCAACTCTCGATCACGATAATCGATGTATGTCCCAATGGGTCGTAAATCGCATCATCAGATCTTGCATACAGCAAGCAGGATCTCCCAACCTCGGACATGAAACTGCGGCATATTGTACAGTGTTTATGCCTGTATGATATCTCATTCGGATCTGCATATGATGCTTGCAGGCATAGATCAGGGAGATCTGTGCTGCAAGCATATAGACACAGATGCATAGATGGTTCTTCGTCCGTGCATCTATGTCTAATAAAAATGAAAACCTGTGTAAAAGAAAAAAAAAGGTGTGGCCCACTCCCCTGGGCTTTAGTGACCCAGTGCTGTTTGTGCAAAATACAGGGGATAAATGATGTTAGGGGTCCCCCAGACTTAAGCACAACCAGCACCGGGCTAGTCAGAACCAGCCCTGGTTGCCAAAATATGGTGGACAAATGACGTAGGGGTCCCCCGTATTTTTCGCAACCAGCACTGGGCTCTTATCCGTTCCTGGTTCTGGAAATACAGGGGAAGAAATATGTAGGGTCCCCCTGTATTATACAGAACCAGCACCAGACTTTTTCTAGCGGGTGGCTAATGCCACAGCCAGAAAAGCCCTTTCACTGGACCCCCCAGCCGAAGCATTAACACTGACCACTAGTAAGCCCAGGCCAGGGATCCCTGGGGAGCTTGGACATGCACACCGTAAAAAGTAAATGTTTATTAAATATACATGCACACACACATGTACACACTATCTCACATACTCCCCTATGTATCCCTGTAGCCCATAGGTCCTTTTCTCCAAGTAGAATCCATAGAGTACCTGTAAAAAAATATCCATACTCACCGTATCCTATGCGAAGTCCGGGTCCTCTTCGTTCCAATGTAGACAATCCTTGGAGTCTTGGCAAAACAAAAACATGGAAATACACGAGCCAGCGGACTTTAGTACTTGAGGATTGACCAAAAGTTCTCAATGGGATTAAGGTCTGGGGAGTTTCCTGGCCATGGACCCAAAATTTTGATGTTTTGTTCCCCGAGCCATTTAGTTCACACTTTTGACTTATGGCAAGGTGCTCCATCATGCTGGAAAGGCATTGTTCATCACCAAACTGTTCTTGGATGGTTGGAGAAGTTGCTCTTGGAGGATGTAATGGTACCATTCTTTATTCATGGCTGTGTTCTTAGGCAAATTTGGGAGTGATCCCACTCCCTTGGCTTAGAAGCAACCCCACTCATGAATGGTCTCAGGATGCTTTACTGTTGGAATGACACAGTACTGATGGAGCGCTCACTTTTCCTTCTCCAGACAAGCATTTTTCCAGATGCTCCAAACAATCTGAAAGGGGATTCATCAAAGATGTTTTTCCTGGGGAGTAGCGGCTTCTTTGCTGCCCTTCTTGACACCAGGCCATCCTCCAAAAGTCTTTGCCTCACTGTGTGTGCAGATGCACTCACACCTGCCTTCTGCCATTCCTGAACAAGCTCTGCACTGGTGGTGCCCCGATCAACTTTAGGAGATGTTCCTGGTGCTTGCTGTATGTTCTTGGGCGCCCTGAAGCCTACTTCACAACTATTGAACCTCACTCTTTGAAGTTCTTGATGATCCAATAAATGGTTGAATTAGATGCAATCTTACTAGCAGTAATATCCTTCCCTGTGAAGACCTTTTTGTGCAAAGCAATGATGACTGCACGTGTTTCCTTGCAGGTTACCATGGTTAAGAGAGGAAGAACAATGATTTCAAGCATCACTCAACTTTTAAAACTTCCAGTCTGTTATGCTAACTCAATCAGCATTACAGAGTGATCTCCAGCCTTGTCCCCGTCAACACTCTCACCTGTGTTAGCGAGCGAATCACTGACATGATGTGGCAGGGCTGAAATGCAGTGGAAATGCTGTTTTTGGGATTAAGGACCTGATTCAGACCCGCTCGGTAGATGCGGCCACTCGCTCCCAGTGTATGGAAATTCAGCTAAGTAACGTCAAGGCATCCGTTCACACAGCAAGGCATAAGCATGCCCACTATGTCTTGGCGAGTGATCACTTTGTGTTTATAGAAGCCCACCAGCCTGTCTTTAGCTGCCCACCTGCGTATGTCATCTCCAGGAAATATATACAAGCATCAGAACATCAGGAATCATCGGATCTGACCACAGCACTTGCGGTTGACTGTACCCTACCACAAGCACTGCGAGCAGTTCAGTGTAAAAATCAACCAGGTGATGTGTACTATGACGCTGCTTGCTAATTATGCACAACTTTGAAAACGGCGTTGAAACACCCTGGTATGCCTGTGTCCACAACTCCACTCCCCCGTTACTACTGCCCTGCCCCTGTTACCACCCACAAATGTATTATTTATTTATTTACAGTTTCTTATATAGCACAGCATATTCCGTTGCACTTTGCAATTTGAACATTAATAGAACAAAACTGGGTAATAACAGAGAGATATATAGGTAGGAAGGCCCTGCTCGCAAGCTTACAATCTATAAGGAAATAGGCACTGATACACAAGGATAGGTGCTATATATTGCAATTTGGTCCAGCCAGACTGCAGAGTTTCTTGGTGGGCTGCATGATCCAGTCAAAACAGGAATGTCGCCCAAATGTCAGGAGGATGTGAAAGAAAGACAGTGTGTGAGGTTATGTGTGGACTGTGAAAGGGGATGTAATTAGACATGGAAGCTATGAAGGTTATGTGGGCGGTTCTGGAATCTGATAAGCTTGCCTGAAGAGGTGGGTTTTCAGGGAACGCTTGAAAGATTGGAGACTAGATGTAAGTCTTATTGTGCTTGGTAAGGCATTCCATAGAGTGGGTGCTGCCCGAAGAAAGTCCTGTAACCGTGAATGGGAGCAAGTAATGTGTGGGGATGAGAGACGCAGATCTTGTGCTGAGCGGAGAGGTCGGGTTGGGAGATATTTTGAGATGAGTGTAGAGATGTATGTTGGTGTGGTTTGGTTAATGGCCTTATGTGTAAGTAAAAGTATTTTGTATTGAATACGGTAGAAGACCGGCAACCAATGGAGGGACTGACAGAGCGGGGCAGCAGACGATGAATGTTTGGCAAGGAAGATAAGCCTTGCAGCTGCATTAATACTGGATTGTAATGGCGATAGCCTGTTCTTGGGAAGATCAGTAAGGAGACTATTGCAATAGTCAATGCGGGCAATAATGAGTGCATGGATCAGAGTTTTTGCAGTGTCTTGTGTGAGATATGGTCGAATTTTGGATATGTTTTTTAGATGTATGTAACATGATTTTGAGACAGATTGAATGTGGGGAACAAAAGACAGTTCAGAGTCAAGGAATACACCTAGGCAGCGAGCTTGTGGAGCAGGATGGATTGTCGAGTTATCAACCCTGATCGAGAGATCAGGTTGGTAACTGTTCTTGGCCGGTGGAAATATAATTAATTCTGTTTTAGAAATATTATGTTTCAGGTGGCGAGATAACATCCAAGATGAAATGGCAGAAAGACATTCAGTGACACGGACCAATACAGATGGTGATAAATCTGGGGAGGATAGGTAGATTTGAGTATCATCTGCATACAAATGGTACTGAAATCCAAAAGAGTGGATTAGTTTGCCAAGAGAGGTGGTATAGATTGAGAATAGCAAGGGACCCAAGAGTCCAGAGCAGCGTGATAAGAGTTGTAGATAGTCTTATATGTGAGGAAGTCACTTGGAGTACGAGACTTTCGACACTAACGTTCTACTTTACGTGAGAGTTTTTGTAGATGCCTTGTACAAATGGCCTCTCCCTTTCACTAATTCCACTGGGCTGTCTTGGCAGGGTGAGCGAGCACATTCCGATCGCTCATACTAGTTTGCGCACGCGCACTGCGAACTACACACATGCGCACATTAGCGAACATCATCTGCAACGAGCGGCCACTTACTAACGAGCAGCTCTGAATCAGGCCCGAAGTTCATTGTCATGGCAAAGAGCAACTTTGCAATTAATTGCAATTCATCTGATCACTATTTATGATATTCTGTAGAATATGCAAATTGCCATCATAAACACTGAAGCAGCAGACTTTGTGAAAACCAATACTTGTCTCATTCTCAAAACTTTTGGCCATGGCTGTACATATACTCATTTCCTATAAGAAGGCATTAGGCAATAGATAATATGATATAATCTATACCTTGTGCGGTTGGTTTTTCTTTGTGGTGCATAGCTTGCTGGGACCTGCAGTTCCACAGCAAAAGACAATATTTGTAACTATTTGAAATGCACCACACTAAATAATCAACCCAGCACTGGGTCACTAAAGCCCAGGGCTGGTTGCTCTTTTGAGGGAGGGGCCACACCATTTTTTTTTACAGAGGTTTTCATTTTTTAAGCACAGCAGCAAGGAAGGTTCTCACTGATCTCCTTCATGCATCTGTGTTTATTTTATTATAGACAGATGCATGCATCACAGATATCCCTGATCCATGCAAACATCTGTCTGCTATCCTGCACGATCTTAAGTTCGGCAAATCTTTAGATCGTGCATGATAGATCTCGTGACACATCGTGCAGCTTTTGTGTCCCTGACTGCCGGGGAGCTGCTGCGGAGAGTTTAAGGGAAATTGCTCACGATATCGCATTGTGAGCACATCGCATAGTCTGTAGGCACCTTAAGTCATTGAGTCATGTTATTAAAATGTAAAGACATACAGTATGTTATTTATTTGGAACTAGCTGTTGCCCACGGTTTGCCGACAATGAAATCACTTCTGCCAACATTTTATTTATTTGAGGTGTTCTAGTTGTATTGCTTTGCAAAGGGAACCATCGCTGGAGTGGCCCACATGACCAACAGCATTATATAGACTGGTGGCAGCAATATAAAACACAAAGGCCCTCATTCAGAGGCGGTTGCAAGCGATCGCTCTCTCTTCTTTTTTTTTAGTGCAGCCTCCTGGTCACAAGCTAAGCTGTGAGTTACCACCCACAGTTTAGTGACCGACCAGGGTGATGGTTGCGACGGTCAAGACCATCGTGACCATTGGGGCTTGCGACGAGACCCTAATTTTGGGTCTCATCAACCGCAAGCCCCACATGGCTCAGCTAGTCGCACCACGGTCACTCCAGGCCACATCAAAATTGCCAGCTCTACCAGCTGCATCGCGGCTCACCTAGCTACCCCATGGCAGCTAGGGCGATCACTGCGCGTGCGCAGGGCTAACCATCGACCCGGTTGCGAGTGCATCGGCGCTTGTGACCGGGTCAGAATGAGACCCAAAGTTTTTCTCCACAGTTGATATACAGTATATTAAATGAATTACAACCACACCTACTGTACTATTTGAGTTAAACATTTATAAGACAGGCAGTTTTTTGTACCATTTAGAACAAAATAAATGAATGGATTGGAACCACAACCAGTGATGCACTAATCAGTGAAGGATGTGTGTATAAGGTGAATTTAGAATAAAATATACTAAAAGAATCGGAACCAAACACAAAATGGTGTTTGTTGGAGTGAAGAAAAAGCAGACAAGTTAGTGTCCAAATGAAACTAAAATATAAAAGATGGTGAATCCCTGTGTTACGGTCTCTTATGATCACTGTGTAAACCCCTGGAACCATAAAAGTGAGGTCTTCTACCAATAACAGCCACCTGCTGGCTGAATATGCCCACCGGTACTTAGGTGGCCGTCTGGACTTAGGGTTAACATGACACCAAATTAAAAGGAGTAATAGGTGAACAGGTATTAATGATAATGCCTGGGTGCACTGAGGAGTTAGGAGATGGTGAGAGCTGGAATGCAGCTAATGCTGCAATGCGACTTAGTCCACCGTGATGTGACTTGGAGTGACTGTGATGCAGCTTGGTGAACTGTAATGTGACTGATAGCCAGTAATATTGATGCGGCCTAGAATGATGGTGGTGCGGCTAAGTGAGCCGTGTTGTGGCTGGTTCAGCCGGTAGTATGAATGCAGCCTGGAGTGACCATGGGGCAGCTAGGTGAGCCGCGATGCAGCTGGTACAGCTGGCAATTTTGATGTGGCCTGGAGTGACCGTGGTGCGAATAGCTGAGCCATGATGCGGCTGGTACAGCTGGTAGTTTTAGAATCAGCATGAAATGACCATGGTGTGGCTAGATCAGCCATGATGCGGCTGGTACAGCCGGTAGTTTTGTTGCGGCCTTGAGTGACCGTGGTGCGGCTAGGTGAGCCGTGATGCGGCTGGTAAAGCCAGTAATATGAATGCGGTCTGGAGTGACCATGGTGCGGCTAGGTGAGCCTTGATGTGGCTGGTACAGCCGGTAGTTTGGATGTGGCCTGGAGTGACCATTGTGCGGCTAGGTGAGCCGTGATGTGGGTGATACAGTTGGTACAGCATTATGGCTGGTACAGCCGGTAGTTTTGATGTGGCCTGGAGTGACCAAGGTGCAGCTAGGTGAGCCGTGATGCAGCTGGTACAGCCAGTAATATGAATGCGGCCTGGAGTAACCATGTGGCTAGGTGAGCTGTGATGTGGCTGGTACAACCGGTAGTTTGGATGTGGCCTAGAGTGACTGTTGTGCGGCTAGGTGAGCTGTGATATGGCTGATACAGCTGGTAGTTTTTGCTGTGGCCTGGAATGACCGGGGTGCGGCTAGGTGAGCCATGATGCGGCTGGTAAAGCCAGAAGTTTGGATGTGGCCTGAAATGGGCATGGTGTGGCTATATGAGCCGTGATGTGGCTGGTACAACAATGCAGAGACAGGATCTACACAGCAGGAACCGGAAAACACGTGTTGGAGACGCTATATCCGGCAAGGCCATGAGGATGCTGCTAGGCATAAAAAAGGTGAAGAACCAATCAGGGCCATGAACAATCATACCATGTGCCAAATAATACGTGATGTAATCCGGTGTCTCGATCGCCAAGCAGCAGTTGACGCATTTCCAGCATGGCAGGCGGAAGTGGTAGCAGAGATCACCAAAGTGTTGGAATGTGACAAATTGCATCGGTGACTTGTAACGCCCTGATTATGGGCCAGATTATGGGACTCATAAGCGATTTACGCAGATTGGGCGACTATTTGCCATTGCACATGTCTATAAGTTGCACTGTGCATGCATCAGGATCGCTTTGCGATTACGTACACATATAGGAATAATTAGAAAAGTGAATGTCTGGTTTTCATCTTTCTTTTTGTTTGGCCTATGTACTGCAGTCCACACGGACACTCTAACAGGTATATGACTTTTTCACTTTTGCAGCTTGTGCAATCTTTTGTTATATAGGTCTTCCCAGTATTTCTTGTTATAAACTTTGATATAGGCTTCGTAGTTGACATTCTTTGATTCTTACAAGCTGCACAGGTAAGACAGTAGTGATTACCTTTTTTACTTGAAGTTTGACATTCCTCTGCCAAGGGGATGAAGCTTCTCACAAGTTCCTATTTCATATTCCTAGCTTTTTTATAAATGATTCGTGGATAGTTCGGGATAATTGATTGTAAATCCTCATCTAATTTCAGGATGTGCCAATATTTTTGTATCATAGATTCAATGGCTGTAGTATTATTGTTGAATTGGGTTATGAATACTAAATCCAGATTTTTATTATCTTTTTCTTTGTACGTAATTAGTTCTTTTCTTTCTAATTTCTGTACTTTTTTCATTTGTAAATCCAGGTCTTTCTCCTTATAGCCCTTATTCATAAAATTATTTTTCAATTCTTCACTTTGTATTTATCTTTTTCTTTGTACGTAATTAGTTCTTTTTTTTTTTTTCTGTACTTTTTTCATTTGTAAATCCAGGTCTTTCTCCTTATAGCCCTTATTCATAAAATTATTTTTCAATTCTTCACTTTGTATTTTGAACACCTCTTCTTCTGTGCAGTTACGCTTAATTCTTCTAAATTGTCCTGCCGGTATGTTCCTGATCCAATTTCTATGATGGTTGCTTGACACAGGTAGAGCATTATTTCCATTGACTTTTTTGATATGGGTTTTGGTATGGAATTTTTTGTCTTTGATATAAATTTCTAGGTCCAGGAATACAACGTTTTCTTTACTTGTTGTTGTTGTGAATTCAAGATTTATATTGTTTTTATTTATATATTCTTTGAATTCTTCTAAGTCCTTTCCTGGACCATCCCATACAAAGAATATATTGTAAATGTACCTTTTTCAACATATGATATTTTTCTTGAATTTGTTGTTGTCCCAAATGAAGTAGTTTTCCCACTTGGATACGAACAGGTTCACATAGCTGGGAGCGAATGATGTTCCCATCACTGTTCCCCTCTTTTGAAGGTAGAAACTTCCATCATACCAAAAGTAGTTGTGTTTCAGGATAAATTCAATAATCTCCATAATTAAATTGATTTGTTGATTTTTAATATCTGACATTGTTGAGAGAAAAAACCTTGTACTTTCACCGCAGATTTCATGGTCGATGCATGTATAAAGTGACTTGACATCACTCGTGCCCATGATATAATTTTCTTTCCATGTTAATCCTTCTAAGGTTTGTAGAATACTAATGGTGTTCTTCAAATGACTTTTCTGTTGGGGTACCAGTTCTTGTAGGAAACAATCTATATATTTAGACAGATTGGCCGAGATAGAGTTGACACCTGAAACGATTGGGCACCCCAGAGGCTTGTTAATGTCATTATGCACTTTCGGAAGAAAGTAAAATATAGGGATTTTTGGGTCTTTTTCTAAAATTAAATGATATTCTTTTTTGTTTATGATGTTCATTAACAATCCTTCTTCTAGGATTTCCTCCAGTTCTCTTAAATACATTGAGGTAGGGTCATTATTTAATACTCATTTAATGGCATACTGTGATCATTGGTCCTTTATATGCTGGAACTATGACACACAATAAAGTTTGTATGATGTATATTAAAGCTGGATAAGTGCTAATTATGTCCTCTTCAGGTTGAACATATGATGGAATGAGCGCTCTATGTAATATTGTTATATAATTGTAGCACCTGAAAAAAGGAATGGTTAGGTGATGTTTATAACTCCTTTAGGAAAAAAATTAGCTGAATGTTTTTATTTCAGATGTGGGCACCATTCCAGAGCATGGGAGTAAGTTTGGGAGTCTGGGGGAGCAGCAGGAGAGCTCAGCTGCTCTGGACATATACAGTATGTACAGATTGGTCTCATCATGCACTGGAGAGTGTATTATTATTAGAGATGAGCGGATTTGGATCTGTTAGATCTGAACCCACCCGAACTAAGGGAATCCAAGTTGGATCCAAGCGGGCTCAATGTTTCCCGCCGACTCGGTTCTCCAAATCAAGGCAAAACGCATGAGACAAAATCTTGTGGCTTGCAAGCTTTCGTCTCTTATATATAAGGGATGCGCCGGGTGCCATTTTTCACTCCGGCTATGGACAGGGAGCAGGGAGGGTGGGTAGTGTAGGGCTGGTGAGATGTGCTGGTACTGCTGATCCATTGCTGGTGTTGTTGTGTAATTTGTGTTGTGCTGTCTGCTGTGTCCATCTGGGCAGTTGCTGCAGTGCTGATCCATCAGGGCTGGTGCCGTGTTCTCTGCTGTGCTGTGTCCATCTGGGCTGTTGCTGATCCATCTGGGCCGGTGCTGTCTGTTGTGTCCATCTGGGCAGTTGCTGCTGATCCATCAGGACTGGTGCTGTGTTGTCTGCTGTGCTGTGTCCATCTGGGCTGTTGCTGATCCATCTTGGCTGGTGCTGTCTGCTGCACCTATCTGGGCACAAGTTCTGGACCCAAATAAAGTGTCTTTTTTTGTGTAATAATAAATATATATATTTGTCTGTGTGCATGTTAGGCTTAGCCGCACAAGATCTATCAAGTTGGCAATGCAAGCTAGTGCTGCCAGACTGCAGTGGTCAACTGTGCTCTGGGCCACAAGTTCTGGAGCAAAACAAATAAAAATAAAAATAATTTGTCTTTTTTTTTCTAATAATTGTCTGTGCGTGCTAGGCTTAGCCGCACAAGAGCTATCAAGTCGGCAACGCAACGCAACGTAACTGCATCAAGACCACAGAAAATATGGAGGGCTGTCACATGACAGGAGAAAAAGGCCAAGAACCAGATGTTGTAGCTGCCACCAGCAGTGCAAGTCCGTCAACTTCCTCGTCCTCTATGAAGACCCATGCCCGGTGCTTAAGTCACGCCATCGATATGGTAAAGCTACTTTTACAGAAGTAAAGAAAAAAAAATCAAAAGACAAGTTGCCTTCAATACACAAAACATTGCCAATATGCCCTTCACTACACGAAGTGGCAAGGAAAGGATAAGGCCTTGGACTTTCTTTAGGAAGACTGCTGATTCTGATAACCCTTCGGAAAAAAACAACTGTGTGCCCTGAGAAATTGAAATCACAAATCCTCGAGGAGAGTGCAAGTGTGTCCGCAGTTGCCATGCGTGAGCCAGACCTAAATACTAGTGTACTGGAGGATCCTCCAAGTTCCAACATTTGTGTGCCCTCTGTAAATGTGGGGAAGGGCAGTCAACATCTTGCAGATGTAGTCATTGAGGATGCTTCTGTAGAATTTCATATGGAGGAGGAGGATATTTTGGTAGTTGAAGGCGCTAAGGATGATGAGGATGTTGATGATGAAGATGTTGGTGATTAGGATGCTGATGCCAAGGATGTCCTTTGTGTAAGTAAGGCAACAGCTGTTGCCCATTGATTGAAAAAGCCAAAGCCCATTGTTATCATGCCAGGACAAAAGACAAAAAATCCACTTATGTGTGGAATTATTTCCACCCCGATCCGGACAACAGTTGTCAAGCCATATGTGCCCTTTGCCATGCAAGAGTGAGTAGAGGGAGGGACATAAACCACCTAGGAACCTCTTCCTTGTTTACGTCATTTGGAGCGCATTCATCAAATATCAAAGTGTATGTCACCAAGTACCAAAACTGAAAACATAACAAGTCCAGTGTCACCTATCTGCTCCCTCTCTGTGGGATCCAAGCGCCTTCGATTTCCAACACCAACACCTGCATCATCACATACATCCTCATTCGTGCTTGGAAGTAACATAAAAAAAACAATTGACTATTAAACAGTTCTTTTAATAGACAACGGATCACTGACACCATGACAGCTGTGCTAGTATTAGATGGTGAAATAATAAAAAATGAGGATGATAGTGTGGAGGAAGTGCAAAAGGAGGATGAGGGGAAAAGTTGTGTCCTATCTGACGCTAATGTGGATGTTGATGATAAGGATGTCATTTGCGTAAATCAGCCACCAGTGGCAGCAGTTCTTGCTAATGATAAAAAGAAAGCCAGAAAAGCAATGTCTTGGGTGTGGAATTATTTTATTCTAAATTCTGACAACAGTTGTGAAGGCATCTGTTCCATTTGTAAAGCCAAAGTTAGCAGAGGAAGGGACGTTAACCATCTAGGCACCTCCTCCCTGTTACGTCGTTTGCAGGAAGTTGATGCAGTTTGTTTAACAAAATTATAATTTGTAAATTAATAACAAGCAGTCCAGTATCAGCTACCAGTAGGTTGGACCAGCACATACAATTTCCACCACCAACACCCTCATCATCAACCTCCTCCTTAATAATTGAAGGTAGTCCTTCCAAAAAATGTTTTGTGGGCCCAAAGAAACTAAGGAGTTCAGCCACAAAAGTGTCAGTCCTAGTCGCTAAAGTGCTTGGTTTGTTAAACTGTGCATATCCTTTTTAATAGACCACATAAGAGTGGGTGGGAGGGACAATTCCATCTTGTAACTCTTTCCTTTACATTTGGCACAATTTGGGGCATTGCCGCCTGACATGCCCCATATAATTTATTAAACTGCCATCCTGTCTGCCACTACTGTGTGGCAATGTTTCATAGATGTCTGATATTTTTTTAAACTGCCGTGGATTTGGGCTGCTGCTCTGTTGCTTACTTTAGCCAGCCAGCTTGCTGCAGCCTTTGGCCTGTATTGGTGAAAAATAATTTAATCAATATTGTGAGCTGTGAGGTGGTTAAAAATGCCTAGAAATGCCTGAAAATCATTGTTATTAAGGTTAATAATACTGTAGGATCAAAAACTTGCCTCAATTATGTGGTTTTAGCTGTTTTTATGAGTTTTTAAGAAAACATCCAGATCCAAAACCAAAACATGAAAACAAAATACGGAGGAAAAGAATCCAAAACCAGATTCAGATCCAAAACCAGGGGAGATCCAGATCCAAAACCAAAACACGGGGGTCGGCGCACATCTCTAATTATTATATTAATAATTAACCCTATTAATGGTCTAAAGCAGTACACCCCTAACAGTGCATGTTTTCCAGATCTCCAGGCGTATTCATTACTGGCTCACATATTTTAAAAGATTCACAGGTGGTGCCAATTATTTCAATTGTGATACTGAGAAGATCATGCAGCACTAGTAAAATTCTATATTACTATTTCTATTGTGGTCATGGTGTAGGCTGGGGGGTTTCCAGGCAACCCGGATCCCCCCCCTGAGTTTGCCTATGCAGCTCAGCTAATAGTACAGCTAGCTCTTTTTTAAATACCTCAAAATGTGACAAGAGACTGTGGATTAAAACTGCAATGGTAAAAATTGTGCCTTTCAGCAAAATAGAGACATTTTAGAATTCTGTTTAAAATTTTATCAACACAAAATAGATAATTGTTTTGAACTTCATCATAATATACTTGAAAAATATATTTTAATAGACGAATTCTGAGTAATATGTATCCGCGGCTTTTGCATCCGGTAGCAGGAGATGATTGGTAAAGCAAGTACCTGCTGTCTATCCGGGCATCGGCATGGTTTGGAGTCACTCCACAGTTTCTCCATCCACAGCCTCCATCATTAGTATCGGCACTTGCACCCAACCCAAGACAGACATAGTTGTCACCCAGTTGCCTATTTCATGTGAGACTCTGGGTCTCATTCAGACCCGCTCGCAAGTGCCAATGCGCTCACAAGCAGGTCGATGTAGAGGCCCTGCACACGCGCAGTGGCCACACTGCACGTGCGCAAGCTCCTGAGCGAGAGAAAAATTCTCTCGCTCCGGGGCTTACTACAAAAGCTCGCACTGTTTTGTAGGCAGGGCAGGGGGGTGGCTTGCCAAATGGAGGCATTCCCGATGGAACACCTGCCATTTGAGGGCGGCCCCACTGACATCACTCGTGATGTCAATGGTGAGCTTCTGGCTCTAATAGAGCCGAAAGCTCATAGGGGCTTGCAGCAGACGAGACCCTACCACAAGGGTCTCGTCGTAAGCCCCAATGGTCGCGATGGTCTTGACCATCGCGACCCTCAACCTGGCCGCTCGCTAAAGCTGTGGTCACCCACAGCCTAGCAAGCGGCCAGGAGGCTGGCTCAGAAAAAAAAGGCGGCCACCCTCATTCAGAGTGAGTGCTCACATTTTGCGAGCTCTCTGAATAGGTCCTCTGTCCACTCGAGATGCAACTCAGACAGAGCTATTTTCTGCTGCAGACGCATTGTGTGATGCATGCACAGACCCCGTTTGCAGTCAGCAGAAAATTATGAGAATGCATCCATTTCTGCTGTTGCATCTGACTCAAAGTCAGCACGCAGTTTTGAGGATAATGTGCATTTACAGTCTCTCATGGTAAAATAAAAATGGTAGAATAGAAATATTCTTATACTAATAAGTTTTAAAAGACTGGCTTGAACAATTTTGTTTTTATGTGAACAAACAGCCCTAGACATGGAAATCTCATAAACAGTAGCTATAAACACCTCTTATACACATGAAAGTGAATATGACTCAACATAAAGCATGAAATATAAACCCTTTAAAAACTTGTTACATTACCTTTGAAAGAATTAAAATGAGAAGTAGCGTAAATTCAAGATAACCCTGAGCTAGTGACAGTGCGCATAGTGCACAGTATTGAATTTGACAAGCACAAGTAAATGCTTTCAAGTTCTCAATTTAAAATTAAAACATTTCCTTTGATATCGCTAGTCAACACATGCTGTTTAAATTGGATTTATAAGCATGTCTGGAAACACAACAACATGTTACCCTCTACTCGTCTTTCACCATAGTGGTTTACTAAACAGCTAATTAGTAGGCGCTGTCATAATTTCAAATAGATTACTTATTAATAATCCCAGATATAATAAACATAACAAAGGATATTGCAATAAAAAAAAATTTGAGAGCTAATTTTTCAAGCATCTTCCTGATATAATATCACACAGGTGCAGGCCTCAGTTTTGAAAGCCAGCAAATAACTAATTAACAATAATAATAATAATAATAATAATAATTACAGATGTGCGTAGACCTCTGTGTTTCGGTTTTGCCATAACCACCCTCAAATATTTTAGTTCTGGATCAGGATTTCTTTAAAAATTGATAAAAACAGCTAAGATCATATAATTTGGGCTTGTTTTTGTAACTACAGTATTATTAACTGTGTGGAGTTTGTATATTCTTCCTGTGCTTGCGAGGGTTTCCCATGGGTGCTCCAGTTTCCTCTCACACTCCATAAAAAGGTTAATTGGCTCCCAACAAAAAAAAAATAACCTGTGTATGTGTATGTGCGTACATGTGGTAGGGAATATAGATTATAAAATCCACTGGGGCAGGAACTGATGTGAATGGCCAAATATTCTCTGTAAAGTGCTGCAAAATATATATGCATTAGATAAATAATTGGTAATAAATAAATAAATAAAATAAATAAATGCCCCAGTAATGTACAGTGACATACTGTACAGTACACTTCCTATCAAACACATACAATCTTGGCAAAGCTCTAAATGAAAAGTGATGCATGATGGAATTGTCCTTGGCCCCTTCCATCCACACTTATGTTGTATAATAAAAAGGAAATGTGCAGTTTAACAAACCAAGCACTTCAGAGACAGGGACTGCCACTTTTGTGGCTGAAATGGTTGGCTTGTTTGGGGCCCCACAAAATAATCTACCAATGGGCTAAAGGTAACAGTGTTGTTAATCATGTCTACAGTTGATAGATGTCATTATCATCCTCATCCTCACCCTCATCAGTGTTGTTATTATCATCATCACACAATATTAGCTCATCACCCACTGGAATCCACTGTTACCGAGATATCTGTACTATTTTGTAATTGGCAGCAAAGGTCTTCCTCATAGAATTTGTATTCAATTTTATAAACTTCAGTATTTCCACACTTTGAGAAAGTAGCCTCTGGAGGGTGGGCAGCTTAAATAAAACAAAGCTAATTTGTACAAGGGGCTCCAAATTATTTTGTTTTCCTCACAGTATTCAAAGGTGTTACAAGTCGCGCTCACTACTTACTTCCCTCTAGCAATTTACCTCCTTCTGGCAGTGTTGTTCTAGTTCCATTGGTCGCTAGGCAATCTGGACACCGCAGGATGTCACTTGTTATCCACTACGTGTCTTGATTGGTTCCTTCCCTGATTTGTGCATACTGGCCTTTTGCTGCCTTGCCAACTACAGCATTTTTTGTGGATCTCTCGGGTCTGCTGCATGGTCAGCATTCCTGTTATTCCTAATTGTATTGAGTCCACCATCCCCAGCTTTGTAGCTGCTCCATCAGCTCCCAAGCTGACACTGGTTTTGTAGCCACTCCATCAGCTTCCTAGCCACCCCATCAGCTCCCAAGCTGCCACCGGCTTTGTAGCTACTCCATCGGCTTCCCAGCCGCTCCAACAGCTCCTAAGCTGCCACCGGCTTCATTGCCACTCCATTGGCTTCCCAGCCACTCCATCAGCTCCCAACCTGCCACCAGCTTCATTGCCACTCCATTGGCTCTCAATCCACACCATCAGCTCTCAAAGCCGCATCAGCAATTCTTTAATTAGAACTACTGGCTCAAGCTGCTTAACCAGCTCTCAAGCCACACCATCAGCCAAAGCTGCATCTGCAATTTTTTAATTAGAACTTCTGGCTCAAGCTGCTCCACTGGCTCTCAAGCCGCAGCATTGGTTCCTTAAGCCGCACGGTCAGTTTAACTTATATCACCAGCTCTCAAGCAGCACCATCGACTCTCAAGTCATATCATCAGCTCTCAAAGCCGCACCATCAGTTCAACTTGTATTACCGGCTCTAAAGCCGCACCATCAACCCTCAAGACATATCATCGGCTCTCAAAACCAAATCATCAATTCTTCAACTTGTACTACCGGCCCTAAGCCACACCACTGGTTTTAAGCTGCATCACTGACTCTCAAGTCACATCATTGGCTCTCAAAGCCACACCATCAGTTCAACTTGTATTACCGGCTCTCAAGCTGCACCGTCGACTCTCAAGTCACATCATCGGCTCTCAAAGCCACATCATCAATTCTTCAACTTGTACTACCAGCTCCAAGCTGCACCACAGGCTCCAAGCTACACCAACAACTCTCAAGTCGCATCAAGCCGCACCACTGACTTTTATCAGTTTCCTGTTCCACCTGCTAAACCTCTGGTTCCCATTGGTCATTCATGTAAACCACTACTACCCCAAGTTGTAAGAGCAGATGACCACTTAAGTACCGGTGAACATTGCTAGTTCTAAGGGAACAGTGGGTGGCTGTTAGTGTTGGAAGATCTCACTAGCCTGGGTTCTAGGGTTCCATAACAAAAGGGACTGTGAGACATGCTAATTTGTACATTATTGTTAAAATATTCCTCCAAAATTCTAATAATGCTTGCCGTATCAGATTGTGTCACAGTAGAGGTGTTAATAATTTTGGCTAATTCTTTTAAGCCTTATCAGATGTTATGTGTTTCACTCTAGAGCACTGACTTGACTCATGTCTATCACCAGTGGGTCTCTTGGAAAAGGTTAGTTTTCCCTGGTGGCAGTATTTGCAGGAGAAACTAAACAGAAGATGTTGTTGTGTCATGTGCCACTTGAGCTGACAACTTGCTTGCAAGGAGCTTTTTGAATCTCTTAAGATCTGTGTCATTTGGAAATAAATACATTATGTAGGACTTAAATCTAGGATCAAGCAAGGTTGCCAACATATTTTGATCCAATTGCAAGAATAAAGAATAAAAAACTTGATCTACAAGTTCAAATATACTTAGCAGAATTGCTTAATTTCTTCCCTTCTTCAATTTCTCTGGCTGCTTTTCCAGTAGTTTAACTAATGGAATCATCTGACTCTGAGCTGGCAGTGTCTGTACTCACCTCATTGGTTACTATTTCAAATGGTTTCAATATCTTGCATAAAACAAAGAACATTATCCACTGTGCTGGTGCAAGGTACATTCCACCTTCTCTTCCTATTTCATGGCTTGTAGTGTAGGTTTGGTTGGCTTTTTGCTGTTCCTCCAGTCGCTGAAGCATATAAATGGTGAAATTGCAGTTGGTTGCTACCATGTGCTTCAGTTGATTAAATGAGAAATTGAACTGTTCTTACAGCTGCTGCAATCTTTTACATGCAGTTGCTGAATGCTAAATATGCCAACAAAAATTTACAGGCCACAGACAGCATCTCCTGCATGAACCTGTCATTTTTTTTCATTTTCTGAACACCAAGTTTATTGTGTGAGCAAAACATGTTAGATGTTTAAATTCACCCAGTTGCAATGCTCACATAATTTTCCTTGCATTATTGGAAATGACAAATCCCGAGGAGAGTCTTAGCTGGAAAAGCCATTTTGCTATTATATCCCTGAGTTTTTTCAACAGGTTGACACTGGCCTGCCTCTTATTGAAGCCAGTGATACAAAGAGTAGACTGCCTGTGTATGAGCTGGCTTTGTGTGTGAGATACTGCTGCAGCAGCAGGCAATACACCCATGCAGTGTGCTGTCACAGTCATGTAATATTTTGTTTGACCAGTACTGATTGTTCACATATCTGTAATCAAGAGGATAGTCAGCACAATGGCATTTTCTAGTCCAAGAATAAGTTTATTTTTAACGTCCTAGTACAGGTGAGGAATTTCTGTTCTGGTACAATGGAATAGAGATGGAATTTGGTAGCAGGGACAAAAGACCTCAACTAACTAACTAAACCCAGATGCATTCATGGCAGATATTGGATGTGGATCTAATGTTAGCAGAGCTGTCCTGGTTTCAGTGATCTGGTGTGCAACTGGATGACAGCTTTCATGCTTGGTTCTTCTTGCAAATTATTTTTTCACAGTCAATTGTTGTTTGAAACTATTAGTTTCACCTCTGTGATGCAGATTCACCCCCAGCTGTAGCAGCCCTTCTGGGGAATCCATGATAGGGGAGGAATCAGTTAGCCTTTGCAAATTGAATGCAGGAGGACTGCTTCCAAACATTATTAAGGAAATTGATAATGAAGGTGTTTGCGACAGATATTTAATGTGCTGGGATCTATCCATGCTGCTGGCAGCTGATGCTAGACTGCTTGTTAATATTTTTTTACATGATTTTTGAGATTTTCCCAAATAATTTGCATGAACTTGTTGCAAATTACGTAACAGAGGGGAGGCTCCAAGGTGGTTAACATCCCTATCTCTACTTACTTTGGCCTCACAAACGGTACAAATGGCTTGACAAATGTTGCTATGATTTGGGAATAAATAATTCCACACAAGTGTTGGCATTTTTGGTCTTATGCCCAGGCATGACAATGGTCTTCTTCTTATCACAGGCAAGAACTGCTTCCACAGGAGTCTGACTTACTTTGACACAAACAACATCCTCCGCCTAATTTTATCAACTTCTTATTGTCCAACACATTCATCATCAACATCCTCATAAGCATCAGATAGACAAATATAGCCCTCATCCTGTTGCGCTTTTACAGTAGCATCCTCAATTTTGTTAGCATCTTTACTTTTATTGCTACTCATCCCCACATTTGCAGATGGTGAATAAAGGGTGGAAGGAGACTTCTCTTGGATTACAGTATGGATTACAGCTCATCACTTCAGCAAGTTCTGGAAGTTGCTGGGCAACCATGATGACGTGTCACACTGCCGCATGGGCCGCTTTTCCTGCTGGTTGTTGAGCGACTGAGATGCTGGGTGGCCGCAGCACACTCTGAGTCTGAATTAACTTGACAGCCAGGGCCTAGCTGAACGTGCCTTTGCACAACTTCTATTGATACATCATTAGAGGGGCTGGTCCTCTCCCCAGTTGGCGATTGGTTCACACTCTTGTTATTACCCAGGCAGTGCTGCACTTCCATGCCAGTGATAGCTTATACCTCAGTGCTGCTGCCTGGTCCGTTGCATGTGTATCGTTGTTCTGGTCTCCTGCTCTGCATATTGCC
Source organism: Taudactylus pleione (assembly GCA_031769625.1). Taxonomy (NCBI): domain Eukaryota; kingdom Metazoa; phylum Chordata; class Amphibia; order Anura; family Myobatrachidae; genus Taudactylus; species Taudactylus pleione. The sequence goes on from JAUIMM010000636.1 coordinate 2,049,317, forward strand.
CAGCTATGCCTGTTTCCAGTTGACTACATTCTTGTGGAACTTTAATTATTATTTTTACCAACTGCAAGTACTACCAAATCTATACAGTTTATTCAATCTCTGCCATTTTCCAACTACAAGTTATACAGTATGTACCTATACTCACACAGTGAATATCATCTCTGCTGTAGTGTTTCTGTAAATACAAATATCTGCCTTGCACAAGTGTATATAATATATATATATACATATATATATATACATATAGCATGCCAGTGTCCATATAAATCATGAACAAGCGGCACTCCACGGACTTCGTAAACAGGAAGAAAGTTGCTTTATTACCAATATAGGTAATAAAGCAACTTTTTTCCTGTTTACGAAGTCTGTGGAGTGCCGCTTGTTCATGATTTATATGGACACTGGTATGCTGCATTATACCTAAGGAAGGCACCCCAGCATTACGTCTATGGAACTGTGAGTGCCCCTCTCCATGTTGTGTATATATATATATATATATATATATATTCCATAGACAAATAACCGTACGGTTTCAAATGTCCCATTAAGGCTGCTTAGAAATTATCTGAAAACTCACAAAACCTATTAATTTTCTGCCACTCAAACTTCAAAAAGCAATGAAATTACGATGATTAAGGCTGACGCCTTAATGGACGTGTTCCTTGCACAATACAAATATGGTATGCCATCACACTCTGTGGTTAACTGCAGATTCAGCACTCTCATAGAAAGAGATTGCTGTCACTCACAAAATGGTGGAGCAGCTAATTTACAGAATTGTGTGCTCATTGGAAAACACACATGCAGTCTATGCAACTGAGGTCTAAGCAGTTGTGTGGCTCCCACATCCCACTCAGTGCCCACAATCTTCCCATTTGATCACGAAAACAATCTCACTGGCTTCCAACATCCTTCTCACTGCATGCATTTATCTCATTTAGAAAACATGTTCAGCTCCCTTATTTTTAAAACTATCATACTTTGTCTATGCATGTACACTTTCTTCCCCTATATGCCTCCATGCTACTATATATTCCCCAATCCCCACTGCTGTGTGGTCTCCCAACTGTGATAATCTGTGTTCCCTCAATCGCACCAATGTTTTTCCCCAGCCGCACCGCCGTGCATCTGTTCCTTCTCCACAGCCACGTTGCTGTCTTTCTCTCATCTGTGGCACTCTTTCTTCCTCCATCTGCACTACTCTGGTCCCCCAACCATGCAACTCTGTCTCCTCCACCACCCGCACCACTCTGTCTTCCTCAACATCCACAACAATCTGTCTTCCCCAATCCCTACTGCTGTGTGGTCTCTGAACTGTGGTAGTCTGTGTTCTCTCATCTGCACCAATCGGTCTTTCTCCATCTGCACCGCCCTGCATCTGTGCCACTGTTTCCTTCTACACAACTGCCTTCCATTAAGCCATGCCGTTGTCTACCTTTCCTCTGTGGCACTCTTTCTTCCTCCATCTGCACCACTCTGTCCACCCAACTGTGCAACTCTGTCTCCTCCCCCCATCCGCACTACTCTGTCTTCCTACCCATCCACACTAATGTTTGTTCCCCAATCCCTACTGTGTTCTCCTATTTGTGCTAGTCTGTAGTCCCTTATCTGCACCAATCTGTCTTTACCCAACTGCACTGCTCTGTCTTCCCATGTCCATGCCTCTCTCTTCCCCATCCATGTCGCTGTCCCCCTAAACCGTGCCACTCTGTTTCCCTCCATCTGCACCACTGTTTTCCACCCATCTGCATTACTTTGGCTACCCCCCCACTGTGATGCTTAACCTTCCCTCCTCTACACACCTTTGTGTCTCACCTATCCACGCTGCTGTGTCTCCTCCCCCCATCCACACCACTTTTATCCCATCTGCTTAGACCTGAGTTGCATAGACTGCATGTGTGTGTTCCAATGAGCACACAATTCTGTGAATTAGCTGCTCCACCATTTTGTGAGTGACAGCAATCTCATTCTGTGAGAGTGCTGAATCTGCAGTTAACCACAGAGTGTGATGGTATACCATATCTGTATTGCGCAAGGAAAACGTCCATTAAGGCGTCAGACTTAATCATCGTAATTTCATTGCTTTTTGAAGTTTGAGTGGCAGAAAATCAATAATTTTTGTGAATTTTCAGATAATTTCTAAGCAGTCTTAATGATGTGTGAAACTGTAAGATTTTTTGTCTATGGAATTTCATAGCTTTTTTAAAATGTATTAACTATCAGGGTTTGGATGAGCAAACCGGGCCACCGGCAGGGGAGAAGGGCAACAAAATGGTACACTAATGCAGGTGGAAGAGTGGACAGCACACAGGAGATTGGTTTGGGAGGTGCAGAGTGCAATACAGCTGTAGGTTTGTGGTGTAGCGGCAGCAGCGGTGGTGCAGAGCAGTGGCAGCAGTGCAGTGCAAAGGGGGCATCAGTGGGCGGCATAGGGCTCACTAGTAGTGTGTATGCACCTGAGAAAATCAAATCAATAAGTCACAGGTGGACGAATGCATCAGTGAGATCCATCTACGCATCTGTTAAAAATTGAATGTGTAAAAAAAAAAAGGCGTAGCCCCGCCCCCTAGAAGACAACCAACACCCAGCTTTGGAGCCCCAGTTCTGGTAGTGCTTTAGCACACAGGGGACAAATTACATAGGGGTCCCCCGTATTAAGTACAACCAGCACCAGGCTTTTCAGTACCAGTCCTGGTTGCCAAAATTTAGTGCAACCAGCACAGGGCTCTGAGCCGGTCCTGGTTCTGGAAATATAGGGTGAAAAAATGCATAGGGCCCCCCTGTATTTCCCAGAACCAGCACCATACTCCTTCTAGCGGGGGGGGGTGATGCCACAGCCAGGGGAGCCCTTTCACCAGGCCCACCAGCCGCAGCATCACCCATGACCGCTAGTCAGCCCAGGCCAAGGATCCCTGGGGAGTTGGGGACCCCCCCAATAAAGGGTCCCCCTCCTCAGGACACCCCACGCCCAGGCTAATAGCTGGGTTGATTATGTAAAGTGTGGTGCATTTGAAAATATAAATATTGGCTTTTGCTGTGGAACTAAAGTTCCCAGCAAGCCTCCCCTGCATGCTGGTACTTGGAGAACCACAAGTACCAGCATGCGGGGCATTATGGGTGTGCTGGTAGCTGTAGTTCCACAACAAAAGCAATATTAAAAAAACACACAACACACTGTAGAAAAGTATAATTTTATTAAAACATACATGCACACACACACATGTACTGACATATGCACACATTATCTCACATACTCACCTAGTATCCCTGAAGCCAATCTGTCCTCTTCTCCAGTAGGTAATCCAAAGGTGTACAGTACCTGTAATAAAAATTCCATACTCACCTCCTCCTATGCGTAGATCTGTCCTCTTCGTTCCAAAGTAGGCAAATCCTGGGTCTTGGCAAAATAAAAAAACAAATTACCCGGTCCCATTGACATTAGTAGTGTCCTTACTACCTGAATGACAGCTCTGCTGCAGGATTTTTTTTTACACTCAGGGGTAGGGTTTACAGGGTGTCACACACACACAGGGGTAGGGGGTACAGGGTGTCACACACACACAGGGGTAGGGGGTACAGGGTGTCACACACACACAGGGGTAGGGGGTACAGGGTGTCACACACACAGGGGTAGGGGGTACAGGGCATCACACACACACAGGAGTAGGGGGTACAGGGTGTCACACACACACAGGGGTAGGGGGTATTGGGTGTCTCACACACAGGAGTAGGGGCTACAGGGTGTCTCACACACACACACAGGGTTAGGGGGTACAGGGTGTCACACACACACACAGGGGAAGGGGTACATGGTGTCACACACACAGGAGTAGGGGGTACAGGGTGTCACACACACACAGGGGTAGGGGTACATGGTGTCACACACACAGGGGTAGGGGGTACAGGGTGTCACACACACACAGGGGTAGGGGGTACAGGGTGTCACACACACAGGGGTAGGGGATACAGGGTGTCACACACACACAGGGGTAGGGGGTACAGGGTGTCAAACACACACAGGGGTAGAGGGTACAGGGTGTCACACACACACAGGGGCAGGGAGTACAGGGTGTTACACACACAGGGGTAGGGGGTAGAGGGTGCCACACACACAGGGGTAGGGGGGTACAGGGTGTCACACACACACAAAGGGGTAGGGGGTACAGGGTGTCACACACACACACAGGGGTAGGGGGTACAGGGTGCCACACACACACACATGGGTAGGGGGTACAGGGTGTCACACACACACACAGGGGTAGGGGGTACAGGGTGTCTCACACACACATCCAGGGGTAGGGGTACATGGTGTCACACACACAGGGTTAGGGGTTACAGGGTGTCACACACACACAGGAGTAGGGGGTACAGGGTGTCACACACAGGAGTAGGGGGTACAGGGTGTCACACACACACAGGAGTAGGGGGTACAGGGTGTCACACACAGGGGTAGGGTGTACAGGGTGTCACACACACACAGGAGTAGGGGGTACATGGTGTCACACACACACACACAGGAGTAGGGGGTACAGGGTGTCACACACACCCAGGAGTAGGGGGTACAGGGTGTCACACACAGGGGTAGGGTGTACAGGGTGTCACACACAGGAGTAGGGGGTACAGGGTGTCACACACACACAGGGGTAGGGGGTACAGGGTGTCACACACACACACAGGGGTAGGGGGTACAGGGTGACACACACACAGGGGTAGGGGGTACAGGGTGCCACACACACACACACACACACAGGAGTAGGGGGTACAGGATGTCACACACACACAAGGGTAGGGGGTACATGGTGTCACATACACACAGGGGTAGGGGGCTACAGGGTGTCACACACACAGGGGTAGGGGGTACAGGGTTTCACACACACAGGGGTAGGGGGTACACGGTGTCACACACACAGGGGTAGGGGGTACCGGGTGTCACACACACACACAGGAGTAGGGGATACAGGGTGTCACACACACACACAGGGGTAGGGGGTACAGGGTGTCACACACACACAGGGGTAGGGGGTACCAGGTGTCACACACACACAGGGGTAGGGGTGTACATGGTGTCACACAACAGGGTAGGGGGTACAGTGTGTCACATACACACAGGGATAGGGGGCTACAGTGTGTCACACACACACACAGGGGTAGGGGGTACAGGGTGTCACACACACACAGGGTTAGGGGGCTACAGGGTGTCACACACACACAGGGGTAGGGGGTACAGGGTGTCACACACACACATAGGGGTAGGGGGTACAGGGCTTCCCGGGAACTCACCGCTCTGTGCTCTGATACACCTTGGAGTTTGCTGCATGGTGTCAGTGAGGGAGGCCCTCGGGCCCAGGTAGAGGCCCTCTGTTGGGTTCGGGCCCATCCTGGTAGAGGCCAAAGGGGAGGCCGGCTGCGGGGGGATCCAGGCCGGACATACTGTGTATTTATACATATATACAATGTATATATATATATATATATATATATACACATACACACACTAACTCTATATATTCTATATATTTATTACACTAACACATGCATACATCATACACACCCTAGTACAAACGTACTGTACACAGTATACATAGATTCACACACTCACTTTTTGATGTAGCTGATGCTGCAGGTTGCTGATGGGGGCGGGCACCTCGCACCATTAGGCCCCACCCCCTTGCAGCTTTTTGCCGCGATTTGCAGAGATCTGAGAGGAGGCAGGACTGTTCACACTGGCCCCATCTGCTCCAGCCAGGGGTATATCAGGCCGCAGGGGGGTTTACTGCTACTGAGAGGGCTCCTGCTTGCAGGCTGCTTCATCTTCCCTTTGCCGGGGATCTTAGTGCTCTATGACTCTGCCCACAATGGGCTGTTCGAAACATGAAACATAGCCAGTGAAGCTGCATGGAGCTGTGACTGACAGCCAGGACCAGCCTTTCTGTGTTCCAAACACAATGGGAGTGACCGCAAACCACTGTGACTGGCCGCCTGCTGCTGGGTGTTGTTCATACATCCATGTGCCAGCCACGCTGTGCCCCCCTCTAACACCCCCCTCCTTCCAGCCAGATCTTCTTCAGGAGTCGGACCTGGCTCCTCTGTACACTGTGTGTGCATGGCTCCTCCCACCGCTGATGTCAAAGATAACTGGAATCGCTGCTGCACACTGCCTGCACCTGCCTGCACCTGCCCTGCCACCTACTGAGCATGCGCAGCAAGTTGAAAAGTCCTATCTCTACAATGGTGCATTCTTGAGGTAATAGTTTAAATACTGTAACTTTCTAATTTTCCTGAACCCCAAAAGCACGTACCCTGGCACAATAGCTACCTAATAAAACAAACCCCAAGTCTAAATTCCACCCCTACCCTGAGTTTTGCCTTCCCAAAAATCCCCCATAGACTACTGCAGAATCGGGTTTCTAATTCATAATGTCACAAAAAAGTGACAGTTGGAGATTTAGATTACTCCCAAAACCTAATTTTTTATGTTTTTGCCCTGAAATTTGGCATGCAGCACCCAATAACAGTTCTTCCTGGCCATGCCAAATTTCAGATCCGTACCTCCTAAAACTTTTAAGGTGTAGCCTCTTGAACACCCTGCCCCTCCCCGCTCCGGAACTCTCTATGGAGAAATCCATTTTTTTAGATGCAGCCTTAATATAAGGGCACTACTGTGCCCTTATAATAGTATATATAATATAATATGCTGTGTTGGATTCTGTGCTGCTGTGATATCTGCAAGCCTTTCAATTTATATACTGTGTTGGATTCTGTGTTGCTGTTACACCTGCAAGTCACCTGTTTGCCATCCAGACAATCTGTCCTGCAATTAACCTTGTTGATGCTGGTTCTGGTTCTGCAATTACCCTGACCCTTTAATGTATCTGCACCTACTCACTATTGTATTATATAAGCCCCTACTGCCTGAGCTTTAAGACCTGGTGACCACCTAAGTACTGGTGAGTATATTCAACTCTATGAGAACATTGTTGTTATAGGCAGAATATCTCAGTGGGAGGTTCTATGTGTCTTATACATATGCAGGGGTGTTTCATAACAATCAGAAATGTCAGACTCACACATAACACTCTCCCCAGGGATTTGTGAAGTTTGTGAACACACAGTTTTCTCTGCAGCATTAGCATTTTTTGTGCACTGAATGCCTGTTTTAAAGTGAAACCTATAGACTCAGAGCGAGAAAGGTGTAAAGGTGCCCATCCACTTGCAGATCTGAAAATGACTGCACGATTACGACATTGTAATCATGCAGTCGTTTGTCAGTCTGTGATGAGCCTGCACTGAACGAGCAGTCATTCAGTGCAGGGTCATCAATCATCTGCAAACATGCTGAACCTGACGATATTGTCAGGTTGTCCAGCATGTTTGCATGATGATAGATGTCTAAACGACCCGGAGGCACACACATCACTGGTCGTTTTAGACATTTTTGCAAATGATTTGCAAATGATTTGCAAACGATTGAACGATCGTTATCATTCAATTGCTCAACTTAATTGTCTAGTGGATTGGCACCTTTACATTTAATGTTACAGCAGATGCCTGAGTATGTTTGGTTCCAACTTCCATAATAGGCATTCTAGGGCATGAGGTAGCAGTAGCAGAACCACCACTTGCAAAGAAAGGCCAAGGTCTTAGCCTTTCTTTGTCACTGGCATGCTGGCAATTTTATGGTTATCTGCAGTAAATTTTCCTGTTATTGTTAGAGGTGATATTTTTTTCTTTAACATTGTGAAATATTTTTTTGCTTTTAGTTGCCATTTCTTAAACCTTCTTGCCCCTTGACCACCAGTAGATGCTGAAGTACTATCATGACTGGCAGGAGCCACAGTACTAGTATTTGGGTTGTTGCTATTCTATTGACTGATGTACTGTATGATTTGTTTTTTTTTAACTTAAGAATAGTTTTGGGGTGCAAGATAATGGGGGACACCACTGCACACACTGACACGTACACTAGAAGAAAAACACACTATTTAAATTTTTGGGAAATAATGTATTTTTTTTTAGACATAGCATAACAATGGCAATTGTTTGCTCACTTGAAGGAACAGGTCACGGTGAGAATTGTTTTGGGGTGCAGATTAAAGGTGTGACTCCACCGCACACTTCAACACTTACAATAGAAGGATAACACACTAGGCAAATTTTTTTGCACTAATGGCTTGGTTTTTTTAGACACAGACAACACTGGCAATTGTTTGCATGTACTTGGAAGGGTGGAATGCTATTGCACACAGTGTTGCTTACACTGGAAGAATAACACTATTTTTTTAGATACAATTTTTGTTTTAGACATAGACAACACTGGCTACTGTTTGCATGCACTTGGAGGAACAGGTCTTTGTGCAAATTGTTTTGAAGTACAGATGATGGGGGAACACCACCGCACACAGAACAGTAATATAAGCTGCATCACTCATCTGATCAAACAACTTCTGGAAATATACAATTTCATTTTTAGATTCAATGAGAAAAGACTGCAGGTTTTAGACAACGGGTAAAACTTTTTTGCAATTTTTTTATATATAACTGGGCAAAACTCAAAACAAAGAGGCCTGCTTAGGGTGCAGCAGCCTCAAACACAATAGAGATTTTTTTTGGACAGATAAACAATACAGTATACTGAGGTGATAGGTTTCCTAGAGAAAAAATAAAGGTGCAGGTTCACTTTAAGAGACAAAAAACAATCAAGAGCACTATACAGTGCACTGCAGTGTGTGCAGTGTGTGTGACAAATACACATACAATGACAAGTGACAATGATGCATACAGTCATACTTCCCAGACACCTACTCCTGTCTCCAGATCTACCTATTAAACTCTAAACCTAAACTTAACTAACTCCTCCTAACCTAATGGCACACTGATGACTTGCTATTGGAGTTTTTTTTAATACAATGCCTCACAGTGTTCCAGCCCACAGTCCCACAACCTATGCCTCTGCTCTCCTGTGCAAATTGGCATTTTGCATTGTTCTGGGATCCGAACTTGGCAGAAAGATCCAAGCCGGGACTCTGAAACATATGTAACCCCTAAGGTCAGGTGTGTTCAGTTTCCAGGAAAACCAAACCACTAATCTCTAATAATATAAATGTATCTCCCAGTGGATTTTCTGCCTTATCTGTCATAGAATTCACATGGCTACTGGGAAATGAAGATAATGTAAAACTGGTTACCTCTGGTGATTGAATAAGCATTTCTCAGCTGCACACTACAATATTTTTATTTGTTCAAGTACAGAGAACAACAGAGGTTTCTAGAAGATCTGTGCAGGACAGAGACATGATGCTCAGACTGGATGATGGTTCTGGAGGGTATTGCAGAGCTCAAAGCAGTGCAGCCAGCTATACCATAAGTAAGAAGCTCTTTCTGGAGATCTTGGCAAACAGTTTATATACAATTGAATTGGTGTGAGTCTACTGGGGTGCACTGCTGACATAATATGGGATTACCATAAATGCTATGAAATCTTGGCACAGAATGTGTATCATTCCTGGGGTTGATATCTTATTCATGGACTTGTCTGCACACTAATTGATGTTACTTTTCTTCTGCTCAGAATATAAAAGAAATCACACACTGGTGTCTCCGGAGCAGCTGGAGATACAAGGACAGAGGTAGATATAGTCAATCCAGTAAGATTATGGCCTCCATTAAACATAGGATTTATAAGACATTGATGTTTCTTGGATGGCTGTTGTGCCTCGGGTAACATTGGAAGTTAATAGAGTGGATATGATGAGCATATAAGCATGTCAATAGGTCAAACACCACAAACCAGAAATAGCTCTTTCATCATAAGAAGCCTGATTTCAGCTTCCACCAGCAAGAAAATAAAGAGAAAGCACAAGGAAGCAATTTATATAGAGGATAACAGGTGAGTCTATATGACAATGTATATGTGTGTAATATGCTGGTGGATCCTGTGTGTTTCATATACTGTATATATGAGGTCAGGATCAGAATACTCATCTAGGAATTGACATTTTATCACAAATGCTAGTTTATGTTTAGAGATAAGGGCAAAGGGCTCTATGTATTGCTAGATATTCTCACTTTGAGCTGCCTGGGGATCTTTCTTTTATTTTTCTATTTCTTTCCTCTTGTCTCTCTAAATTGCTCCCCCATTCTCTTATTCTCCTTCTCTCTCTTCCTCATTTTTCCCCTTCATCCATCTTTCTCTTCTCCCTCAACTATTTCTCTTTTCCCTCTAACATCCCTCTTTCTCACCTCTTTTTCTATCCCCCTCTTTCTTTCTTTGTCTCAAGCTACAGTACTACTGTAAATCTCTCTTACATTTTTTTTCTCTTCACCTCTCTCTTTATCCTTCTCTCACTCCTCTGTCCCTGTGTGTCTGTATCTCTGTTTCTCGCCTACCCTTCTGTTTTACTCCCTTCTCTCTCTTTTCTTTACTTCAGTACCTCCCCCTCCATGAGCCTGGGTCAGTTCAGAACAGTACAAATCCCCACTACTAGCCGTACCTGAAAGTGACATGATTGATGGTGGAAGTGGAGGTTTCTGCCCACACTTTCCACGAAAATAAGAAAGTTGGCGCCTTGCGGGCTTGCTTCGCTCGCCTCGCTGCAAGCTCGGTGGCTCTCTTCTCTCGCCACATGATTGTATTCCCCCTCTGTGCCCACTTGGATGGTAGGGAATGACGTTGGACACTGGCTGATGATGTCATCGTACAGAAACGGAAGGGGATCTATCTCTTCCTGGGTCAGTTCTTCCAGTTGTTGTCATGTGAGCAGACAGACTGTGGTGTGTGCTGTGCACATGACTGTGTTGACCTCTGCACATTTTCACAGCAGATCTAACACACACATGTACCTGGAATGTTTTTAAACTTTATGGAGGGCTGCTGAATTGTTTTGTATTTTTTTAGGGGGGAGTGGGTGCAAGATTGTGGGATGCTCACTGCTCAGTGTGTGTGGAAGCTTTTCTTAAACTCCAGGGTTGGCAAGTGTTATACACGTTACTGTAGGCACTTATATCTGCATTTCATTTTATAATAAAATTATCCTTAGCATTACCATTTTTCTCTTCACTTTTACTAATGTACGTAATGATACTTACCCAGGTATATTTGCTTTTTCTTCTCTGTGGCCTTTGCACTCCTTTGTGCCTTTTTCCTCTTTATACAGTTACACACTTTTCCTGTAGCTAATGTAAAGATGTTATTATTGGGTTATTTAAAGAGTGTCTTTGTTTTCAACATGCGGTGGTATGTGATGAGTAATTATGGGAAATAACAGAAGCATTCGGAGACTGTAGATGTGTGTTATGCTGGAATTATCTGGAACATCACTGACAAAGGCCCTCATTCAGAGCCACTCACAAGCGGGCGCACGTACGTTAGGCGTACGTACAAAAATATTTAAATTCAAGGGCTCGCTCGTATTTTCGATCGCATCTAAAAATCCTCCCCAAACTCAGACGACCCCTCCTCTAACTAACGAGCGTGCGAAATAGCGAGCATACATCCCCGAAATGGCTTGAAGGGAACGCACGCACAAGTATAAACCGGAAGAGGCCATGTCAGATGTCGATTACCTGCTCCTTTATTCTGCCTACCTCCATCAATCGTATCATGCCAATCAATGTATCAATTAGCTTAATGTTTTTTTTTTTTCAACACAATGCAAGAAACTTTACTCTTGTCCGTGTTTGTGTTTACCCGCAGAATACGTACGGCTTAAACATTCGCTTTTATTGCTCAAAAAACATGTTAGCCACAATGAGACAATTGTTCTATTGCTGTGGATCCCCGCATATTTTCCGGGGTTCATTTCTTTATTTAAATTTGCTTACGCATGTCACTGCATCAAGCCTATCATAACTCTCCAGAGATTTCTGGCCCTGTCGAACACATGACTCATACACTAACCAATCAAATTGCTCCTGTTAATTTCCAAGCTACATTAGCCAATCAGAAATTTTTGGCACACTTTATCAAAAATGAATTTTAAGAAAAACACCATTGCCATCATGAGAGCCTCCGCATTTACCAGGCGCGAGCTGCTGGTGCTAACGGAGGTGCGGGATCGGCGTATCACCAGCCAGCCTCCACCCATCACCAACCGGCAGAAGCGTTCCGCGTATGCGGAGGCACGGGCCCGCCTGCGCTCCTTCGGCTCACGCCGCAACATCGGCCAGCTGGAGCGCAGGTGGTCTGACCTGCAACGGCGAACGCCCCGCTTGCTGGCATGCTTTCGCATGCAGATATTGGAAAGTAAGTGTTATGTATTGTGGTTTCCATGTTTGTCTTTGTGGGGCAAACTGCGTGTGCATGTTTTCATGTCTGTCCTATTTTTTCATTCTCATCATATCTGCGTGTGCATGTTTTTATGTCTGTCCTATTTATTCATTCTCCTCATATCTGCATGACCATGTTTTCCCTCTATTTCTGATATATTCATTCTACTCATATTTGCATGTTTTTTGTTGGTGGTGGGTGATTTTAAAATGTTATTTGGGCAGGATTTGGCCAGAAACTAACCACAATTTGTTTGACATCTTTTAGGGGGACAGGCAAGACTACGCCGTCACTGTCCGGCCAGACGGCGGTCCCGCCCACTCTCACCCACCCCCAGCCAACACTCCACCCCAAATAATTCCCCTATTCCCCCCTCCTCCCAAGCCTTCCAAGAGCCTCTCCCGGAACTGTCGGGCCTCCTTCCCCTCCGTCCCCCTTCCCCCTCTCCTCCAACCACCCCTCTTCCAATTACTCCCTCCCCGGAGTTCGTGATAACCCCGCCCCGTTCTTTGGGGAATGAAGGCTCCTCCGAGGATGAAGATGGAGGGACTTCGGGATCTGCCGTTTTGGCTACCGGTATGTTTTTCTTTTGCGTTTTTTTTAACCACAAACTGTTTGTATGTAATCATGTGTCGTTCCTTTATTCGTGATTTTTGGGTTCGTTTTTGGTGATTTAGCAGTTTGCCTTTACCTCTTCCTGTTGATTTCAACATACACATATCACACCTGTGGGTATTTCTACATAGGCCTTGTAATTTTTGCAGCACCCCTTTTTTTTTAAATTTTGTTTTTGGAGTGATTTCGTTGTGTTTTTGTTTTTTTAATGTGGATTCCCTATTGTTTGATTAATCCACACACTTTTCTCACCCACAGAGGAACAGAGGCGTCGGCAAGAGGTCGAAGATTGTGTGGCACACATGCGCCAAAATGTAATTGGGGTGCTTGTGGCCCTTGACCGGCTGTCTGGCATCCTTCGGCAGTAGTTTTTTTTTGTTTTTATCTTTTTCCAAATAAATTGTTTATTTCTAATATACGTTCTGCCTCATTCGTTTTTTCAAAACCAAAGATAGTTAACCCTGACATAAGTAGACTGTTCCTGCAAGGTTTTGCATTTTTTAAAAATTAGAGTGGGTTTTGTATTTGTATGTAAAACACCCTCAAGAAACACATAACAGTAACAATGTCATTTCCCTTTTTGTGTGTAGTGGCAATTAGATATTTCTACATTTTACAGGTTCCTAGTTGGTGGGCAAGCTGCTTAGGCGAATCCTACAAAGCCAAATGATTGGACAGGCTTCCTTTTGGTGTGGGTTGGGAACCTGAAAACATATTTCATTTTTGCTCAACTGGCGTCAGTACTGGATTACCCCTTAGTCAAATGTAAGGTGTGTTAACCTGGTTAAACTTGCTGGTAACGTCCAAAAAAAGGAAGAACATTTAACTCTCCAAACATTTATTCACAATATAACTGAGAAATCAAAGTGGTCACTCACAAAAAAAACACAGTGAGAATCTCAAATACAACACATACCCAATAAAACAAAAAAAAAATAAAAAAATCAAGAACTGGTTGAGGAAGGACCATGCCAAAATGATTCCACAAACATGGCGTTGCGATATGGGTTCCAGAATATATTCACAAAATGAGCAGATCCAGGTTTGGTAAGGGTAGCATGAAGTAGTGAGTGTTGTAGTGCCAAAGATTATGTGAACAAACCGAAGATGTTGAAAAAAAGAAAACAAAATTAGATGTTCGCAAACAAACACAAACACATTAGGTTAAAACACTGTTTTGTTCAAACTTACCTAAAAAATCTGGCCACCACATCATCGCGTATGGCCCCCCCACATACTGACCTCCGACCAACCTCGGGGGGGCCATCCTCAGGTAAGGCATCCTCTGGCTGCATTGGGACACCACTCCTTATGGCGATGTTGTGAAATATCCCACACAGGACCACAATTTTCGACACCATATCCGGCAAATACATGAGCTCGCCACCAGAGCGGTGGAGGCATCTGAATCGGCCTTTTAAAAGGCCGATACAGCGCTCCACCACTTGCCTGGTGGCTGTAAGTGCGGAATTATACTCACTTTGTGGCCCTGGTGTGGGAGCCAAATAAGGAGTGAGCAGCCAGGACATGCAAGGATATCCACTGTCTCCTATGGAAAAGAATTGACAACATCAGGAACACTGTGTATCAAGCTTAACATTGTTATGTACTAAAGGTCTCCACTTACCCAGAAGCCACGTATCACCAGCTTGTAGGTTGGTTAATTTGTGCCATATCCCTGATTGCCGGATGACGAAGGAGTCATGTGCACTTCCGGGTAATTTAGCATTCAGGGACAGGATCTGGAGGGAGGCATCACATACCACCATTACATTCAGGGAGTGATAGTGTTTCCTGTTTCTAAATATGGCCTCCAGCCGGGCTGGAGGCTGAAGTGGTATGTGAGTACCATCCACAACCCCTATGATGTGTGGGAAGGCAGCTATTTGGTAAAAATTGGCCTTGGCCACACTAAGGGCACCCATATCCAAAGGCATTTTAATAAAATGATGGAGGTGCTTGAAAAGTGCCTCCATCACTGCCCTCAGGATCCGGGAAAAGGAGGATTGGGAGATGCCCGCCACTATTCCCATCATTGTTTGAAACGATCCTGAGGCACAGAAATGTAACACCGCCATAAATTGCGTAAGTGGTGGTATTGCTGTTGGACTGTCAATTTGCCGCTCAAGATCACTTTCTATTAATGAGAGAGTGTCTATGATGATTTTGGGAGGTAGACGGTAGCGTCTTAAAACCTCATCGGGCATTCCAAAAAGGGTGACACGTGTTCGAAATATCTGGGGCCTTGCATGCCTACGATGCCTACGCCTGGGACGAGATTGAGGTTGGTCGGCTTCCGGGAGCATGGCCAGAACAATCCGCCCCAGATCAACCTGAAATTCAAAGATTTTAAAGTAAGGCTTTTGACCCACCCCAAAACTATATTAAAACAACTTAGCTTGATGATACCATCCATTGCTGCTTACATGCCGGGGTATTGTCATGATACGTCCAAACTGAAAATAAACACCAAAATTACTTGACACATTTCACTCTGTGCATTTTTGTTTACAAATTTTGTGCTAGACCAAAGTTAAAATATGCCAAACACCCATTTAGCAAAGCAGCAAAGCGACATTTAACACAGTACATCAAAATGGGTCGAAATGTTGGCACAAAAAGCGAAAGAGAAACCACCAAAAAGTTAGAATGATTATTAAGCTGTTAAAAATGCGCTAATTAGTTCGCTAATACAAGTCACAAGAGTAACTACTAAAAATGCGCTAATTAGTTCGCTAATACAAGTCACAAGAGTAACTACTAAAAATGCGCTAATTAGTTCGCTAATACAAGATAAAAAATGGACTTACCAAGAGCAAATATATAAGAGTCAAAAACAAAAGGTCTTTTGGGTCGAAAATAAACAAAATCTAAAATAGAAGAAATTATGGATCCAAAATTTTAAAAAAATAAGAAACACAATGAAACAACAATTGAACAAAAGTTAGACTTCACAAAACTTACCAAATCAAGAAACGAGGTCCCAAAAATATAAACCAACAAAGATAACGGAAAAAAAAAACGCAAATCAAACCAACAAACGAATCTACAACCGCCAACTCCTTTCTACGCAATCAATAAACTCCAGCCAAGATAACCTCCAACAATCCAAAAACGCCACCTCGACTTGAGACACACCAAGCCATAAATAGTGTTTCGTTTCCCGCACAAATTAAGGAGGGATCATAGGGCCGCACAATCAATGATGCGGCCGCAAAATAAGGACGCATGTATAAATACGTCACGAAAACACATTCAAATTCTGGTGTATTTCTTGTTTGGACCTCAGACATGGCGACAGACCAGGGAAAAAATGCCCAAGAGTCAGGCGGTAAGTCTTTCATGCATTTTCTATCAACGATTAATTTGAAACATAAGATTAGGCAAGTTGTGATTTTGTGAATTCTGTAAATTTACACAAATAGGTGAGGAGGATGACATGGAAGAGGCTGCTGGGCCCAGTATTCCGGCCAAAGCGGCCAAAAAAAAAAGGCAGCCACATTTCACAATAAAGGAGATGGAGGTTTTGATCCAGAAGTGTGTGGACATCCTGCCACAGGCAGACAGGAATATGAGTCTAAGCCAGAAGTGGAGAATGTGGGAAGAGGTAGCCGTTGCTGTCAATAGGGTGGGTGATTATGTCCGTCTAGCCCGGGATGTCAAACGGCGGTAAGTAAACCCTTGCCCCCCCTAAAAACAAACCCCATTTTAAACCAAAGGATAATGGCTTCCATTTTTCCCCACAGATGGGCCGACTTCAAATATCGCCTAAAGCAAAAACTCGCGGACAGGGCTAGGCATGCAAGGGGGACAGGTGGGGGTCCCACCCCTGTGTCATTGGAGTTGACGGATTTAGAAGAGCTGGCACAGGGGTGTGTGCAGCCAGTGGAGGTGTTTGGCGTGTCCAACATGGATACGGACATGCCAGACTTTGCGGCTCCTCATGTTGTCCCAGGTAAATCTTTGGATGTCATCAACTCTGAAATGTTATTGTGCCAATATGTAGATTGTAATGTGAGGCTTTTCTCTTTTTTCCTAACAGAGACACAGGCGGATGAGTCTGCTCCAGAGGGGAGCCTTGGCCGCCGAATTTCTGCTGGCTCTGCAGGGGAGGAACCAGTACATCCGGCTGAGGACCCTGCAGAAGCCAGTCCAGGACAATCCCCCTCGCAGGCAGTGGCCCTCCTCACAGAACTCAATTTCAAATCGGATTCCCATACGGAGATTCTGCAGAGGATGGACGCCAGTCTGCTACGGGTGGCTGAGGCCCTGGAGCAAAATGCTGCGGCCAACGAGACCATTGGTCAGGCCCTGGCGGAAAATACCAGGGCCAACATCCGCATCGCCAATGCCCTGGAGCAGCTCATTCGCCAGCACATGGTGGAGCCGACCTCCCTTCCTGCCGGAACATCAGGATCCTCCACCTCTGGCACAACATCAACCAATCCTCCAAATGTGCCTAGCCCTGTGCCTAGTCCAGAGGCCACAACATCTGCCTCTGGACAGGCCAGCCCGATGACATCCCGGACCCGGTCTGGCGCCCTCCCTCCCCCATCCAAACGGGTGAAAAAACGGTGACAGCAATGGTGACTTTTCCCACAATCCTTCTGTGCTTGGCTCATATTCCTTTCGGGTCAAAACTTCCCTCTCCTTTCTTGTTAAATGTTTTTATTTTTTTGATGTATGTTTATGTCAACAGTTATGTTGGGCCAATTTGTTTGATTTGGGAACATATCTTTGGGCAAAAAAGATGTCCCCAAAATTTTTAAAATAATTTTTTTTGTTTGAGCAATAAATTGGAAATTAAACAATGACATTGGATTGTGAAATTATTGTACAGATGGGTTACATTTAATCCTGGGCCAAAAGGCAAAAACTCGGCCAAAAAAAAAAAAAAAAGGGCTCTTTAAGGAACGTTTAAAAATTCATATAATTCGGCAAATTCAAGAGGCACAAATAAAATGGTGCGAAACTGAAAACATGATGAAATTATTGTTACAATAGGCCCTAACCACCAAATTGCTGCCCAAATAAACCCCCCCAAATGTACGCAAATTGACTGTGTTATCCTGACATTAGCAGCTCTGAGTTCCACCTGCGTACGTTTTGTGCTATCCCAAAAAACTGATTTCAAAACACATACCAAGCCGGTTCTCAATCCAACACTAATTGCTTTTCTGCCCGCCCGCGATTAATCGCAACAACATCGTGGAGTCCCGGGACGGAGGAGAAGGCCATCGCCAATGTGGTCGAGTAATCCAGACCCTAAGCTGTGCGAGCATTTGGAAGGGAAAGAGGATCATCCAGTGACGTAGGAGTCGGTCCGTACACATTTTACGCTCGCATCTGCTAATGTATGTACGCCCCAAAAACGCCTCGCCACGCCTGCGTTTTTCCATCTCCACCCTCGTCAACACCCTAAAACGCCCTGTTCTGTCAATCACATTTGACATGTCACTTCCTGTACGCTATTTTAGGAACGAGTCCAAAAAAACTCGCAATCTGCAGTACGCACATGCGCAGTGTAACACCGACGCATGCGCGGTTATTCAACATCGGAACGCAACGAGCGTACTGCTGTTAACGAGTGGCTCTGAATGAGGGCCAAAGTTAGATGGGTCAGAGTTCATGTCATGTGATATTACATGCCAACATGACGAGCATGTTGGCACGTAATATGCAATGGTGTCATCTGCCAAGGGGTGACACCAAAGTGCTGACTCCTTAGTGCTCCTGGGTGCTGCATTGCAGCATTATGTGCAGCACTCAGCTCCAGACACAGTGAGGGAGCCAGCACTGCACACAAACTGGTCTCTGGGGGCAGTCTGCATCGTCGGGACCCCCGGAGTGACTAAAACGGGGGTTCAGGTAGCAAGGCCACGCCCATTTCTTTTTACCAATGCACGACTGCACCTCGCTGACTACTGTACTCTCCGGACTCAGTCCACACCGGTTGTCACCAAGGGGAGTGACACAACTGGTAATATCAGCAGTTAATTTTATAATATATATATATATATATATATATATATATATATAGAAAGCCCTACCCAGTTGTGCTGGAGATCAGGCTCCACCCCATCTATCAAAGACCACAGCTGTGCTATCTCCTGTGAAAATATACACTGGGTTTCTTTGGCAAAAGCTTCCCTATTCTGCAGGTTCCAGCAGAAAACATACTGCCTTCCTCCTTTCTCTACCGCTATCTCAGGATAACAAAAGCAGGGAGTATTAATAGAATAAAATATGTATTCATGTACATAATAATGCAAATGTAATGTAAACAGATTTTTTTATTTAACTTTTATTTAACACGTGGAACTGGAAGCCCAAGTCAAGCTGGTCACAAATGTGAAGATGCAGGACTTTTCTTTTCTTTTCACTGCTAGACAATTTGACTGTTTAGCTAAGTATCATGGTGATATTTTATTAGTATATTTGGGTGTTAAAAGATTTTCTGTCACTGCGATGAGTGGTAATAGAAAATTTTTGTTAACAGTGTATAATTAATTTTTGCATAACACAAAGAATTATAAAGATTAAAAGAATGAGGGGTGAATGTATTAATAATTGTGCTTGGCCGAGATTGTATTCCAGGGAGAGGTTCCCCTGATTTTCAAACACAGAGTTTTATCAAAGGCAAAAAAGGATTTAAAACATGATTGGATCTGCAAAACAAGGGAAAACACACACAATGTGCGCAGTTATATTACCTCATCATCTGCAACTCAAAACAATTCTCACAAAGGATACCTGTTCCTCCTAGTGCGTGAAAACAGTTACCAGTGTTGTTGTGTATAAAAATCAAAAAAATTAGTGCAAAAAATTAGCATAGTGTATTTTCCTTCCAGTGTAAGCGACAGTGTGTGCGTTGGTATCTCCCCCTCATCTTGCACCCCAAAACAATTCTCATAGACCTGTTCCCCCTAGTGCATCAAAATAATTGTCACTGTATAAAAAAACAAATAAATTAGTGCAAAAAAATGCAAGAGACAGCGTGCTGCGGTATCCAACCATCATCTTGCATCTGTGGAATCTGGTTCTTTGGACCTCACCGGGCCCAAAAAGAGCTCTATATATGTGTCTTACAACCAGGTCGGGGAGCGTAAAAACACACAGGCAAGGGGTGGGTTAAGATATTCTCTGCAGTGTATTTGTTCAGTTACATTTTATAGCACTTTGGTAGCAGTTGGTAAAAGTCTCTAAACCCCCACCTACTAGATATTCTGCCTAGCAATAAGATAAGAAGCTGAAGGCTACATCTAGAAGTTGTTCTTGGGGGATGCACAGCCTGGCATTGGAATGTGCACGCAGTCCTATCCTTGAGATTACTAAGTGGGTGAGAGTCTCTAATCTAAGCATTTCTAAACATTTATTGTCTCTTGCAAGTCATATAGCTGACAGTGAAATAGGTTCATAAATAACATTTAGCACATTTAAAACAAACTGGTACAAGATCGCTGCCAGTATTAAAATATGTTTGCCAAACATACAGAACATAATGTTAGCTTTATCACACCCCAAAAACAATTCTCAAGTGTAAAAAAATATTTTTTTGGGCTGGTGGTAAAAATAAAACCAATCATGGATCAGTCTATAGAAAACCAGGAGCAGCAATTCAGTACTAGTGCTGCAGCTGGTGCCAGTCATGATAGTACTTCAAAATCCACTAAAGCGGGTCAAGGGGAACAAAGGTTTAAGAAAAGGCACCTGAATCTAAACAATATTTTACAATGTGAAAAAAAATATATCACCTAATAGTAATGGGAAAATTTACTGCCGAAAATGTAAAATTGCCAACAGGTCACATGTAGTGGCAAGGAAAGGCTCAGACCATGGCCTTCCTTTGTGAGTAGTGGTCCTGATACTGTTGTTTCAAGCATAGCCGAGGCCAAACACATGTTCTGTAACCTTGCTTATCACACTTTATTTGCACCTTTCAAATAAGCAAGTAAGGGCACAAAAATAACATTAAGGCTAAATAACAAACTGTGTGTTCACAAACTTCACAGATCCCTGAAGAGAGTCTAAATGTGTCTACGATGCTATGTGTGAGTCTAACATTTCTGAAATTGTAATTGTAGCGGAGCCCCCTTCCAACATTTCTGTACCCTCTGCAAATGTGAGGATGAGTAGCAGTAAAAGTAATAATGGCAATATAGAAATTAGGACTGTGGAAGTGCAACAGGATGAGGGAGATAATTGTGTATCTGGAGGATGTTGATGATTAATGTGTTGGACAAGAAGTTGATAACATTTAGGAGGATGTTATTTGATTCAAAGTAAGTCAGCCACCAGTGACAGCAGTTCTTGCCGTTATTAGAAGATGAAGGCCGTTGTCATGCCCGAGCATAAGACCAAAAAGCCACCTCTTTCATGTGGAATAAATTTCACCCAAATCCTAACATTTGTAATACCATCTGTACCATTTGTGAATCCAAAGTAAGAAGAGGTAGGGACGTTAACCATCTAGGAACCTACTCTCTGTTACATAATTTACAGCGAGTACATGCAAATTATTTCAGAAAATATAAAAAATCCAGTAAAATAATAAGCAGTCCAGCATTAGCTGCCAGCAGCATGGATAAATCCCAACTAATGCACTCTTCACTGCAAACTCCTTCATTATCAATCACCTCCTAATTAACCAAAGGCAGTCATGCATCCAAATTGCACAGGCTAACTGACTGCTCCCCTATCCAAGATTTCCAAGAATAATCCTTACACACTAGTGCTGTTGCTGCTGGGGACAGATCTTCATCACATAAGGGGAACAAGAAAACTAGTAATTTTAAACAACAATTGATTTTTAAACAATCATCTGTAAGAAGAAGCAAATATGAAAGCTGCCATACAGATCACTGAAACCATGATGGCTATGCTAGCATTAGATCTGCATCCAATATCTGCCATCAATACTTCTGTTTTTACACACATAACTGAGGTCATGTGTCGCTGCTACCAAATTCCATCTCGATTCTTTTTTGCAAGAACAGTAATTCTTGGATTAGAAAATGCCACTGTGCCGAGTATCCACCTAACTACAGATATGTGGACAAGCGGTACTGGTCAAATAAAAGATTACATGACTGTGACAGCCCACTGGGTGGGTGTACCATCTTCTGTAAGATTATGTGAGCATTACAACTGGATGTATCATGTTTTGCCCACACAATAAACTTGGTGATTCAGAAATTTTTAAAGAAATGACAGGTGCTTGCAGGAAATGCTGCCTGTGGCCTGTAAAATTTCTAGGCATTTTTTAGCATTCAGCAACCACATGTAAAATATTTCCGCAGCTGCAAGAACAGTTCAATTTGTCATTCCACCAACTGAAGCACAAGGTAGTAACCAGGTAGAATTACACACTTTATATGCTTCTATGACTAGAAGAACAGCATAAAACCAACCAACCATACACTACAAGCCATGAAGCTATAACATAGAGAGAGAAGGGGGAATTTACCTTACTCCAGCACTGTGGAGAATACTCTCTGTTTTATGCAAGATACTGTGACCATTTGAAATAGTAGTAAATTAAGTGATTTCAGACACTGCCAGTCTGAGTTAGGTGACTCCATTAGTTAAACTACTGGAAAAGTAGCTAGAGAAACTGAAGGAGGAGATGAAAAAAGTGTTTCCACTAAGTATGTTGGACATGTAGATCAAGTTTACTCCCTTCACCAGGACTTAATCTGATACAGTAAGCTTCTATAGAATGGGTAGAGGATTATTTTAATGACAATGTACTAATTAGCATGTCACACAGTCCCTTTGAATATTGGGAGGAAAACAAGTCAATTTGAAGCCACTAGTACAAACTAGCTTTGCTTTGCTTAAGCTGGCCACCCTCTAGTGAGCACTCAGAAAGACTTTTTAGCACAGCCAGGAACATTGTGAGCGATTGGCGTAGGAGGCTACTTCCTAAAAATGTGGATTATAGTCTTTGCCAAGATTGTGTGTGTTTTATAGGCAGTGTATATTACTGTACTTTACTGGGGCATTCATGTTCTTTTGTATCTTGAAATACCATCCATCACCAGCTTCTCATTCTGGCATATTGGCCTCGTTTACTGCAGCTTTTCAGCAGATAAAGATTAGTATCATCAAATAATATAATTATTAATTAATTAATTATTCAATTACACTAGGCTGTTACTCTACCTTGAATCCAGAGGAATCAATCTAATTGTTATTTTAGATGCTTGTTGTTTAATAGCATTTACCATTTCCCAGATTTTTATAGTTAAGTTACTTACACTAATAATCAATCTAATTTGGATTCTTGCTTTAATGGTTTGTTCCATTTATATATTTTTTTTTACATTTATAGGTATATTTTGTAATAGATCAATCAATGCTTTACCTGTCTTCCACTTAATAGGACTACACCTATATTTCCCTGTGCTGGCATTAGGCCTATGATCTAGTTCTTGAATAATGAAAACATTCTATAGCAGTGTATAGTTTATATTACACTGCCATCCTGTCTACCACTACAGTGCAACTATGTTTTCTAGACATGCTATATTTTATCTGTTGTGTGTTTCAGCTTCTTCTCTCTCACTTAGTTTAGCTAGTCAACTTGCTGCAGCCTTTGGCCAAAATGGGTGAAAAGTGAAAATAATATTGTGAGCTGGGAGGTGGTCATTGACTGGAAATAACTGGAAATAAATGCTATGGATGTTAATAATACTGTAGGAATAAAACAGGTCCATATTGCATGATTAGCTGTTTTTATAAATTTTTTATGAAATCCAGATACAAAACCAAAGCACTTGAGGATGGTTTCGGCAAAGCCAGAAACCAAAACCTTTGAGGTGCATATTTAAAAGCATGAAAATTATTGCTTAAACAAATTAATTATTAACTTAATTAATAAACATAGTAAATTACTGTATAAAAGGACTTTGCTTTACCAATAACATGGACTGTTTATGTAATGTAATACTTAAGGATGGTTAGTGACCATATTGTCATACAGTTATTAAGTAGTCACATAGTCACAGAACACATATGGATCAAAAACTGATAAGATTAAAAAGCCTAAGGGAAATATTTGTAATACGGATTTGATGTGATGATGATACTCCAATTCGCATTACAAAAATGAATATTTTCACATGTAGTTGTCACTTTGCTTCCGCATATGGACCCATCAAGTGTAATGTGCATGCACAGTTGCTAAGCTGTGCATACACCACTAAGGGCTGATGATAAAAAATGCTGTATAGTCGCCCATAGGCTACTATGCGCTACTGCCATCTGAAAATTGTTCAGATGGCATTCCAGAACTTAGTAAATTTGACAATTCAGCAGCCTCTTTACAAACCTTTTTGGGCTTCTTTTACTGTTGGAAATTGGGGAATCGCAGCAGATGTCAGACAAAATAATCCTTAGAGATCTGTATCATTTAAAGTTATATTACCTGTCTATTGTTTTTTATTTATTGACATATTGGACCAGATGTATTAAGCTCTGGAAAGTGAAGAGTGATAAACGAGCAGCCAATCTGCTCCTAACTGTCATGTTACAGGCTGTGTTTGAAAAATTACAGGAGCTGATTGGTTGGTCATTTATCACTCTTCACTTTATCACTTCCCTGAGCTTAATACATCTACACCAATGTGTTATAAGGGGCACTACTACAGTGTGGAATAATGTGTATAAGGAGAACTACTGTGTGGCATAACATGAATGGGCTCTATGTGGCACAAAGTATAACATACAAACTCTGGCGGCGCCATATTCACTAACTGTGCTGCTGTTACCCAATCCCTTCCAGTCTCTCAGAATGCTGTTGGTGCTGGGCATGATGTCAGCGCGTATAGGCATTCTTGGAGCTCCTGTGGCAGACGATGTAGCAGCTGCACACTGCAGCATCCACTTTCTGCTGGGCATGCTCCCTAGAGTGATTAACAGGGGGTGTGTCACAAAGCCACACCCCCTTTTCTGGAGTGCACATGCTTTTGGTGCACATAGAACATCCTTTTTGATGTTTAGCCTTTTTTGGGGGAAGCACCAGTAGAACCAGCCCTGGCTTCACCTAAACATCTTTACCTTCACCTTGTTTCACTGGGGTAGATGTATGAAGCAGTGAAAAGAGAGGAGTAGTGTGCCAGTGGAGAAATTGCCCATGGCAACCAATCAGCTTTGTGGTTGCATTTATCAAGTACATTCTATAAAATTATAGGTAGAAGCTGATTGGTTGCCATGGGTAACTTCTCCACTGGCACACTTATGCACTATTTTTACTGCTTCATACATCTACCCCACTGTAACTAAAAGCTTGATTAAAATGAATGGACTTAGGGCCTGATTCAGAGCCGGACGCTATTTGTGGACGGTCATTCTAAAAAAGGGGCCGGATATTTAAATTGAGCGCTCACTCTTTGCGGTGTGTTGACGCCTCTATGTCTGAGCGAGCATTCGAAAAATGCTCTCGCTATTTTGTAAAGACGCCCCTTTGCCGATCGCATCACACGTCATCTCCGGTATTTATTAGATTAATCGGGAACATCGAAAGGCATCTGAACTGCTCGCAGTGCTTGTGGTAGGATTTTCTTACCGTTATCACTGCAAGCAGTTCAGGCTAAAAGACAACCAAATGACGTGGTCGATGACGCTCCTTTAGTAATTATGCACTCCCATTAAACGCCCTTTTGACTGTTAGGCATGCCTGCGTTCGGATCTCCACTCCCCCGTTTTCAAGCACCTTCCCCTGTTACCACCCACATACTCCTCATTCTGTCACTCAAATTAGCAGCCCCTCGCTGTTTTACGAGCGCATGAATTCCGACTGCAATGACTGGTATGCGCATGCGCATTACGACCCATGCGCATGCGCAGTTGTGCAAACATCGCTCAGAGCAAACGAGCGGACGCTTACGAGCGGCTCTGAATCAGGCCCTCAGTTTGAGAAAACATTTGGGTACATTTATGAAAACCTGTGCAAGGGGAACAGGCAGTGTTGCCTGTAGCTTCATTTGAAAGATTTCTTTTAAATTCCTAACATTTTTCTTTGGAATTTTCATTGAAACAGGGAACATTTTAGTTGAGTCAGAAATGACATATTAAGGCTTCCTAAAAAGATGACTTATCTGATAAACTGATTAGTCTATTTTTTCAGTGACAAAACAATGCAGTTTTAGAACTACCTGATAGTTTGGCAGCAGAAAATGTACCAGAATATATACATTGGCTTTCCACTTGTAACTTGATATAAAAAATCACAATTTTCTAATACCAATTATATTTTTAAATAAATTAATCAACTTCTATAATGTAGACAAGTCTCCTTATGATTAATGGCCAAAGCAATTAAAGGGTTTTGCCCTAGAGGCTGCAATACAGGCTGTTGTTGTCATAATATTAAACTAACAAATATCCTCTGCATTGTCATTCTGTATTAATAAGGTAAGCAGCACTCTGTTACAGGCACATTTCCTGATGAACAATTTGCTGCTGGCTTTCCCTGCAACTAATACATTATTGGCACTGTATCTAATACATTAACCCTAAATGTCACGGTATGATATGGTTTATTATGCCATAGATAGAAAAACAAACAAAACAGTAGAGCAAACAAATTTCTAAATCCAATACCGTACAATGTCACAATATTATTAGCAGTTTTTAGTATTTTAGATGCAAATATGGTATTTTTATGAAAGAAGGGTTTTACCAGACCGCACAATGAAGCTGAAGTAATGTAATATCTTAGACTTAAAGCTGCAAGTATCTTAAGATATGGCTTATATTATTATTAAGATATATGCAATTAAAACTACAGCTGTAGAAATGTTAATGTACAGATACAGTGGCAGCACGTGTTTTTTGGGTCTCCGCTGGGTGCTCCATTTTATTTGCACATGATGCAGTCAATATCCCAACTGCAGGGATCCTGGTGATCAGAATGCCGGCACCTGAATCCCGACACCTGTCAGAATCCCGGCACAGGCTGAAAGAATCCCGAAGGTAAGTAGCGGGGTTAGGGTTAGGCACTAGGGGGAGGGTTAGGGTGTGGGGAGGGAGAGATTAGGTTTAGGCACTAGGGGGTAGGTTAGGGTAAGGCAAGGGAGAGGGTTAGGATACCTACCAACAGGTGTCAGTATCCTAAACTTGTCGGAATGCTGGTGTTAGGATTCTGACAGCTGGGATACCAAGCGCCACCATCCCACCAAAAGCAGTGCTCTGTTATGTAATTGGCTTCTAACATAATGGATCCTAGGGTATTTTTGCTGTAAGGAATTAAGATTGTAAGATCCAATGTGGCAGGGACTGCATTATATAAATGATAATATAAATGATAATGCTAGCTTTTGTGTTTGACTATCAACCTGATAGGCGTACCCGGTAACCCAGTTAATGGTTACTGGCGCACTTCACGTAACCTTGTCATGTCCAATTTAAATAGCTACAAGGACATGCTGCCACATGCAGAATCACAAGTGCCAGCATGCTTTGGCAGATAGGGTCTGTTGGCACCTGCAGTGCAATTTTAAAAAATATGAAAAAACAGACACATGCATGTTACAAAAGTAATTTGTTAAATAAAAACTTCCTCACACACCCTAGCTCCCGTCCTTTTTGCTCACATATATTTAGCTAAAGCATCCTATTCAGTCCATGTAGGCATCCCAGAGATCTTGTAAAATAAAATAAAATATACTGTAATAGATGACTCAATTCTAACTCTTATGAGGTCCCGGCGCAAATGGCAGTTCACTGCCTATCAGTGCTATAGGAATACATTGCGACATTCTGAATGGTCATTTTGTATGTGATCGGCCATGCACTATACATCTAAAAGTGTATACCCTAACAAGTAGTCAAAACAGGTTTATCAGGAGCTCTACAGATGTGTCCACACACATCTTTTCTCAAATCATGAGAAATAGCCCCGATTGGTGTGCAACGGACTTTACAACTTATCTGCTTCAAACGTCCCGTCAGAGGGCCTGATTCAGAGATATATGCAATGACAATATTTATGCAGTTGAGCAATCAGCTGACTGTGCCTGCGTCATGGTCACACTGTGCACATGCCAAGGTACCTTAGTGATGCCGCTTGCAAGGAGGATTTCTTCACAAACTGATAGTCAGAGACCGTCTGTAGTGGTTTCATGGAGTGGTAGCAAAAATGTAGGCCTATTGTGTCAGCTTTAGAGGAGTGTCTCAGCCTACAACTGCAATCCTATACATAGAAGCATGGTGCCGGTGTCTCTGTTCCTGCAGACATTCTGTGCAACAATATGGTTACTTGGTTCCAGTGGCACATTGGCACATCATTTTTTACAAAATGTAGCTAATTAATTATGTATCATTTGCCTAGTGCTTTTGTTTAGTATTGACTGAATTAGTTGTGAATTTTATACATATACTTTAATTTGTAAACATGAAATTTTGTATGGAGTCGGGCAATAGGAAGCTCTGGTGATAGAGGGTAAATCATATTGGGTATGAGAATAGAAATGGTACAGAGCAAGAGAAACTGTCATTCCGGGCTGTGGAGTCCACTGTCCCCTCATCATTTGGTCTTCCATTTATAAGCTTTTAAGAAGCTTATAGTTTATTATTTGATATTAACATTTTCTCTCTTTTATAACCATGTGCAGTTATGTTTAGTTCAAATATACTGTATACACCAAAGGTACAAATACTATCTGTGTGGAAAACTTTAAAACACTAAGTTATTTTAAAATTATAATTGATATTTAGATGCTTGGTAGAATAACATAGAAGGGTCAATATTCAAAACATCTTGTGACATTGCTCAGTATAATTGACCAAGTATTGCGGAAAATTCTTTGGATTCTTAAAATTCTTTCAATTTTATCTCTGCGTTATGAATGCTTCCACTCATGATACAGAGATGTACATATTCAGCAAAATAAAAGATTCTGTGAAATACACTATGAAGACAAAAGTGATTGAACACCTCCACGCAAGTAAAATGCATACCATGCATACTTTTACACACAAGCTCTGAATGCCCACTAATGTGGTGGTTTCAACAAGAAACAACAAATGTTTTTTTATCAGGACGGCAATGCCACCTGTCTTGTTTCCAGGGTGATGCTGGACTGGTATACAATAAATTTGGTAACCCTGATGGACTGGCCAGCTCAGAATCCAGATCCTAACCCCATTGACAACCTCTAGGACGAATTGGAGTGACGGGTGCCTTCTAGGCCGAATCAACCTTCAGTTTCACATTTGGTCACTGTACTTAAGGCGGAATAGCAAAACATAGGCCTGCTGTTGTCCAGGAACTTGTGGACAGTTTGCCAAGAAGGGTGTCTGTAGTAATCACTACAGAAGGTGGACCTACAAAGTACTGATGTCAATAAAATCTTGTTGATCTTATTGCAGTGTCAATTCACTTTTGTCTACATAGTGTAGATATGTCTATTTCTACAGAAAATTACTTAAGATCGGGGGCATATTTACTGAGGTAGCAGGGGTTGCAGCTTTTATGGGGCACAACATCTAAGGAGGTCCACCAGACCCTGCTTTGTCATCGTCTCTGCACATTGTGTTGAGTGGGGAATAGTGTGTTGTCCATGACCATCAGTAAAGCAGGGTACAAACTGGAATGATATCAGGCCGATAAATTGTTTTGTATAAATATATCGCCTACATCGCTCAGTGTGTATGCATGATTGTACAGTTCCGCGGTCTCTAGCGATGGTCGCCAGGTTTGATATGCTGCACATTAATCCTAGCGATATCACCAGCAGCCAGTACATAGTTAATGAATGACGTAACAGTGATCATTCCGACGTTTATTAAGGTCACTGTTCACGGGCATTTGTTCCAGTGTGTACCCAGTCATAGCCTATTAAGACAATGCAAGGTATTTTAAATTACACTGGAGGGACATTAGGTTCCCCTAGTTATGATAGTATATTCTGTTGTACAAACATATTATCTTCCATGCTTTATTATTTTATGAATTGGATGTATTGGTCACTTTAAATGTTATACCACAATATTTAGCCATGTGTTATTGCTTTAAAAGAAGATCAAATTCTGCAACAGATGAAAATATTGGAATACTATAAAAAGGTATAAAAATTATTAAGAAACCTAAGGCACTAGTCAGAAGGTGATATAAAACCAGTTATAGTTACTGTCTAAATAAATCTGTGTGATTTACAATTAAGATAATTTGAAACAAAATTATATAATATTCAATGGTATCCGCACAAACTTAGATTAGCCAACAGATAGAATTGTAATAATAAACTTAATAATACATAAAACAACATATAAATATGAGGAAATAAATGAAAAATAAATAAGCTAATAATGCACTCAGCAATTCAATAATGGACTGTGAAGAAGCATACCTGACTTCTAATTTAAGCCATTACATCTTCCAAATAATGTAGGGATTAAGGCACATTAAACCAACATAATTACTGTAGAAGTAGGGGTCCATCTTTAGAAGCAACCAAGATGGTGTATAGATGTTCAAAATTATTAATATTAATCCCATATGTGAGCCCAACTACCACTACTGGCAGCAGCTATAGTAAATATTGTAGCAAAGGTATTTAGGGGCCACTGAAAGGTGTGCGGGCACCCTCAATCCTAAATAGCAGAGCTGATAAGTACTAGTCCAACTCCAAGCACAGACTGTCACCACCAAGAGGAGCTGTACTGGATGTGAAAGCAGAAGTCTGTCTTTAGGGATTATCAATCTTGTGTGCGAATGTCTCAAGTTCAAAATGGCATGTCTCACATTTGAGATGAGGGTCTTATATTGAAATGCAGTTTTTTAAATGCTATTTTAGACTCATCCATTAACAGAATATTCTATAAGAGGAGCAGTAGTTTTTCTCCTTGAAGTGCAGTGGCTTATTACTTTCTATCCTCTCATGCACAATATTGTTACTCAATGTTGTCTGATGGTGGGCTAGTGAAATCAAGGGAGCATATCCTTTGACATTACCGTGGGTTGCTTTGAGATATCCCAGAATAATATAGCCTTGCTCTTTTTGTGATTTTTTTTTTTGGATGCCATCTACTAGGGAGAGTAACAATGATTATGCCACCTGCCTGGCAGTAGTTGGTGAAGGCCAAAATCATCCAAATCTTTTTGTAATACCCTCAAAAATCTCCTTTGTAGCATCAAATGCACTCAAAAACCCGTGCGGTGAAGATCTATTTTTGAAAGAGGGCAGGGAAATTGAAACTCACATTCATTCATTGACACTTCTTACTCTAATTTTTCCTTTAACTGAATTAAAGTTCACTTTTTTCAAGTAAATGAAATTAGAGTTGATCAATAAATGAATGAAAAGTATATAATTTTGTTTGTTATTTTTATTCATTGTGTTTTCATGTCTTTTATTATGAATTAGATGAAAATCTTTACACATTTAATGTTGTATTTTTGCATAAATTCCAAAAATTAAAAAATACAGTTCACAACTTATGTTCACAACAGTTCACAACTGTTTTTGGCACAGGTGTCTGGAAGATGGACACTCAGAAAACACTCAAAAACTGCAAAATGGGACCTGACAGGATCTGACACTGTCAGCTTTTTTCAGCAATTTTAAGTTGCATTTGTTGCAATTGCTAAAGTAAATATATCCATTGCCACACCAAGAGGCAATGGATATATAATGAATGCTAAAGTATTGGACAAATTGCAAAACTATGACATGTTGCTAGATTTAGCAGAATCTACTCACTTTTTGAAGTGACAACGGAAGTAAATTTAAGGATATAAAATAGAGAACTTCTTACAACAAAGTGGCTTAGAGCTACACTAGAGAGGACACAGTATGTATGTTGCTCCGGGCCCCACATCTAGCCACGCCCCGATCACACCCTCTTTCAACTGCTCTACAGGGTTTTTTGCACATGCGCAAATCATATAAATAGTTTTTACCGTTGAATACTTTTGATGCAATGGTTAGTTACCATTGCATCGAAAGTTTCAATGGTGGAAGTCCAGCCATGATTTGATGGTGGGCTTCCAATAAACATCCCTACTCCCTACCTCTTAGAAAATAATATTTTATAAGTCAAAATACCTGAAAATAGTGCCAGTCGATCTCAGGAGCAC
This sequence comes from Taudactylus pleione, assembly GCA_031769625.1. Classification (NCBI taxonomy): domain Eukaryota; kingdom Metazoa; phylum Chordata; class Amphibia; order Anura; family Myobatrachidae; genus Taudactylus; species Taudactylus pleione. The sequence goes on from JAUIMM010000636.1 coordinate 2,081,281, forward strand.
ATGCGGCAAGGAGGGCATTTAGTGGAAAATTGCAATAATTTGATTTTTTTCAGTAGGAGGGGGCACGAAACCCCTCTTAAACATCTACCCCAAAGGTTTGTATCTAACTGAGTTCAATGGAAGCGTTTTCATCAAAAAACAACTTCATTGCCTAAATATGTGCCCCAGAACCATGCCTTCACCTGGTTACAAATATACTAATTTGTGTTAAATTTTCAAAACTTCAAGTTTCTGCTGGGGGTAGTAAAAATTATTTAATTTGCACATGAGTTACTTATGAACCCACAACTTTTCAGCACTATTGGAATTTTGAATTCGCAATATTGTTTTTTTTCAACCCACCCTACCCATTAGCATGCACAAACCCACATCCTGGTAAGATGTATCTAATTTTTCAGAAGAGGTAGCCAACATATGAACAAAACACCTGAAGAGGAATAAAGTACATGACAACTGAACCTGGATATTTACTGATCTACTAGAAAGAAAGAAAGAAAGGCTTCAAATGGACAGTTAAAAACAAATGTAACACACAGATTGTAAGGTTGATTGGTACAAGGCCTCTACCTTGGCAAAGGTATCACAGGCTATTAGGAGAAATGGGTCTAAACCTCAGCTATTGACAAGAGGTGTTAGAGTGTAGCAATAGCTGCAAGTTGAGAATTGCTTGGTAAGCTACACTGAAGGGACAGTAGTTGGCGCTGTTTCATAAATTGTGACTTTGTACTCTACTGTGTTATGAGTTTACTTGTATTAGTCACAGAAAAAATTATCACCCAATCTTCACCGGCATATTGATTTTCAAGAAAAAAATATAATCTGCAACATTATTAACAATTAAATTATTCAGATATTGCTTGATGCATGCTGCCATATGAAGGACCATCTCATAGCCTGAGTTACAATTTAATAAATAATCTTCCCAGCTAGAAGAAATTTGGGCCACAGTGAACATATTTTATCTCCCATAACTATTTTTTATTCACTCATGTATGGCTCAGTAGTATCCATTTGAGAAATATCATCAAGGCAGCTAAACAATAGCAAACACTGAAAATGCAACATTGATTTATGCCACTTTAAAAGGGAAAAAAAATTTCCACTGACAGACAGAGGCCACAGATATGGGGCTTTAAAATAAATGTCTTTTTTTATTCATTATTTCTACTTTAGCTGTTAGCTTTGCTATAACAAGATGCTAGAGCTTAAACTTAAAGGATGCAAACAATATAATTGTTATAAAATGCAACAAATGGATTCCTTTAGTCTTTTATTAAGGTAAGGTGATAGTCCAAATGACCCTATAACATAATTTCTGAATAACATTTTAGGATTGGAGTGGTTCATGCTTTGCCACAATCCTTGTTAGATAGGAAAGTATGGTTCGGTGGCTAGACCTGATAAATCTTACTGTAGGAATGGGGTTCTACAGGCAATAGCACTGTATTGCTGGTGACAACCTCTTGATAGATATGGAAAAGCCCTATGGCTGGCAAAAACAAAACTTTTCACCAGAGATAGACTGTTTGACCCTTTAATAAATGGAGGCATTAGTCTCTAATAATCTTGTGCTTATTGCAATTTTGTTAATGGTATGCTACTATGCACACCCCACTTTAACCTGATTAAAAAAATACTGCTGCTTTCTGTAGTTCTCCAGTGATATTTATCTTTAGTTGCAGATAGCATCATTCCAGTCACATCTGCAAAACATTTCCTGTGTCACATCCTCTGTATGGGAGTCTTTGCCTCAAAATGCCACTGTCACAGTTGTGTTTGTTTGTGGAACTGTGGTCGGGTAGATGTCTGTTTGGGAAGTGGAAGGCGTGTAAGTAAAGTTTGCAGGCCTGAGGAGACTTCTTGACATCTGAATAGATGCTTCCCTGACCTGGAATCTAAACTGGGTCTCGGCAGAGAGATGCCGGATCGTACCCACTAGATCACCAGGGACACCTGTGTTGATGATGGTATGATTTATGCAGCAGAGAAGAGTGTAGCAGTAGATTAACCAGGTTGAACTAGGTTGTTACTTGATAATAATAAAAGCACTCTTCTTGGTTCTGTAGTCTAGGACACTTGAGTGGCAGATCTTGGCAAAAGTATTTATCAGGCTTGGACTGGGTTTTCTCTGTAGTCTGGGAGCACTCTAATGATGGCCGAACCAGACACAGACCAAACACTGGAATGGATGGTAGCTGTAAAATCAGGAACAAAACCAGAGAAGCTGGAACAGCTGATATTATCTGAGCAGACAGGTGTATGCTTTGCACAGGTGTAGAACGAATACAGGAAACAGGAGCAGGGTGGAACGACCTGTGCAACTTGAGATACTGATTACACAGTAGTAGAATGGAAAAGAAAGTTAGAGCAGCATAAACAAACAGAACTACACCAGCAGGATATAGAATGTAACCGGAGCACAGTTGATCTTCACTTCACAGCATAATCCCCAAACTTTCAAAACTTCCTTAAAAAAACTTCAGTAATGCCTGCAATGAAACTCTTCATGCTATCCATTCTTTCACATTTATTCACATTTAATCCTGGATGTTTTTTTTCCTTGTCTCCTCTTTTTACCTGAAGTCTACTGGTACTCCTTAACATTAATGTTCCAGTCTCATTTGTTTTGCCTTTAAATATATACAGTATGTCATGTAACCATAGAAGACAGTTTTTTGGGTACTAACCATGCCTATACTTGGTGTTTGTTAGTCATATTGGGATCTGTGAACATTCACTAATTTTTAAAAGTTGATTCCTGTGCATGTTACTATAATTATTATGTATGTTGGCACTATATCAAATCAGTATAAATTGGATCATGTACCGTACCCCATAAAAGGAAATTATAAATGAATAGAGACTTCCCCTGAGCACAGAAAGGCAACAAGAGTCAGCCCATTTGTTTTATTGAGATTACTGACCTCTAAGGTTACTTAAAATATACATACATACTGTATTAATAGTCAGGGTGTTTTCATTATTTAAACAAAGACTTTCTTCATAAATACTGAAGTGATGATACCAGAAAAAGCAGTGACATCAGAATACAGATATTATTTACAGGAGTTTATACAAAACTTACCATCACTTATGTATGATTATTAGTATGATAATTAATCTATTATTACTTATATGAACCAATTTTGTTACACAGACTAAAGAGTCTAATAATTATTTTTAAAAAATATGGTCACTTGCTGGATTATTTAGTATTGTAGCTATTTAGCAGGGTACCACCATAGACATGAAAGATATCTGTGACGTTACCTCTGTTTTTGATTGTGTAAGCAGTGTTTGCTTTCTATGGGGAGTGTGAAGTAAAAATAAGCAATATATTAGACTCTAATAAGCTTAACTTTTCAAAGCAGGCACTTGGTAACTCACACCATTGTTACCTATAGGCTAACTTTTCTCAACTTTTTTGCCAGAGAGGGTTCCTTGGCTCACTGGCAACCTACAGTATACTGTAAGCTCACATTCCCGGCGAGATGGCTGCCAAATCTGAACCCAAGCTGTCACTTTATTATTCACTCTTTGCCAGAATAGTCTGTTGTTATAACCACTGTCCCAGCAAGATCACTTTAATAAATTGAGCCAAAAAGACACTGATTATCACTTTGCTGTGCAAAGGCACTTTTTGGGCCTAAATTGCTTAGTTATAGAAATAAACCCTAAGGGTAATGGAGGGGCAAATAGTGGTGAAACTGATCCTTCTAAATAGCCTTTTATTGCCTGGCTCTCTGCGTCAATTATCTACAGATATCCCTAGCTAGAGAGAGATCTCCTTGCAAACACTGCCTACTGTACAAATGGAAATAAATAACAGTTAAATCCATAATGATAAAAATTATAAGTAATGGGACGCAATAAAGTAATTGATTTTGGTTCTAAAACACAGACTGTCCGTAAGAACTTCATTTTATGTGTTTGGAACTTGCTCTGAAAGTATTTATTTATAAAGCTCATTCAAAATGTTTTTAAAATAAAATGTGTTTGCGTCTGCTTGAAATTATTATTTAATCATTTGGTCTTGGTCCAGTTTAGACTTTGGATAATGGTTATATGCATAGATGAGTGATGTGATTGGAAGAGAAACAAAAAAGTGAATGCTTCTCATTATAAACTCCTAAAATGGAACTAAAGTAATACATTATTAAATACAATGTAGTAAAAGGGGAGCTTATGATATCAAACAACTGTTGTTCACGTACATGAATACTTATTTGTTACATCTGTTAATTCGGTGAATATATGACATAATCTGTAAGTGTATAAAAAATAGCTTTAATATCCAATCAGAGCAAAGAATTTTCAATATGATTAAGTTTATTTGCTCTCACCATGTGGTATATCACTCACTAGGGTGGTGCAACCTGTGCCATGGCACAGGGCATCACAGGTCAGGGGGCGCTGTTTGGGCCTGTCAATTTTTCTGTTTATTATCATTCTCACTTGTAGCTTCCTCTTCTTTTATCCCCAGCATCTCCTGTCCTCCCCTATCTCTTCCCTGGCCCTTCCCCATGAGGCCATGGCCCTTTTTCAGGTGCACTATCTTATGTCACTATTTAAAAATGGGGGGAGGCACCAATGTTCTCACTGGCACAGGGCACCAAAAAGTCTAGTCACGGCTCTGCTCACATTAAAGTAGTTTGCTATGGCAGTTCAGCAAATACAGTATTGTGATTAATTAAGTAATATACCTGTATACAGTTAAGAAGAGAAAAGTGCGCTCAACTGATTGAGGTTTTATATTGTGGAGTCAGAATTAATGTTCTCAGGCTAAGTGTAAAGCAAATCTGCACTTTTATTTATTCTAAAAATACATTTTATTCTAAAAATTGGGTACCTTGAATCCAAGTTACCCAATATAGTTAAAATACAGTACCGCAGGATAAAAAATCTTGTCTTATACAAAATGTCCACAGTAAGCCAGGTGCTACTCTGTTACCAGGATGATGAACTGACTCTAGAAAACTATTCATATTAAAACACAGAAATATTGTATTGCATGATTCCAATTACATGAAAAACCTCTTAGAGTTCTATTTCCCATATGTGATTGCTCAGTTTGAGCTACATCATGTCTGAGTGGACAAAGTAATAAGAATAAATTTATAGAAAATAAGATAAACAAATAACCTGCGAATGGGTTACACCATACTGAAAGTGATTATAACAAACTGCTAAATTTTTGTTCCTCAGGAAAAAGGCAATGCAGGCTTTATATAAATTCTATTAAAAAGATCTATTACTTTAATATGCAAAAGCTTGATTATTCATAGAGGTAATATATTCCAGACTGTTTTGCTTCAATTAGTAAAGCGACAGTTAAAAAACTATAATATGACATTAGAAACCCGTGAAGAAATGTATTTGGTATGTCCTGTATATTTTTATTTCAGTAAACAAAGGATGTGTTTCTATTTTTATTCCCTACTTTTTCCATTCCATGGAACCCTACTGTTCTGTGATAGAACTCACAACATTTTGCATTAATTAGATAGACCGTATCACTAAATTGAACATGTGCGATTATTTGGCCATTACAGCTTCAGATACAATCACCCAAAGATTACTTTTAACTCAATTATGTATTTTTTTTTGCCACACCTATAAGAGCAAACTCAGTATATACTAATGCACAAAAAAACTTATGAAAATCTTTGTAATGTACACGTCCTACAAAATATATATTATTTTGTATATAATTAAATCATATTTTTATTTTGCCACAATGGAATTGTGGATTTGTTACTTTACTTATGTGAAACTTTACAGGCATCATACTATCTGGAGTAAGGTATAAGCAAAAAAGACTAAGAAAATGAGACTAATTATTAATACACTGGTAATGATGATCTATGGAGGCAGCATCCAGTAGGGGCAGGAGTTGGTCCTTGACCACAGTTTGTTTGGTGTTTACTCCGAGACTAAGAAAAACCTGGCTGCCCTCTTATTAAATAGCAGAGTTTACCACTATCGCCGCTTGCTACTGATCACTTGTTTTTAATGGTTATTACATGATTAGTTTACTAAATCCTTCTTAATTTAGTCCTTCTGCATTAGATATTAAGTTCTCAAGAGCAGGGCCCTTTTTTACACTTTCTTGTCATTCCTTTCCTGTGAAGTTGATCAATGCATTTGCTTTTTGTATGTTCATTAATATAGAACATACAAAAAGCAAATATATTGATGAACATCATGAACTGTGTTTCCCCAGTACACCTCACAGAAGGAATCATTACACCCCAAAAACATGGTGGGCAGGGCCGGCTCAAGGGGTCGAAGCACCGTGTGCCAGCTCTTAAGAGGGTGCCCTTACAAAAATGGGGGCGTGGCCTAAATACCATAGGCTAATCATTTAGCAAAATCAAAGCAAATCAGTGAAACGTGTGCATCTGCGGCAGCATGTTTGTTACATAGTGTCAACATGAATAGTAGATTTTGTATCTGTACTGCCCACATAGATTGCAACACTGTTTAAAAATACCATCTGTCTCACTGAGGGAAAATTCTGAATCAGTCATGATTTGAAACACGTTTTTCTATTCACTGCAGACGACTACACCATAAAATTGACTGCTCCTACAGTGGGAGAATTATATTCTAGTACAGTGGGAGAATTATATTCTAGGATTAACCAGAGTTAACCATCCTACTGTTAATGTGGATCTAATCTGCATAGTTGAAGTAATCTCACATCTCAAGCAGAATTATTTTGATATTTAATTTCTGCGCAGTAAAGAATTTAATATATAATGAGATATTATATATTACAGGTACTCATTCTTATTTTTTGATGAGATAATGTAGGGTGCTTCCTAGTGTGATTAACCCATAGGTGAAGCACCAGTCACATTATAATTCTGCCAAGATAATTATCAGTGTTGAAATCATTGATGGAATATTATTAAGATTGTGCAACTCAATTTGTGGGCAGTGAACATCAATATTAAGATGAATAATTAGACACAATAAAACAGACATCTTTTTAACACACTATTTATTAAAAAAAAAATTTTTACACTATCACTCATTAATTTTCACTTTCATTATCTTTTAACCAAGATATTTCATTGTGTTTTGATTTAAACCTAAGGATATGGTTTGAATTAATTTTTATTAGCATACTAATAAAGGTTATATTTTCTTACATTTAATTAGTGCGCCAACCAGATATAATATTTGTAGCGTTGTCAGAAATCACAAATCCCAAGGAGAGTCCAAGCAGGCTAAGAGGTGAGCACCAGTATGCTTTTTAATGAAGCCAGTGATACAGACAGAAGCCTGACTCTGAAGGCAATACACCTACCCAGTGGGCTGTCACAGTCATGTAATCTTTAGTTTGGCCTGTTCTGCTTTTCCACATATTCATGTTTAAGTGGACAGTGGGGTACAATGGCATTTTGCAGGCCACTAATTAACTTTTTTTTAATGTCCATGTACAGTAAGGGAATTTTTTTGCTAGTGAAGTGGAATCTAAATGGGATTTGAAAGCGGGGAAACAGGACCTCAATTAACTACTGCAAATGATGTAATATGTGGGAGGTTCCTAGATGGTTAAAATTCCTACCTCTTCTTACTGTGGCTTTACAAATGATACAGATGGCAAGACAATTGTTGTCCGGTAAAAATAATTCCATACAGGTGAATTTTTTTGTCATATTCCCAGGTATGACATTGACCTTCTTATCACGGGCAAGAACTTCTTCCACTGGTGTCTCACTTACACAAACAACATCCTCATCATCAACAACCTCATCATCAACATCCTCTGTAGCAACTGCATCAGCTGCACAAATATCCCCCTCATCCTGTTGCACTTTTACTGTAGCATCCTCAATATACAGGTCAGCAACTTCTTGACTTGTGCTGCTTATGCCCACATTGGCAGAGGGTGCAGAAAAGGACGAAGGATGATTCTATTCAAGTACAGAAGGATCAGGATCACACATAGCACTTGTACATAGCACTTAGGGGTGTATTTACTAAAGTGAGAGATTTTAGAAGTGGAGATGTTGCCCATGGCGACCAATAAGATTCTACTTAACATTTAACTTGCACCTTCTAGAGGATAATAGCTAGAATCTGATTGGTTGCTGTAGGCAAAATCTCCACTTCTAAAAACTCTCACTTTAGTAAATTTACCCCTTAGACTCTCCTCAGGGATTTGTAACATTTCTGAACAACACACAGTTTGTTCTACTGCCTTAGTGGTTTTTTCACCACTGATATTTCGGTTTTCATTTTTTTGACACCTCTTAAAGAGTGAGTTGCTCTTGTATCATTATGAGAGACAGATGCCTGACTGACAGCAGTTGCAGAACCACCACTCAGAAATAAAGGAGAAGGCCTGAGCCTTTCTTTGCCACTGCATGTGGTGTATGGCATATTTGCAAATTTTCTTCCATGAAACGTTCCCTTTTTTAAAAGTGTTATTTTCTTTTGCAAAGTACTAGTAAAATATGATTTTTTTTATTTTAGATGCTCTCACTGAAAGTCTCTATACCCTTGAGAATTGGCTTTAGTAGTAGCGGTATCATCATGATGACTGGTGGTGGCAGCAGCTGCAATACTAGTGCATGGTTGCTGCTCCTGCTGTTCTATTGACTGATCGTCGTGTTCCATATTGGTGCATGATTTTTTTCACAAAAAAAGATTTTTTTTTAACAAAAAAATGTGCCCACCGACTGCGACACACTGCATAGATAGTATAAGCAGTAGCCCTTGACCTATTAACCATTACTGACTGTTATAAATCACAGACACAGTATCACAGCTTGAAGTTACTTTAAGTTTTTAATTATTAGCACCAAATATTTTTTTTAATCCACAATGATGTTCTTGCACTATGAAAACAAACAAACAATGATTTTCTGACTGCCTATTGAACAAACTAGCTCGGACAGATTTACATAGGGGACTGTCACTGTATGCGGCACTGCCAATCAAAGACTGTCACTAAACCTGTCCTACTCCTGACTCTCACTGAAACGAACTGTCACTAACTGTTACTACTAGGCTAGCTAAGCTAAATAGCCTTCCCAGTGGCAAACGCAGGATTTCCACAGGGGGGTTTCCAAAGGCTTAATTATAGAGCGAGTGTGGCCTGTCAATGAAGAGGGCAGGATTAGTACTTAACCAGCTTTAATAAGCATCATACAAAGTGTATTGTGTGTAATAATTCCAGCATATACAGGACCAGCGATCACAGTAAGCCATTAGATGCATCAGTAGGGCAATCCTGCCTGAGATTAATGTATTTATTTTAGATGTGGGCACCATTCCAGACTATTGGAGCAAGTCCGGGAGCCTAGAGAAGCTGTAGAACCTAGCACAGCCCTGGACATACTGTATATGTACATATTGGGCTCTATAGCAGTGCATCTGTAACAGTGCATGTTTTCCAGATCTTTTAGTTGGTGCACAGGTTATTTATTACTGGCTGATACATGTTAAAAGATCCACAGGTGGTGCTAATTATTTCATTTGTGATACTGAGAAGAACATGCAGCACTAGTAACAATCTATTATATTACTATTTCTATTGTGGTCATGGTGTGGGCTGGGGAGGGATATTTTCAGGCAGATGGAAACCCCCCCTGCGTTTGCCTATGCTACCCTCCTTATTCTTCCGTGGATCTGCGACAAATGATGTCAAATCACCATGGGAGGAACTTATATTGGATCCAAAACATACAAGATCCGATGCCGGGAAGATGACGTCGCTCCTTGTTTACGGATCCGAAAATGGCATGGAGATCCGAGCAGCAGCTCGGATCTCCTCAGTTAAGGAAAGTTCAGGTGGGTTCAGTTTCAGTTTGAATAAATCAGACATAACACAGGTGTAGTATAATTATTTTTGCTAACTAAATACTGCAATCAGTGTATTAGTAATGCCTATAGGTGCCAATTTGAATGACAACAAATAGTGGCTTTCGCTATTACCTTTAAATGAAACTATGGGGAGAATAACTAATCTCTGTACATAGTACCCTATATTCAGTGGCGTAACTAGGGTATTTGGAGCCCAGGGCAAATTTGAAAAGGGAGCCCCAACATCCCGAGAAAAAAAATGGGCGTGGTCACTTAAAAATGGGGCGTGTCAACATGACACACCCCTTCATTTTCACGCTTTATATGCACCTTAACCCCAGTAGTACCCCTTATACAGTACCCCCAGTATGCAGTTGTGGTCCCTCTTATGCAGGCCCATAGTAGTGCCCCTTATACAGTATCCCCAGTAGTGGTCCTCCTTATACAGCCCCCAATTAGTTCCCCTTACTCAGTATCCCCAGTAGTGGCCCCCCAAATGCAGTGCCCCATGTAGTGTTCCCCCTTATGCAGTGCCCCCAGTAGCAGTCCCCATAATGCAGTGCACCCAGTAGCGGTATCCCCTTATGCAGTGCCCTTTATATGGTGCCCCCAGTAGTAGTCCCCCCCCTATGCAGTGCCCTTTATATAGTGCCCCCAGCAGTAGTCCCCCCCATGCAGTTTTCCCAGTAGTGGTCCCCTTATGCAGGCACCCTGTAGTGATCCCCCCTATCCAGTGCCCCCTGTAGAGGCCCTTCCTATTATTGCCCCCAGTAGTGGTCCCCCGAGTGCAGTGCCTCTAGTAGTAGGCCCCTTTTATAATGCCCCCAGTGGTAGTTCCCCCCAAGTAGTAGTCCCCAGTAAAGTAGGTCCTCCCAATGGCGCCCCCAGTAGTAGCCACCCCTCCCCCAGTAGAGGTCCCCCCAGTAGTTGCCCCCCCTCCCCCAGTAGAGGTCCCCCCAGTAGTATCCACCCCTCCCCCAGTAGAGGTCCCCCCAGTAGTAGCCACCCCCCTCCCCCGTTGTGCAGATAGGTTAAAGAAAAAAAAAATATATATATATATATAAAAATATACTTACCTGAATCTCTGCTCCTGGTCCTGCTCGCGACGCCGCTCCCACCCAGGCTGGCGCGCTCAGCATTATGGGACAGACGTCATTGCGTCAGTGCCATTACCCACTGCAGGAGCCGGACGGAAGTCCGGCTCTTGCAATGGGTGCTGCAGCAGTCAATGAGAGTCTATCTGACTTTCATTGGCTGCTGTTTAACACACGCATCGCCGCCATCGCTGGCGGCGATGCGTGTGTTATGCACAGCCTGAGCCCGCCTCCAGGCGCTATTGGGCAAGCGCTCAGGGGGAGGGAACGGGCTCAGGCGTGCAGCACAGGACCGGCGCTGGCAGCCTAGTGCCGGTCCTGTGTAAATGTGTAGCGGTGACCGCACTCATTGAGGTCGGCGCTACACTGGCTAACTAGGGCGGGCGGGCCGGTACCGTGGCCGGCGGCGCCCACCCACGCCGCCGCTCCAACGGTGCCCAGGGCACGCACCCTGCCCGACCCCCCCTAGTTATGCCACTGCCTATATTCATATTTTAGAGAATAAGTGAAAATCTCTAATTAACCATTTTCATGTCTTTGTATAGCAATTGGGGTTACTAAATGAAACATATTTCCATTCAGCTTATTTAGGACAGGTTATGGAAAAAGATATTCTATTGCTGGATTGATGACAACCTAAAAAGACCATAGGAAAAAGGCGATGAGGCATAATAAGGCATCGATCTTTCAACTAGATTTTCTCACAACGCTAAAAATGTGACAGCTTGATGAGACATTATGGTACACCTGTGAGTTTACTTCACATATTAATATAATAACTGAGGTTTGTATGAATTGAGATATTTATTTCCTGCAATGTTAGAAAAGCAGCCAACATTGTATTGCTAATGGTCATGGTGTTTGCCATTACAGGTCAAAGTCAAATAATTGTACTTAAAATGACGTTTATGAAATGTTACTGCTTAAAATGAAAAATCTCTGCAGAGGCAAGCAGAATATAATGAGCAATGTCCAATGTCCAAATAGAAGGTTGATGTCTGGGAAAAAAACAGAATAGATGTAACTGAAAAAAAAAAGTATTCCAGCAAAAAAATAATTGTAATTTTATGTAGTACATTGTACATTTCAAAATGAAAACAAAGTAACATGTAGTATACACTTCATTTTCACCAAACATGAAAACATGGGTTCTTCATTTTTTTTTATTACTATTGCTATGATGCAGAGGCAAATGCAGTAGGAGGAGTCGGACACCTCCTTGCTGCATCTGTGATCCCAGCACTGTGACCAACGTCGCAGGCTGGGATCACCGAGCAACCATCGCAACTGATGGTTGCAATGGTTGCTCCTTTGGTCACATTGTGAGAGATGAAGCTCCCCACAGCCTGACCGGGTGCTGGTTACGTAAATGGCCAGGAATCTGCATCCGCTGATGCAGAACCTGGCCTCGTACTTCTCAAAAAACAGGGGCAACACAAAATTATTTTTCAAACTTTTTCAAAACTTGTATATACACTCATAGGGCCATATTCAGTTGGGGGTGAGAAATGCAAAAATCCCGCACCTGCGAGGTTTTTCCTGCAAGTGCAGGATTTTTGCTATTCAATTAGGTGCAGATTTTTCCTTTCTTGAACACCGGGAGCTTTTTATTCTCACACCTCAAGAGCAAGTGTAATTTTTTCTAAAATCATAAATTTTCAGAAAAATCATCAGGACTTGCTCTGAGACCCCGCAGAACCCCCCCATAGGACTAATTTAGCAATTGATAGTTTACAATTAGCATAATTAGTCCATGATTACTTACCTTCTGCATCGCTGTCTTCTGCATCCATCATCGGAAGATGGGTCTTCTGCAGCAGGGTGAGTATGTCAGTGTGTGTGTGTGTTTGTTAGTGTTTTTAAGTGTCTGTGAGTTAGTGTGTGTGTGTGTGTGTGTGTATAAGTGTTGTGTGTGTGTGACCCCTATAATGGGTTCTGGGAGAACTACATCTCCTAGCAGCCCTTGCTCCTCCCACCAGGCCCTGGAGCCTTCCAGCAGCTCCTGGGACTCCCAGCAGCTCCCTCTCCAGTGAGAAGATGGAGGGGAGGCCACCGGGAGCTGCCGAGATCTCCAGAGACCCCCGGTCAGGTAAGTGTAGAATTTTTTTTCTATTTTTTTCATGCAGTGCAGGGATTGCAGAGCGACCACTTTTTTTTTGTAATTGGATACCACGGGTATCGGGAGCACACATACCCACGACAATCCAAAATTGGGTGCGAGGGGTGCAAGGTTTTTTCCTCGGTAAACCTCACGCTCAATTGTATATATGCCCCTTACAATTCACTATAGAGATACTTTAATGTTCCCCAAACTATTCTAGACACTTGTTTGTTGCTTAAACACTTGCTGACTTGCTCCATCATTTTTAAAAGTTGCAAAAATGCACCATTTGACACCATGTAACTGACTCTAATATATTAGCCACTTTTTGGTGGTTCAACTTTAGGATGACATCCCACTCTTACACACTGCAGAATTAATGTGCAACATCCGTGATTTGCTGCTTCTACTTGAATTGCATGGAAATCAGGAGCACACTTCCTGAAAATATCCCACAAAATGAATGTAATATTAACTCGCTAGCACAGGGCATGGAAGCCATCGCTAATTGAACCAGCCCCTAATGCAGTGGTTCCCAAACTGTGTGCCGCGGCACCCTGGGGTGCCTCAGGACACTTGCAGGGGTGCCTCAGGTTGGTGGTCCAGCACCAAATCAAATTCTTTATGGTCAATGTAATGTAAATATGTGGACAAACAGAAGCACAAACCTGTCCACCGCTACATAACCAAACCTAAGGATGACAGGAAAGCACAATTGACTTCACTGTACTACTTCACTACATTTTTTTCAGAATTTCTCAATAACAAACTTTTGGCTTAGGGGTGCAATGAAAATAATGCTAGGGCGCCATGATTCACGGCACCCTAGCATTGGGAAACACTGCCCTAAAGTATTGTTATAAGCACAAAGAACCTTCTTCAGGCTCAGCATTGCTGATGTTTATGTAGCTGAGAATATTTTTGCTGCTGCACATGCACACAAATACTTATACGAGGCCCTTTTTTTTATTGAGACACATGGTATCAGAAACGTATTGGAAAGTGCTAGGAATTCATGGATGGTGATTGGGCGGTGGGGTATCAGATGCATGGAGATGGTCCGTCTTATGGAAGTGAATTGTTTGCATACACATAAGCTCAATCAGTCACTTTGGAGGCCATACTCAGATGGAAAATCTGTACCTGCCATAGAGCTGATGCAAGTTTCGATGTTGCGCCAACGCTTTCAATCAAACAGCGTTTCCCCATTGTTGGAGAGGTCCTGACTTCCCAAGGGTTTTCAGATCTGGGCTAACCAGTTTGGGGCTTGTTAACATTATGACAGGGAAATCCCACACTGTGTCCCCCCCTGCTTTAGGTTCAGCCCCCCCCCCCCTGTCTGGTTGAGCCTGATGCTGGTTATTGGAAACTAGGGGGAACCCCATGCTCTTTCCCCCCCTATTTTCCAATACCAGCTTAGGCTCAGAGGCCTGGGGCTGGTTATGGATTTCGGGGGAAGGGGACTCCATGCTTTTTTTATTTTTAACCTTTTATCCACATTTTACACTAACAAAGCCTGCACAGATCATTATAATCCGTGCAGTGTTTCAACCAAACTCACATACCATAGGCAGGCCTATTCCTTTGGGGGGATTACTATCATTTTTGGGTCTGTTTATAGTTGGTTTACAAACCGACCATTAGTTAATCTGTGGCTATATCTAAAAATATTAATAGTTGGTCCAATGTTCTAAAGTCGGGTTTTTGTTCATTTTGACTAAAACCAAAGGAAAAACCATGACACCCCAATATCGTCCTTTAGTAAATTTAGATATGGTAAGATTGGTACCCCTACTGTATGGTGCAGCACCATCCACACCTGGACCCCCCTCTCTCTCTCTCCCCCCCTCCCTCCTTTTTCTGTCCTCACACCTTCCCCCCCTCCATCATCCAACCCCCTTTATCCCACTACACCACCACCCCGAAGCGCATCCCAAACCCAGTATTACCGACATTAGTAAATTTACCCTGTACTGGCTGGATGCATGTTTATGTGAACCATTGTTGACACTTACAGTCTGATTTTTGATGTATATAGTAGCAGTGGGGCTTGCACAGCACAGAGTCTGTGTGTCACAACTCACAGATCGATAATGAATGCTAGGACCTGATGGAGAGTGCAGCTGAACTTTGTGCTGAGCACAGGTATGACAGGCTGATACAAAGTCCTTGACATCTTGACAGACTGTTTCCCACCAAAATCTCCTCAAGATTAGCTCCAAGGTTCTTTTAATACCTGCATGACCACTGAAGCGTGATGAATGTGCCCACTGAAAGAGCTTTGCACAGAGTTTGGGTGCTATAAATGTTTTCTTCAGAGGGGTTAATAATGGGTTTATCCTACCAAACTTCTTCCATGGCAGGAACGAAATGTCCTTGACAAAGCGCCAGCTTTGGTATTTTTGCTACCCGGGTGGTATGTGATTACCAGGTTTAAGTGTTCAAAAAATAATGACCACCTGGACTGACAGTAGTTCAAGCAGTAGGCTGTCTTTATGTATGTAAGATTTTTGTGGTCAGTATAAACTGTCACAGGGAATTTTGCCCCCTCCAGCAGGTAGTGCCATTCTTGCAGAGCCAACTTGATGGCTAACATTTCCTTATCCCCGACAGCATAGTTATTCTCTGAAGCTGAGAATTGACAAGAAAAGAAGTCGTAAGATTACCACTATCCTTCTATGTCTTTATGTGAGAGAAATGCCCCAACTGTAGAAGCATCTACCTCCAAGAAAATGGGCTGATCACAGTTGGATTGTCTTAAAATAGGTGCTGAAATGAAGCACTGCTTCAGATAAGTAAATGCTTCTTCCCCCTTCAGAAAGCCATACCCTGGTATCTTGACACCTCTTGGTAAGAGCAGTGATGGGAGCTGCAACAGACGAGTAGCTCCTGAAGAACTGCCAGTAAAAGTCACAAATTCCCAGGAAGCATTGTATTGCCTTCAACCCCACCAGATGAGGCCAATTGACAATGGCGGAAAGTTTTCTGGGTCCATCTGAAGACTAGAATCCGAAGTGATACTGTATACTTAAGGAACCACTACAAGCAGCACTTCTCTATCTTGCAGAAGAGCTTGTTAGCCCGTAGTTGTGATATCATCTCACATACGTGCTTGTGATGACTCACTACATCTTTGGAAAATATCAGGATACACCACCACCTACTTGTATAATAGGTCTCAGAAAACGTTATTCATGTACTTTTTGAAAATAGCTTGGACTTTGCTTAATTCAAAAGGCATGACCAAGTACTCATAATGACCATCTCAAGTGTTGAAGGCAGTCTTCCACTCATTGCCAGATTGGATCATGATTAAGTTGAAAGCCCCACAGAGTTCCAACTTGGAAAAGATCTTTGGCTCCTGTATACGGTCAAAGAATTCTCAGATCAGGGGTAGTGAAAACTGGTCCTTGATAATGATGGTGTTCAAACTCCAGTAATCGATGCAGGGTCTTAATCCTCCATCCTTCTTTTTAACAAAGAACAGACAAGCTCCTGCAGGTGATTTGGATTCTCTTATAAACCAACGTTTCAGGTTATCTCTACTGTATTCAGACACAGCCTGGGTTTCTGGAAGAGAGAGAGCATTTTCCCAGGTTATAGGTCTACACTGCAATGCCACCCACAATGAAGTGGTAGTGTTTCAGCGGCTTTCTTGCTGAACACATCTATGAAGGACTGATATGGAGCAGGAAGAGGATCATCTGGGGAGATGGTAGAACTTTGGATAATATGATGTGGTAGTCGGATTGTCGGCAAGCACCTCTCATATCACTGAGATCCCCATTACAAAATTTGGGGTTCTTTCCAGTCTAACATGGGAGCATGCTGGCATAACCATGAAAGACCCAGGATAACTGCACTCATGGCTGCTGGGAGAATACAGCAGGAAAGGAATTCCCTGTGAAGGGCGCCAATCTGCATGGTAACTTCTGAAGTCCTAAAGTGGATGGTAGCCATTGGAAGTTTCTTTCCCATAATGGAGAAGCCCATGCTAGGGCCTGCCTGGATAATAAGGATATGACATAAGCCACCTTAGTTCTCTCAGTAGGAAACTTTGCCGCCTGGATCTTGAACTTAATTGAACATTCTTGGGGTCACCATCAAATTTTGAAGGATTTGGAATACATAGTGAGGTGAAAGCTAGTTACTGGAACAGATACCACAGGAAATGGCACTGAATGTAATAGAGGTGACTGATTTGTACCCACTTGCTGCATCAGCATCTGTAGGCACTGCAAGATCTGGGTCTGATGATGCTCTTCCTTCTACACTCTGGTAAGGAGGTTCTCCAGCAAGAGGAATTACCAGCAGTATTCTGTCACAACTCACAATCCATTATTCTGGATAATGGATGGTAGCCCATATTTCAAGATTGGCGTGACCCTCACAAGGGACCCTTGCAAGGAGTTTTGGACTTAGCTGCATTCAACACGCAGGTCGCGGCCCTCAGACATGGTTCTCTAATACAGGAGCTGGTGTACTCCGGAAAAGAGTGACATACCATGAAGGTGTACAACACAGTCAACAAGCCAGGTCAGAACCAAATAGACATTATGGTACCAGGGATCAGACGTAAACAGAGAATAGCCAAAGTCAAAACCGGAATTCCAAATGCAGTACCAAAGATGAGATGGAATCAGGACACGAACAAGCCAAGGTCAGGAATGAGCAGTAAGGGTCAGTAGGAATGCTGAAGTATGGTTGGGAGCCTATACTCTGGCACATTAGTGCGCCCAGAAACTTCCTTATATAGGGGAAGTCTTGAATTTGGCTCCACCTGTGATGTCACCCAGGGGTGTCTCTGGTCCTCTAAGAATTAAGCTGGCAAACCAGAAGTGGCCAGATGATCAATGCTTCAAGTAGCTGAAGGTAAGGAGAGCTGGCTACACTCACGGCAGCGCAAGGACCTCCCATCCGCTGCCCCATAGATATCCACCTACACCAACACTATTGGACACAGTAGGGAGACGCCGGGATCCGACACACTGTGACACTGATATAGTATATGTTAGTTTCTTTACACATATATAATACAAATAAGCAAGTAAGTAATTTCCATATATGTTTGAACATAAATACAAAATTAAACTCATTCAAATTTATGAATAGAGCATATTTGTTCTTAAGGTTTAGTGGTCCCTTCCATACAAAGGGACAGTCAGTAATCATCAAAATGCATCTTCAATTCAGTAGAAACTTTTAATATCACTGAGGCATGAGTCACAATAAAGGTACCAGTCTCATGAATATTGCCATAGTAAATAAAATTGCTGCCACCACTTTGAAAAAATATAACCAACCTGCTAACTGCTTAACATGACTAAGATTCTTTGAATGAGTCCATTGATGCCATAAAATTAAGTACAACCATTACAATAGCTAAGTAAAACATGATGCAATTCTAATGGCTGATAATAAAAGAACATTGTTGTATACAAAAATATTATTTATTATTCTATTATTTTGTTTCTGCTTAGAAGAACTTGCAATACAATTTTAAGGAAAAAAACTACATCCAGAACAAGTAATAAACATGTTGGGCAGAAACACAGCCATTGGACCGAAGCCCCAGTGTTCTTGGGTTTGTGAGAATAGATTGCCAAGTGCTTTGCTAATGACAGACAAATACATAGCTCAAATCATTATGGGAACCTGCTGAGCTAAAGCATAAATGGAAATATAGAAAGTAAATGTGAAAACATATTTATTCCCCCCTCCCCTGTTTTTTAATGACAATAAATAGCAATAACACCTTTTATTTCTACTTATGATTGACTAAATAATGGCCCAGCTGGTGGTTTTTATAACCTATTATGGCCAATCCTCTTGCATATTATTTCTTAAATGCTACACTTAGCATTAGATGTATTTTCAGCCAGACATATACTAGAATGTAATTTATAAGTTCTTATTGCCGTCAAATGTCATAATCATATTCTTTTTCTCGTTTTAAGTCTATATTACGGTTCAATGTGAAAGTAGTACCGAATGGCTAAATTAATTATATCACGTTATATTCCTTACAAATGTATTTCTGAAAGAGGGTGAACATTTATAAAGAATTGGTACTTAGATTTTTCTCTTCTATTCAATGCAACAACCCATTCTATCTATTGTCCTATGTGTATTCAACTGTGGCAAAAATTGAGGAATTCATATTTTGTTCAACCTAAAAAACATTATATATTACCAAATTAATTGTTCTAGTCTACACTTTTAAATTGTTTGCAATTATTTATTTTGAAAATGTATAATTGAAAAAGTTTACAGAATTTTAAATAGCTTAAACCTCCCCACTACCTCTAAAATGTGTAAGGATGTCTATTATACATTAATATACAGCATAGTATTGCCTATGTGTCACTTAAACAATATACCTATAATAAATTAAGTATTCATACTACCCTAAAACTATCCAACTTGCATGCTACCTGTCCAATAACATTTGTCTTACAAAATATACAGTAGGGGCCGGAGACACACACACAAAGTCCACTAGCACACTGCTGTGAACCAATAAAAAATCCTGCTGCTATACTTGCTCATAAATGGCAGAAGTCTCATTTACATACATTTGCAAATTCATAATAAGCAAATTACCACGTAAAGGAGATCCTGTTAATACAGTTGATCTAACATTAAACCAGAATTCCTATAATGGATCACATAATTCATGTGTTTTTAAATTGGGAGCTAACATAACCAGAGATACGCCAAGAGCCCTCCATATGGCCAGCACCACGTAAAGCTGCCCATACACGGTGCGATATAGCATCCAATCCGACGGACTAGTACGATATTGCTCCTATATTGTACTGTGTATAGGCATGATATCGCCCAGTGCGTGCTCCCGTGGGATTGTATATCACACCTCCAGATCTTTGTTCATGTTCACTTGATCTAGGGATGCAATGTACGATCCCATGCAGCGCTATGCGGGGGGTGAGAGGGGGGTGCTGGCATATCGGGCGGTTGGGCAGTGGATAGCTCCGTGTGTGGGGACCGCCCGATATGTCAGCCTCCGCAGCGCAAGGTGCCTATCGCACCGTGTATGGGCAGTTTAACAGCTACAGATCCCATACAAGTCTCACAAGCAACAACACTACAGAAATGAAAGTTGCTAAATTCAAAGCTGGTGCTACATGTAGAGGAGTAATCTAAATTATATTAGAGACACAACAGAAAAGTCCTCCAGCACACTGTAGTGACCCAGTGTCTAAGCACAGACTACTCTAGATCATACTTACAAAACATGTTATACTACCCTCCAGGAGAGCCCTGGAAGGTGCTACACTCTCCAATGGGTGGAATGTGATGCTTCATTTACCTTATAGTGGCTCCACTGTTAAAAGCTGTAATAACTTTTGTTTACACATAGGGAGCAATGAAGAGTTCCTGTCACTAAAGCACCATGAATGATGCCTGCCTTTAAATGTCGTATTGACGTTTAATCACAGTAAAACATGTTTACTCTGCATCATACTCACAGGGAGCAGATGAACACTCAAATCACCAGTATATAATACGGCAACCAAAGGAGGAAATACAACCAAACTAACGGAAAATGTACAGATTGATACAAAACACCAAATAATAAGAATTAACAAGTTTCAAAGCATTTGAATGCTGTCTATTTATTTTAAAAATTCTACATTAAAATATTTTAAAAGTCAATGTATGCAAATCTACTGTATATACATAATTATAATTAGTTGACAACTTTCTATTTAAATATCTATATATTTGGCATGGGGGTGTTGCAACTAGAGGTGTGTGGTGGGATGCGCTATAAGAAAAAGTCATATCTGGTAAAAGATCACAAGAACAATTGTTCAAAATGCTGTCTATCAGGCCCTGTCAAAATTAATTTTGAACCTTTCTGCATGTATTTTTATACAAGTATTTGTCATTATATTGACACTATATACTATGAGAAAGCTTTTAAAAACTGTGCCTTCAAATACTTTGTGTCACAGCTGGAGATGCCATCACATCCTGCTATAATAAAGTCTGTAAAGCACATGCAGTGTCCACGCTATTGCCATTTGAATCATGACATGGAGGTATTGGAAGTATGCCTATGCAACAAGCCTATGCTACAGACTCCATTAACTTTTATACATTATACAGTTACTATTGGTGCTTAGAAATGTCTTCATTACAAAATGTTGTATGAATATATGGAATAATATACTGCCTGTTGTGCAAAAGAAGAATATTAGAAGTCAGTGGGAAATGCTTTGACTTTCGTAATGGAAGAGTCCATGGAACTGAGGTGACAACTTATATCTTAATATTTTTCAGTAGTTAATTTTTTATATTTTTAATAATAATAATAAAAATAATAATAATAATAATAATATAATGATATATCAAAACTTTTTCTTCACCGACACTCGCAAAATAAGTTGTATGACACAAGTTACTACGCAACAAATATAAGTGATGCCATCATTATCAACATAATAGATAAATATTTTACTATTTTACTTATTTAAATGTAATCTTGTATTATATCATGTAATATATACCTCTAATATAGTAATAATAATAATACTCATATGTCTTTTGTACAATTATATACAAGTATGGAACCTGTTATCTTGACAACCATAACCTAGAAAGATGTAAGCCAGAAGGGAATAAAAAATAAATTTGCTGTTTTTCAGTAATGTCATACACATGGATGTTTACAATGTTTCCCTCTATAGCAGTGGTCAGGGAACAGGGGTAAATTACCCCACATGGGGTAAAAATTAAATTCCTGGGGGTAATGGATGGACAGCCGGGCATGCATAAGAATCATTCTATAATATGGAATGAATCATATGCATGCCCGGCTGTGCTGCAGGGAGGCTCTAAGCCGGGTGCCCACTGAGATGTTATTACCAGCGGGTGCCTAGATCCTTCCCTGCAGCGCTGCGTTAGCCGGAGGCTGGAGTTCTCTTCTGAACTCCAGCTTCCGCCACTCTCCATGCGCACTACATAGTTCCAAGGAGCAGCCTGGCGGACAGGACGGAAGTGGATGCAGGAGCGGGGATTAAGGTAAGTGTTTTTATTTTTTTGTACAAGCGGCACTACAGGGGCATTATATGGGGGCACTACTACAGGGGCATTATATGGGGGCACTACTATAGGGGCATTATATGGGGGCACTACTACATGGGCATTATATGGGGACACTACTACAGGGGCACTGTATTGGGGCACTACTACAGGGGCATTATATGGGGGCACTACTACAGGGGCATAACTATGGGGGCACTACTACAGGGGCATTATATGGGAGCACTACTACAGGGGCATTATATGGGGGCACTACTACAGGGGCATTATATGGGGGCATTACTACAGGGGCATAACTAAGGGGCACTACTGCAGGGGCATTATATGGGGGCACTACTATATGATTTCCTTCCTTTCAAATGAAGGGTGTAACATCGGCATATCTAAATATATTTTGGGGTAAAAGGTAAAAAAGTTCCCTGACCCCTGCTCTATAGTCTATGTGAAGAGCACTGCTAAACAATTTATGGAGAAGTGGAATGCCAGGGGCAATATGGGGCAGTGGGGAAAATATATTGGTAATTTAATAAATTGTAAGCATGTTTTTCCAAGTCATGGTAAAAAAAAAAAATGAATGCCTTATATGGAAAATATTTTAGTTCAGATTTGTTTATTGGTTATCAGAAAACAATTACAAGTAAGTCACATTACTAAAATGGACACCCTGATAGACAATGCTAAACAAGGGAGCCCCATAGTGGAAAACACTATACATATGAATGCCTGATAACAAAAAGCATGGAAGAAGCTCTGCTACTGTAGAATAACCAACTACCTACTATTAGAGATAAGCCACATAAACAAATATGTGAATATACTGACTCATCAGGCATTTAAAGTCAAAATATAGTAGATACTAAATGTATAAGTGAACCAAAAAGAGTATGTGACTGGAGGTATGGAAGAGGATGGAGTACAGAAGAAAATGGGGGAAGGGGGGACATGGTGGTGTATAAATATTGAGGTATGAAGGAACAATAGAGAATCAAGATCTCAGCCAAGAGAGTGAGAAAGAGGTAGCTGCAAAGTATCAGCCTAAAAGACTAGGGTACAGTTTAACCAGTGTTTAAACTGTATTTGTAACAATTGTTGCATATACACAGAAAATTATACTATTCTCTTTACATATGATGAGAACTGGCGCTCTCATTAACAATTAATTACTCCTGGTACATCGTTAAAAGTAGAAACTTCTCACCTCTATAAACATGTGTGGTTTTTTTCTTTCTTTTATATTTCCTATCATACAAAACACTGAAGGTCTATAATGCTAATATATGAGCTTTGACCTATTGTAAGATAGACAAATATAATAATGATTCTGTATAATTTTAGTACAGCTAAATTGCTTTAGCTTGTTACATTATGTGTTGTTATTGTTTACTATTTGTGTGCAACTTGGGTGTTTTTAATACAATATTATTAAAAGTTGTTTTAAAACTACTATTCATTGTAAGAGTGCCCCCAAAAAAGAGTACCCTTTTCCTCCCATGCCATATTTGATATCCTGACTCCAGGAGAGCATCACCGGAAATATTTAATCACTTCTGCTTTGATTTTTTTTTTGGTAATCGTAGCATAATTTCAAATTACTTTTTCTGGTGGGTTTGTATTTACTTTCTATCATTCCGCTTACATTATACTGTACATTCACTATAAGCAAAACCTGTGCACTAGATTACTTTCGTGTACAGAAATATGGGATGACCAGATTTTATCCTGGTCACTATGCGCACAATCAAAGTATATTTTATAACCCTTCTTTATCATAGCACTAATAAGCTTTCTTTGACTCTTTGGTGTGAACTTACTGCATACATAACAAAAGTTATCAGGATGGTTTACACACCCACAGATTTTGTGGGTGCCATTATTTCATATGTACTTACAAACAGTGCAAAACAATGTACCCACAAATATAGAAAACAACGAACACAATAAAAGAATATCACTGACAGGAGCCAGCAACCAACATGTCATTCAGCACTTAGAGGAGGGTTCTGCTCCAGGAACAGCACATGTAGGAACATGAAGAAGATGAGGACGGGGATTCTAATGACATAGAGGATGAGGATTCTTGGCAGGATGTGTACTCCATAGTGCAGGCAGAATGGAGTTTTGCTGAGCACCTACTATGATTAAATAATTTTTTAATTTACATTTTTCAAAATATCTCAAAAACCTTAAGTGATATAAAATTTCTGATGGTATATTTGGATTTTCCGCATAAAATTACATGATAATTGATATATATCATGTCAGATGCAAAATGGCTGTTGAGTAGTGTAAATGTAATGTCTGAAGTGCCTTCTAAAGACCATTAATATTTGGTGAACATAGCATAGCCAGAACACAAAGGAGCTATTTATTAATTATTGGGCTTATCACCGCAATAAGAAATTATATAACGCAGATGTTTAAAAGTGTATTCACTTTACTTTCAGTTTCAGAGGATGGCTGCACTACTGCATATGCGTGGTCTGTGCATGTGCAAGCTGAGAGTGCTGAGGAGGGATCCTATGCATCCCACTCCCGGAAATTTTTGTGATCTGTAATCCATAGGCTACACGGCTAATGCAATCTGAAGATGACATTCGCTACTTTGGCCAAGATCGGGAATTCTTTCCAAAGCTTTGTAAATTTTGCATTTAAGCAGCCCCCTTCTGTTTTAAAATATGTCCCCATTGATACATTCAGGAGATCCTTAATATTTGCCAGTACCTCCCCAAAAATGGGTGTGGTTGGGGGATATCAAGCAAATATTATTTGCTAAATATGCCCCAAAATAACAAGACAAATTCATTCAGTGAAATCCTACCAGTCAGGGATGGCAGTCTTATCCAAACCTAAGGTGAAGCAGATCTCATTAAGGGTCAGTAGTGTCTGCAGTTATACTAATTTCCCACTACAGTATGTGTTATTGGTGGTTAAAGGGGAATCTTCATTTGTATTTGAGACCATGTACTCATATCTGCGCATTGTTTAGCTGACTCATATTATCAAGGAAATCAATTTGAAGTTTTATGTTCTGCATTCCAACCGAGAAGCAACCATGTCACGTAATTGTGTAAGAAGCATTTTAAATGCATTCTTGTCTCCCTGCAGGGTGGAGACTCTCAAGCACATATTGATGATGTCTGCTTGGAAATGAGAGATCTGTGTTCACATAGACTCTTGCAGCAATGAGTCAAGTGCCTGCATATCTTTGTTGTATAAAAGTGTATTGAGCCAGGATCTCACCAATAACCTTACACAGTTGTAGCACCTTTGGAGGTTGCCACCATAGAAAGGGCTGGTGGACTGACTGAGGAGAATGATCATGGGTGTTTCTCATGACCTTCTTTTGTGAGCCTTTTTGTAGAGTATTAATCTGCTACTGCATATGACACAGGTTGACTGGCATTAGACAATGTCAAGTTACCCCTTAAATTGTGTTACTGGCTACCAAGTGGCAAACTCCATGATTTTCTGGAGAACACAGCTCTAGAGAGTGGAACTATTTTTTTTACAGGAGTGGTATGGGTGCTGGCCGTCTGCTGACACTTGTAGTTCCACAAGTGCCAAATGGCAGGCATGCTGTCACCTGTAGTTGCACTGTAATAAACAATAGTTTACATTTTCATTTCACGACTATTATTATCCCTGCACACACTGCCCAGGGGTGCAGGGAATAGCACCAGTCTCCAGCTTAAGCCTGGGGTGGTCAAGAGAGGGGGGTCCCCTTTATTGGGGGATCACCACATCCCCTGAGATCCCCGTCTTGGGCTGACTGGGTTTGGGTGATAATGTTTTGGCCCAGTGAAAGGGTCCCCTGGGTGTGGCATTACACCTCAGCTGGAATTGAGTATGGTGCTGGTTTTAACAATAGGGGGTATCCTACACAATTTTTCCCCCTATTTTTAAAACCAGGACTGGTTCAGCAGCCCAGTGCTGGTTCCTAAAATATGGTGGCACCCTACACATTTTTTTCACCATATTTTTGGAATCAGGACTGGATGAGGTGCCCAGGGCTGGTAATACTTTTTTGAGGGGACCCATAGTGTTTAGAGGCAGAAACATACACAAATCACACTCATCTGTGTATATTTCTGCCAAACTCGCAGCTCAGGGGGTGGTCTATTTGAAACTCCTATTTTGGTCCGAGTTTGCTACAATTACACCCGTGATTGTAATCACGATTTTTGGCAAATTCCCAAGTTTTATATTTTTCAGTGAAAGTACTTTAAAGTTTGGTCCATGGTGTATTTAATCATGTTTGCAATCTCACGAGTTTATCTTTAGTAAATTCCTGAGTTGCTGAAAATGGTTAAACTCACCCAAGATTACAATCTCAACCAAACATGATTCTTAGTAAATCTACCCCATAGTGTACTGGGTGCTATGGAATAGTTTTTTCGTTGCAATGGCATAAAGTCACAAGCACAACACTGCAGAACTGGATGCAGTGCATGGCTCAATGGTCCACCATCTTCGGCAATCAAGCTCTGTCCCCTGGAAACCATTTAATCCCAAGCATTTCAATTATTGGATACCATATGTGTACTTTCAAAACTCTAATTTCGGTGAAAAAAGGTCCTGGTACTCACTTACACTACTGAAGGTCATGTGGCTAGGTTGGTGTCTCACCGGTGTATTAACTAGCTTCAATGCACTAGTGTGTGATACAACTTCTAGGAAGACGTTTTAAAATATTTAGTACTAGCAATATAAAAAAAAATCCTGTTTCCAGGAAAAAAGGTGCTGATACAACCACAAAAAAAACACTGCTGATAAGAACGTTGCAACTTATACTAGGCGCAAATTGTCCAATAAACAGTGGCAGCTCCAGGGGTGGAGCAGCAGCACAATCCAAAATTCAAATAGGGGAGCCACACACTGCTATCCCAAGTGCTGTCAAAAATTGCCGACCGGTTCTTACTGGCAGTTGGTGTGGCTCCCCTATTTGAATTTGGGACTGTGTTGCAGCAGCACCTCTGGAGCCACCACTGCCAATAAGGAAACAATATCAGTGGCAAGATAGTGCTAGATTGCACTCTATTCATTTCCCTTTTTTGAGTAATTGATTCCAATGTGATTTGTTTATAAAATATAGATGTACTGTAATTTTATCCACAGAGTTTATAATCTGTAACCTGCAAAAACCTAAATATGTAGGCTCTGCTATAATTCTAATAGTTCTGTCAATTTTTCTTGTATCTGTCCCAAATTAAGTCATTAGATTTGTTTCTGTCACTGTGCATCAGTCATTTTAAAAGTGCCTACCATTCTATATCTTTGCAATAATTTAGATGGGATATTATATATTCTACATTCCCATCATTTCTTTAGATTTATGAAGTCCCTATGTATAAAACAGCCAGCTTGCTGGCATATCATTATAACTAAGCCATGGGGCCAGCAGATGGCACTTCAAGTTAAAAGTAAGGCTGATGCCAAAGGCTATACTTTAAATCCACTTAAATAAAATATTTTAAATAAAATAAAGAATGTTCTCATTGTTACTTTATTAGTCATCATGCAAGGCATTTAGAGATACAGGACCTGATAAACAGTTGGTAGCAAAGCGAGCGCAAATTACTAAAACAAAAATTTTTGCAACGAGTGTATATTGGCTCATATGCAGAGCATACTTGCCTACTCTCCCGGTACAGATGGAAGGCTTCTGAATCTCATGTACTGCTTCTGGCCACCCAAAAGAACATTCAAATCTCCCGGAGGCTGCAGTATGCACAACCGCGCCGGCCAGAGCCGCCCACTTAACGAGTAACGTGGGTGGTCTGGGAGGCCGATAACGTGATTTGTGCTGTATTGCATCATCGTAGCCATGCCCCACCCATTAAAATACCGATCCCCCTAGTACGCACCACACCCACTGCTTTGTCGACCTGGCTATCCCCTAGCTAGCCAGAAATCGACAGCTGTGATGCAGAGCGGTGCCCATCTCAAAATGCGTCTGAGTCTGTAAGGGCATCATATTTGCATATATATCATTATGAGATGCCCTTTCCCACTCATGATTCCCCACTCCGAGCATAAGGCTAGATGCATCAAAAAAGTGTCCTACTGCTGCACAATTGCATTCATTCTCTTTCTGGGCATGCAAAGTGTAAACTTATGCAGCACCAGTTAGCGTGGTGCTCATGCTGCAACAAAACCATGTTCTTTTTAGACAGTCTTCTAATAGTTTATAACTGAAACAGTCATGTCAGTGAATTGGCAATGTAATCTATAAATGGAGCGACAACGTTGATAAATGGCTTTGTCTGCCACTTAGAGAAAAGCAGGACAGTTGTGCCAAGTACCTCTACTAGAGCCACACGCCACTCACTAATTACTGTAGAATGTAGGCAAAGCAATTGCTGCACAGTCCAGATGTTGACATTAATTTTTCCACATGTTCTTCACCATCATCATTATCTTCATCAACGTTGTCATTATCCTCATTGTCCCTCCCTTTATTGCTTATAGAAGAAGTATAGCATTCTTGTGCCACGTACTAAGGTTGGACTAAAAGTCACAAACAGCTAATGCAATCTCAGCTTACATAAATAATGACACTGAACATTGATGGTCATCAAGAAAACTTAACATTGGAAATGTTATATCTCACAATAAAAGGATATCCTTGCTGTCTTGCAGTCAGGGTAATCATACACATCTCAAGTTTTGCTATTAGCTTATGTACTTAACTTCATTATACAGATATTTTTACACACTTGTCAAGCTATTAATAGCATATTAGCAATGCCCATTTTAACAAATCACACTGCGCAAGGTCAGAAAGGTTATTTCATTATTAGGAACAACACCGATATATGTGATCTTTCATCGACATGCAATTCAACTGCAACTCTACAACTCTTAACAACTGCATCAGCATGTAATGGTTAGCTGCCTCACAGCACTGAGGTCTTGAGTTCAATTCCCACCACGACCCTGTGTGGAGTATGTATATTCTCCCTGTGTGTGGGTTTCCTCCAGGTACTCCAAAAATATACTGATACTGTAGGTTAATTGGCTTACAACAAAAAAATAACCCTAGTGTGTAGCTGTGTGTACATATGGTAGGGAACATAGATTGTAAGCTCCACTGGGGCAACAACTGGAGACTGGAGGGAATGGCTACATATTCTCTATAAAGCACTGCGGAATATATGCACTATATAAATAACTGGTAATAACATTAATAATCACTGATAAGTGGGAACTGACTCCCCCTCTCCTGCCCCTAGTGTAACTGATGGAGGACATCTGTAAGCAGGGATAACTGTGGCATTAGTCACACTTTTCTCGTATCAGCACAGTCATTTACTTTAGCTGGATGCAGCAGGATGATTTGTTGTCTTCTCCAAACCAGCAATCATATAAATGTACATCTTCATGATACCATAAACAGGCACTAATGATGAATATAGTACTGGTCATATATGTATTGATGAGTACAGTTAATAATTGTTAATTGATGAGAATGAAATACAGAGAGGAGCTGATACTGCAGGTGTTGGAGAATTAGCAGCCTTATATGCCGGTATGCTGATATGCAATCTAAATGGCAAGTGTATAGAAATGAGATCATTGTATTGTAAATATGATGATGATTTTATTTTACTGAATAACTATCTATGTTATTTTCCACCAGAAAGAGAAAATGTGATTTTGCACTGCTAAGAAACCCTTATACAATTGTAGCATGAAATAGAGAGGTGTCAGAGAAAGCTGTTGCCATATTGCCACTCAGACAGAGAAAATATATCTGAATCCAGAAAAATATAGAATTATGGAATCAAGCAGAAGGTTGTTGAAAGCATTTCTAATTTGTAACGATTGCTGGCTCACAGGCATGCTTCCAAACACTTTTGTGGGTAGTGTCAGCCTGATTCACTATGGATCACTATGGATCACTATTGTGATCACAACTGCAATTATGCACACAGACCCTCTGTGAAAATATGCTAATGAATGCTATCGCAATGTCATCACATAGCCAGCATAGAGACGCACACTGCCGCCCACTACCGCTATCTCACATCCATAATACCTTGCAGTCCTGCATATACATCGGGAACATTGAGTAACATCGGCCACTCACGCACAATTACAACAGGACTGACCTTACTCAGAAATTGCTAACCTCGTTGCACGTAGTGAGCACTCAATCAACATATGCCGTTGCAGTGGCTAATTTATACACGCCCAGAAAACGGCATTCAAATGGACAGGCACATCAGCGTTTCTCTGACACCACCTCCAAACGCTCACTGCCTGTCAATCGCTCTGCGGTGACTCTGCATGGTCTCTGCGATCGCACTGCACACTGTGATACATATGCATGCGCAGTACATAACAATCCGTCTCATGCGTGAGTAATCACAATAGCGATCCATAATGAATCAGGCCCTGTAAATCCTCACCATATTTATGTGAATTTCCCCCAGATCCCCCATATTCCTCCCACACCCCAAAAACATACCAGTGGATTGACTACTCAATAAAATGGACTCTAGTGTGTGTAAGTAATTTAGACTGTAAGTACCAATGTGGCAGATTGAATAGCAATTGTTCCTGTGCAGTAATGTGTAACTTGGAGGCACTATGTAAATAAACAAGTAATTTAGTGTAGTACAGTTTTTCTCCCTGATTGTGATCCCCTACTAGCAGAATAAGCTTTACCAGTGCACAGAATTATCTGCGTATGTATTAAATGCTGGTGGTGGAATAGTCACAGAAACGTGCAGTTGGCTATTGCCCAAAATTCATTTATTGATGTAGCTAAAAATCTAATCTGCTAATATTACCTGCTGCTTATAGTATGCTGACAGTCAAGGGACAAAATATAAGGGAAGAGAAAACTGTCAAACCAGCATCTATAAATGCACAAGAGGGTCCTTTGTCTAATACCCTCCTTGTTATGCTGGAGATAGTGTACTCCCAGCTTTGGAACTCAAACATGCATGTGTAAGAATGGATTAATTCAGAACACATTGCTGTTCAGCATCATGTTTTATGGCCTGATGTGCATGTGCATTACCTGAATGTGCAGCATGCTGTCATCAATCAAGATATTCATTCACTAGAATGGAATGGGAACCTATTCTGACTGCTAAATTGCACTGTCCCCACAACTGTATCCTGCTGTCCAGCTGTTGGTTGGAGCTGCACAGATGGGCTACAAGTGGCCAATTTCAGAGCATTGGAAAATATGCTAACAGAAGAATGCAAGCATCTTCTTTGGCCCTGGTAACCTCTGATGCTGGTGACATCATTCTGAAGAGTGTAGCCATTCCAATGCTAGTAGGATCTTCTGCTGTTGTTATTCAGGTCATGTCAACTGTGTCCATGTCCATCTATGCTCTCTACTGAGACATGTTGGTAGAGGACAGAGACATCCACATGCTCCAGTGTCTGACACCTCTACATAGTGACTTTGTTTAAGATTACAAGTGTTGAGGAATATGATGATGTAGGTATTTATAGCAAAGAATACAGTCTCTATGGCATATTTCTAATGCATTTGTACTGCTTTTTTGTATTGCTCGGTCATAATTTTCCAGATACAAAATTTGGGATTTATCTAATTGCTACTCATCATGGTGCATCTCAGCTGTGCTGGCATCTCGTGCCAAATGAAGCAAAAAAGGAAAGGTGTATGAGGACACATCTGTACATTTCACATAGTAACATTTTAATGTTCAATCAAATATCTTAAACAATGAATGAATTCACCCAATTAACACAGAAACAATATAACAAAGTATTTTATGAACCCATGACTGGCACCCACTTACAGTATCTGTTATTTTAATCATTTCAAACCTAGCAAATGCTACGTGATCTTACTAGAATATTATAAGCTATAGCAAAATTAGGACATTTAAACTACAGTATACTAAGTGCAACATATATTTTAACCCTGGAGGAGAGTTTCACATGTAATCAACACCGTGCCCTTTTCAAACCCTTCTCTTAGCAGTATGAAATACAGTACAAGCGTATGATAACCGTAAGCAGGACTGTACATCTGTAGCAGATGATACAGTCATTACAGCATAAGCAACCATACACATCAGCACTAGATAAATTCTGGTATGAGTAAAAGGGTTAAATAAGTCTCCAGTTTACCACCATCACACTACTTAAGATTTGCTTGTGGTGACGGGGAATCCTTGGATTTGATGTGTGTTGTCAAGGTCTTTCAGTTTCTTTGGTTTTTCCCAATTTGGACTATAGTTTAAATGTAATAAAGTGGAGATGAAAGGTTTTAAGCAGTCTGTTATTCAAAGGAAGTTGTTGTATATATTAATTTAGTTTCACTTTAGTTATGTGGCCTCATGGTTAGGAATAACATTATTGTAGTGCTGGTATTCTGTGTGTGTGTAGGCATGAGTTCTTTTCTTGTGCAAAACATACTATGATCGTGGCAGCTCTCCACTGGAGAATGTAAACTACACATGTTCTTCCTTTATCCTGCAGATAAATTTGATAATTTATGCTATTATAAAATAGCATAAATCAGTTACAAATGACATTTTATAAAATAAATAACTCTCCAAAATATTTTTTACTATTAAATTGTGTTAATGAATAAACTCAATGTGGTTCCTTCCATGAAAATAATTTAGGAATAAAACAAAACTTATATCACTTAATTTAAATTATTTTAAAAGTTTCAGCCAAAACTAGTGGAATGATTTGAAGAAGATTTACTAATGTGACTGTTTAATTTCTAGTAGCAAATAAACCCAGCAAGGGGAAATTTGATTAGATGATTTAGTAGCTACTGTAAGGCTTTTCATATGACTTTGAAGTATCCTCTGTATATGACCCAATGTCCTTCTCTACGTATTTCACTCAGTGGGAATTATTTCTGATGGGACATTGCATCACAAAATAGCAATTTCATTTAACACTCTATATCCACTCATGTTCATGCTCTAAATGTAAATTAAATGTCCTATATACACTTTTATACACCAATTGCACCTTGTATGGTATTCTTCTCCAGTCCATGGAATGAAAATATTAAAATAAAGATTAACCCACATCCCCTTTCCCTGCATTAAATTGAGTGTATGATCTCCTTGGAAGTAATACTGGACTCAGGACCATTTGTATAATTCAGGACTTCTTTCCTTTAACTATACTGTAATCCAGTTTTGGATTCTCATTAAACAGTGAACATTAGGTGAAAATATTCTGTATGTATATTTTTGCACACTAAAATATATTTTCTTCATTTAGCATATTCATATAGCGACAGGAGCTACATTTAGTTCAACAAGGGCTGTAACTAGGGTAGTATGACCAGTGCCATGGTTCAGGACACCGCAGGGCAGTTGGCGCTGTTTGGGCCTGTCAGTTTTCCTGTTTATTATCATTCTCACTTGCAGCTTCCTCTTCTTTTATTCCCAACATCTCCTGGCCTCCCCTATCTCTTCCCTGGCCTTTTCCCATGAGGCCATGGCCCATTTTCAGGTGCACTATCTTATGTTCCATTTAAAAAATAGGGTGGGGGGGGACGCCAATGCTCTCTCTGGCACAGGGCACCAAATATCAACAATAACAATTTGTGAACCTACAAATGATTTGAAATCACAATTTTTGCAAGAATTTAAATTTTGTACGTCATGTGTCAGAAAAAAGGCATCAAATATATATCAGTCCCCACACATATAGAGTACCATGAGGCAACACTTCTATTTATACAGTATTATGGGAACATTATATTTTGACATTTTATCCTGGAGCCCAATGTCCAGGGGTCTTGGGTTCGATTCCCTCCAAAACACCATCTGTTTAAATTTTGTATGTTTACTGCTAATAATTAAAATATATAGATAGGGGTCAACATTTCTATCAGTGAAGCTACCAAATAGGATGCAAGATAATGTTCTGTTGTTCTATTACAACATGTTAAAGCAATAGTTTGAATAAATCCCTGTTCATTGTCTAAAATACATTTTACTGTCAGTAGCAGAAATAATTCTGTAGTGCTCTATGCCAGAAACATAACTGACACTGATTTGCAATGATCAAGTTTCAGTGTGATTGTTGATTACAGTAATTTATACTATACAAAAGACTGGTGTACTGAGTGCAGTATAATTTTCAATGAGATAACAGAGAAGAATTGGCTGAGAAATGGGACATAGTTAATTATAATTTTGGCATTATCTAACTTTTGATACTATCTGTATTCCACTATTTTATTTTTCTTCTGATTATCCATTATGTATGAATGACAATATGAACTTTTTATGCTTGATAATGTTCTCAGATATTATTTAATAATATATTTTTTGGAAATAACCCAATAAATAACAGATACTAGGTCAAGGTGCTTGTAATTCAATTAAGAATTACACATTTAAAAAAAATCACAGTCCCAGAAATATACATTAAATACTTACAGCTGCGGTGAAAAAAATCTCTTTGTTATCCACTCTTAGAATTGCCTTTAAAGCTTACACAAGAGAAAGAATGATCAAAGGATGAATGAATAAAGATGAAATTTATACAAAACCTCAGGAAATGTGATGTTTATAGAAAATCCACAACATTCATAGAAAATAGACAAACAGGTAGCTTTCAAGAGTGTGAACTTGGGCTGTGTTTAGCAACATGATTTACATATATGTGGAATGTATTAAGGTGCATTGAGAATTAAATGCAGACCATGAGGATAAAAATTGAAAAGGAATAGGCTTTAAAAACAGATTTTGATCTTATGAATGACCTCTAGATATCACCTTGAAACCAAATTAACAATAGGAATTCGTTCTGATTTATTCAACAGTATTCTTTTCTTAACCATTCTGTTTAAGATTGTAAGGATAGATAGATCTCAGGATGGCTTACAGTATCACTGTCAAGTTTCCGAATAAAATGCTGTTTCGGAACTTGATGAATTACATAATTTCCATTTACCCATATTATAGCATACTGTGGAAATTATTGGGGGACAATTGTAACCAGGAGATATCACTGATATCTCCTGCGTAACATGAATGATGAGTAACCCGGACACTTAAATTCTACAAAAATAGGTGAAAATCTAAATTTTTACCTACTTTTGTAGAAATAAGTGATGATGAATAGAGCCCTAAATGAGATTAGTAATGTTTGCAAAAAGTATGGTGCATACGATCCCATGAGTCAAAGGAGGCCAAATGGTAACATGGGTCCCCACTGCGCATTCTGCTTGCAGCGCACTTTTTGGGTGATATCTCTGAAAAGATGGCACCAGCACAGGTGACAGCAAAACACTCTGGCACTGTGCCAGAACCTTGGCTATCTTCTAGGCAAGTACAATCTTCCCAAACATATTGCTGAAAAGATTACACTTGCAACAGGAGGTATGGCAGGCACAGAAGGGTACACATCCACTTCACAAAGTGACTTGAGCCAGGAAATGGCAGAGATCGGGTCCAGTCATATGATTTTAATGGGAACCATCCTACTCCTTCTAGCTGCAATTAGAAAGATTAAGCAAATTTCAACATACTGATAAAGCCTAAAAAACACAGAACATTCCCCTATGGCTCTTTTAACCCTGAATTTTTTTTAGTCAATTGTAGCCAAAACCATGCAAATTATTTCTTATGCTTCTAGTGCACCACAATCCGCTCCCTTTGTCTTCTGTATTATGGCATTGTATGATATTTTGTGTATATCCTGATCAACTCAATTTTGGCAGTTTATAAATTAAAGATGATGAGGATAATAATGATGATGATGATGAATATAATAATAATAATAATAATAATAATAATAATAATAATAATTGCAGAATGCTCCAAGTATACATACATCAACACTGTATGTGCATATGACAGTTTGTTTTCTCCAGCATCTTTCTTCTGTGCTTCAGTGATTTGCTCAGTTAATGGTAAATTGGAAAAACATAAATGTTACATTTCCGTCTAGTACATTTGACAAACTAATTCAATGTCCTTTCAGACAGAACTGTTTTTCACACATGTAATAAGATAAAGTGCTGCTTCTCCTGTGAATGTGTGCGGTGTAGTCTGCATGATTGTATGAAATATTAGTGACTGTCCTGTTTCTGCCACACCTTTCATTTGTTTTCTTCTTATTTTTCTATGCTACAGATGGTTTAATCCTTTGTTGCAGACCATGTCCCAGTAATTGCTCATCTTCTGGGGGAAGGAAAGAAAATCTTCACCAGTGGAATTTGTTTTTGTGGACCCAGGATTGCAGTAAGCAGAATCTTCATTTTATTCTTTATGACTATTTATTTTTGGCATCTGCAGTTTTGGCATAGTAGGTGCACTGTGCCTGTTTTCCAGTTTTGGTTGCCAATGTTGTCAATTAATCAAAAACATTTCAGAAAGCATTTATTCCTTGAAGTCTTTGTGACAACTGTATTGTTCATTGTCTAAATAAATGACAACATTATGATGTTTTTCTAATAAAGAAAAATGCATGTCAGCAGAAATGTATCATATATATATTTCAACTCAGTGCACTACAGTAAGAATTTTATTTCTATATACAGTATGTCATTGACTACATGTAATCTATATGAGACAACACATGACTTCAAATGAAGTTAAACAACAACATCATGCCTCGTTGTATTTATTTTCTATCTTGTACCAGTGTTCACATGGATGAAGTCTTGCTAAGGCAAGACATAATCACTGTGCACCATTCTAATAAATACCCTCTCAGTCATAACTGCACACCTTACTAGTACATTGTCAGTCATTCTAACTGTATATCTTACTAGTACACTGTCAGTCACTATAACTTTATACCTTACTAATACACTGTCAGTAATGATAACTGTACACCTTACTAGTACACTGTCAGTCATTCTAACTGTATATCTTACTAGTACACTGTAAGTCACTATAACTTTATACCTTACTAATACACTGTCAGTAATGATAACTGCACACCTTACTAGTACATTGTCAGTCATAACTGCACACCTTACTAGTACATTGTCAGTCATTCTAACTGTATATCTTACTAGTACACTGTCAGTCACTATAACTTTATACCTTACTAATACACTGCCAGTAATGATAACTGTACACCTTACTAATACACTGTCAGTAATGATAACTGTACACCTTACTAATACACTGTCAGTAATGATAACTGTACACCTTACTAATACACTGTCAATCATTATAACTTTATCACTTACTTAAACTGGGACTACACACTAGCTGTCCCCGTAGCCAAACTGAGAATCTTCTGGATCTGGATCTCCATATTTGTTTGTACGTATCTATGGCTTAAAATGTGGTGAACTATACATTATACTGTAGCAGTGCACCAAGGTCGAACAATAAATGCAAGAACTGTATTTATGGTAAAGTTGTTGGACGGACAGTACCTACTGTATTCAATGAAGGGCCGCTATTCTAGCCAGACTATCCTCCGATGACTGGAGAATACACTAATCAATACCTTGCTTGTCTATAATTGTAGTAGTATGATGGGATAGGCTCCTTTTATTGAATGGAACATGTTAAAAAAACACCTTACTGTACGTGTCAGACTGCGATAAAACCTCATTTAACAGTAATTTGTTAAGTAAATTATAAAAATGCCTTAGTTAGAGAAATTTGTAAACAATACAAGGTAAGGCATTTGATGGTCCTAAATATAAGCAATACGTTACATATACATTTACAAACTGAAATAGATAGCAAAAGTTACCAAGGGGGATATTTGAGATTATCCTTGCCCTCCAGAAAAGCTAAGGCCCTCATTCAGAGCCGTACGCTCTGAGCAGAGCGCACGCTCTGAATGAGGGCCGCCCTCCATAATTATGGAGCGTCCTCCTGGACGCTTGTATAGCTGTGGGTCACCACCCACAGCCTATACGAGCGTGCAGTTTAATGGCCGCGATGGTCTTGACCATCGCGACCATCGCCACTGCGAGCCGGAGCCTGTGGTTGAGGTTTTCAACCGCAAGGCCCGGAGTGATTTTGGCTCTATCAGAGCCAAAATCACTCCCACTTACATCACTAGTGATGTCAGTGGGCCGGCTTCTGACGATAGGCGTTCCCTTGGGAACGCCCCCATCAGGGAGGCACACCCACCAAAGGGGGCGTGCTGTCAATCAACATCGACAGCACGCCCCCTTTGATCAGACACAACGAGCGAAGGAAAGTCCTTCGCTTGTCGCGTCTGGCGCATGCGCAGGACAGAGCTCCCACCGTCGTGCGCATGCGCAGTGCACAACATCGACCCACTTGCGAGCGGACAGCCGCTTGCGAGTGGGTCTGAATCAGGCCCTATATTTGCTGTAGTATATTCTGAAGACCCAGAGTTGCTATAAGACTTTCCCCTAGGAGACCACACAATGCAATTCTAGTGTACACCATCCACAAATTTAGCAATGAAGTGTAAAGGCACACATACACTAGCAGATGAGGTAACGACAGTACGATTACGACATCGTAATCGTACCATCGTTCCCCATGCCCTGCAGTGCCTACACTGACTGATTAGTCGTACAGTGTAGGCACCCTCAATCCTTCCTGAACATGGCCAATCTGTCGTTATCGGCAGATTGACCGGCATGTTCATTGGATGACTGATGTTGGAAACGGACAGCGGGAGCGCGCATCGCTGGTTGTTTCCAACATTATAGTGCACGATTTGTGCACAATTAATGAGCGATTGCACGATTACGATGTCATAATCGTGCAATCGCTCATTAATATTTGCTAGTGGACGTGCGCCTTGAGAGTAATCTATAAACAACTGCTAGCCTCCAATGTCACATGGTACATTGTCATGTGACATTCAACTTTATTAGACAGAAATTGAATTTCGTACAGTAGTTTATTACTTAGTTAAACATCCACAATTTGTTTACCTTCAATCAGCTGCCAATGAGCACTGTTATCGCAGCATGGCGATAGCCAGTCAGTATCTGCTAATTATAAGTCTGTTTACTATTCAATTAACATTTGGCTGTGAGATGTATGAAATAAGAAGAGAAGGAGCAAATCTGTCAGATTATCAACTGGAAGAAAATTGAAAATGTACAACCAATCTCCTTTGGAGTGGGGTGAACGGAAATCGCTCCCTCCATCGGCATGATTGTCAGTCATACAAGTGTGTAGCAGGCCTTAAGTATATTTAGACAGTAAATGGAGGATGATTATTCCTTGACTGGCTCAATTACAGTGTTCTGCCTATATAGCATATTATTACTATTTTGAATTAAAATCATGGTAAAAAAAAAACATTACAATACTAACATTTGTTCAGTGTAAAAAAAAGTATGTTGTATTAATGTTGAAAGAGCACTTGTGCAGCTGCCAAATAGCACTGCACAGGGACTAAACTAAAGTAGGTTCTCTAAGCTATTAATGATAAGATAACAGAACAGGCGATGATGTGCTCAATGAGGTCTCACAAGTTTGATGCTTTACAGTGTTATGCAAGCAGTATATTTATTACGTGATTGCTTTGTTTATTGCTTTGTAAAGTGAAAAAAGGGACAATGCATCATTGATTGCTTCATGAAAGCATTGCATGGATGTTTTATATTTATACACAATAAAGGAAAATTCAGTAAGTACATTTTTTGTACGAAGTAGCAGACATCGAGAAAATAATCTCTTTGGTTTAAACTAATAATTTCTTGCATTATTGTATTACAAACAGGTGTTAACAGAATACCAACTGTACCTTAACCACTGTAGGAATTTGTTTCTCTTTCAGAAGGACATTAATTACATTTATGCAAACATTCCTTTTAACAAGTTTGTTGTTTCTGTATACAAAACAAAGTCAGGTGCTAATCCTATAGAATCGTTTCCATTTAAACAGGCATTTTAGAATTGTATACATTACAGAATTAAGCATGCACTATATTAGAGGAATGGGGAATGTTTAGATTAGACATGTACTTTGCCTTTTATATCCTACACAGTGATGTGCAATGAAATAACAAACAGTTTCTATTACAATGCTGTGTCTGAGTAGCATGAATAATTATATGCAGCACAGTTAGGAGGATAAGACTAGTGTTAAAAGCACAATTAAAAGCAGCAAGTTTTCATGCCTGATTAATAGATGGATAACTGCAGAGGTATCATATTTAAATGCCTGTGACTTGCCTCATGACGTGCAAATACAATAGACACAGAAATAAGCATTTATGTTTAGAAAGATGAATGGTAGCATGAAATAGATTTCTGAAGAGTCACATAAATACAGACATTTAATGTGAACACTGACACGTGTACACAGACATTTAAGAACAAATCATTTATTAAATGTCCATATTTTCAGGACTGTGATGGATAGAAAATGTTCAAAATAAATAAAACTTTATACAATTATGTTAAATCCATATAGTATATGTAATATTTACACATTCAGTTTAATGCATTGGTGCTTAATTTTGTAAAGTGCTGTAAGAATACTGTATAAGTGTGAATGATCCTGTAGCTGGCATATAAGATAAGGAAATTAGACTGCAATCATACCTTCTAACTATCCCTATTTAGTCGAGAACACCCGATATGACTGGACTGACCTACCACTGTGACAGTCAGTTATTCCATCCCAGAAAGTTGGGCGTTATGGTGGTATGTACTATGCTCTGTGTGGCCATTGAAACCATTGTTGGAGGCTGTGAAGGGTGATGAGGTGACCTAGCACTTCAGAAAGCTTGGTATGACCACAGTGCACATGGTCATGGCGTGACTGCACCTATTTTGGAGGCATGCAGGTTTGGTGGTCTTTATTTTCTATATACACCAATTGTCTGTTGTAGGTTACTATAGTGAAACTTTCCAGGACTACTGCAGTAAAAAGAAAGGCAAAAAATCTTTATGATCATTAACTGCAATTAAATAATATTTGTTTATGGATGATAATACTGCAAAACATGACACATTATTAGGGTAAAGTTATTACCCAGAGAGTAGCAAAGATAGTTAGTAATATGGCAAATGGGGTAAGGAACCAGAATTGCAAGGAAATATGGCAACTGGGACTGTGCATCAAGGACAGTAAGTATATAAGTACATGTGTAACTCTCGGGTATATGAAGAATATTTAGGCTTGTCAGACATTGCAGATATTGCAGGCAAGAGTCATGCAAACACAAATGCTAAGGGGTAAGGGAGCAGATAAAACAAGGTCATTTATCAAAAGCTTGTTAATAAACAATAATAGACAGACATAGGAGCAGGTACAAAGTATGGTCAGAAATTATAGCTAAACGTAGTCATTCTTAACAGGAGTGGGGTGTGCAGGAGTGAGATCAATCACTGACAATCACCTAGCACTGACTGCTAGTGTGATCCTGCAATCTAGCACTAGTGGGTGGGGAACCAAGGCTACAAAGGGGTGCTGGCAATCTGTGCATGATTAGTCTGAGTACACTGATAGCGGAGATTTTTGCCAAGCTGATCTTCCTTCTCTCAGCCTGTGGGGACGGTTTTCATAGATAAGTGAGGTATATAATATAGAGAGTTTTTGCTAGTTATTAATCATTATCATAAAAAAGTGCTGTGGCATAGCAGTTCTTTTCACACACCCTACCAATAATGATATGTCCTCTTACGCCTATTGTTTTTCTGCTATGTAATGCAACATACCTGGTGCAACTTATACACCTAACCAAGGCTCATCATGGCGTACTAAGTCACAGCATAATGTACTAAGATGCAAGGGTGTGTAATACCTATTTTCAAACACCCAATGTTACCTTTCCTGAACTATAAGGCGCATGTGTCAAATAGCCAATGCAGTTGAATTAGGTGGTGTTTAGTGAACCAGTAGAAAGAAAGCTATTCAAGGACTGCAGACAGCACTTACTGCATATTATTACAATGATATTTTTGTTTTCTCCTTCAATGTTGCATTACAATTTACATAAATATACTAGTGCTGACTAAGCTTAGAGGGGGGAATCTACATTATTATTATTATTATTATTATTATTATTATTAATAATAATAATAATAATAATAATAATAATAATAATACTATTACTAATAATAATAATAATAATATCATTATTATTTATTTATTTTCTTATATAATAAAAAAGCTTCATACTGACAAAAGTATATTTTAAAAAAATCCTCCTATTGTATCATTCTCAGGCCATAGCTGTCAGTATTTTAGAAAAAATATATATATATTTTTATTAAAATGGATAAAACTAAATTGATGAGTGGTTGATGTGGCATTACATTTTTGTTCAGTTTGCATTGTTGGGGTACTGAGGCTTCTACCCCTGTATCAAGGTATGCAAAACTCTGCTCTTATGTTCAGCTGGCTGTGGAGATAAGTAAACCCAGCACACAGACTTGTGATGAATTCAAACCCAGCTCTGAGGAACTTCCTTTATGCTGGGATTATTTATACAGTAAGTAAAAAAAAACTGCTGTGTTACAAGCATTTGCCAAATATGGTTATACAGTAAATGTGTATATTTCATTGGTTAACAGCACATAAGATGTGTCAGGGGTCTTCATCCCAGGGGCATATCTATAATGGGTGCAGGGTGAGCGGAGAACATGGGCCCCTGGGTCCAGGAAGACCCCGCACCGCACACCCTGCACCCATAATATTACTTACCTCTCCGGAGTCCCACGTCGGTGCGGGGGACCGGCGCTGTAAAACGACTGGAAAATGGCTGCTGCGGCTATTTTCCTGTCGTGTGCGCATGCGCAGTACAGGGAAAATAGCCGCCGCGGCCATTTTCCCAATTATTATAGATCCTCACAGCATCTGAAGATGTTTTGCTCCACACACCTACTGAAGATGCAAATTGAAGTTGCAACAACATCTCCCAAGAGCACAAACAAAGTGTGCAACTTGAAGTACAATACCAAACCATCCAATCGCAGGGCCTAATTCAGATATGGATGCAAATGCCATTGCAGCTGCGATCTCTCACGGATTGTAATTGCGCAAATATGCAGATGAATCAATCACCGTCCAGTGCTTAGAGACGCACACTGAAAGCATCTCTCCTCTGACGCTCATGCACCAAACACCAAAACAGAAACATCAGAAACATCAAACGCAGATCAGGCTGTTATCAGCCTTATGAGGAAGTATAAGATACTGCAGACACAGCGGGTCTACAGGCACGCAGTGTGCTCTTTTACTGCAAGCAAGAACGCAGTGGCTAATTTATGGACAGCCAGAAAACAGAATTTAAATGGTCCTAACACACCTACATTTCTCTAGGCACCCTCCATTACCTCCCCCAAATGCTGACTGCCTGTCACACACTCTGCGAGTCAATCTTCTGAGTGAGCATATTCATAATTCATTCACTGCAAGTGCGCAGTGTGGCTTAAACGCATACACAATGGCCAACAATCGCCCAATCTGCTTAAATATCAACATTACGTCCATTTCTGAATCAGGTTAATAGCTGTGCAAAACCAAGGAGTTTCATGGTGCACTACATGTACATTTTTACCTCTCTAGAATTTTGAAAAGTCACATTTTTGAAAGTTTACATTATAATTTTTAGGATACCCCTGACAGTATTGCTGCCAATAATATGACAAAAATAATAATTTAGAGATTTTAAGGTCACATTTGTGACTTCTAAGCACTTTCTTCTTAGCCTGTTTGTAGTCTCAGAATTTTGACTTATTAAATCAGAATTATGTATTTGCTTTATCTCAGGTGCCCCCAGGACTCTACAGTAATACAAAGATAAATATGACAAAAATAAACATTTCTGAATTAATATTATAAATAATTCACAAACTTTATGTCAAACTATAGACTTTGAAGATAACTGTAAAAAAATGGAGAAAATATTCACCTACAAATCTATTCTCCTCCAAATGAGACTTGTGTGCATTTACTCATACCTCTATCAGGCAACAAATGATGGGGATAGCATGCCCAGGAATAAATAATAATTATGCTGTTCTACGTATGCTAAGAATTTATTCTGGACTCCATTTCTTATTATATATTACTATATGCAATTAAAACAATGTTGAGAACATTATACAACACATTGCACATAAGCAGTTACAATCCCCATTAAAATTTCTGCACAATACTGTATATATTCTGGAATGTATATTTTC
Source organism: Taudactylus pleione (assembly GCA_031769625.1). Classification (NCBI taxonomy): domain Eukaryota; kingdom Metazoa; phylum Chordata; class Amphibia; order Anura; family Myobatrachidae; genus Taudactylus; species Taudactylus pleione. Next base: position 2,125,440 of record JAUIMM010000636.1, read on the forward strand.
AAGATGTACAGAATTATGTATTGTGGCAATGATGTAAATGAGCTAAACTGAAGGAAGGTGTGTAAAAAACTGAGAAACTATAAATCAATGGATGCTGCAGTACTTTTAACTAGACATAAGCGGGTTCGGATCTCAGAGATCCGAACCCACCCGAACTTAGAGATCCGGGACGAGAACCGAACGTGCGTTCAGTTCCCCCACCGGCCCCTGATCTCAAACCGAGCCAAAACCTCAGAGACGAAATCTCGCGGCTCGCAAGCTTTCTTCTCTGCTTTATAAGGAGGAGCCCGTGTCTGCGCCATTTCACACCGGCTGTGGAGAGTGAACAGGGAGGGTGGGTAGTGTAGGGCTGGTGATGTCTGCTGTGTCCATCTGGGCTGGTGGTGTCTGCTGTGTCTATCTGGGCTGGTGCTATCTGATGTATCCATCTGGGCTGGTGCTGTCTGCTGTGTCCATCTGGGCTGGTGCTGTCTGCTGTGTTCATCTGGGCTGGTGCTGTCTGCTGTGTCTATCTGGGCTGGTGCTGTCTGCTGTGTCTATCTGGGCTGGTGGTGTCTGCTGTGTCTATCTGGGCTGGTGCTATCTGATGTGTCCATCTGGGCTGGTGCTGTCTGCTGTGTCCATCTGGGCTGGTGCTGTCTGCTGTGTTCATCTGGGCTGGTGCTGTCTGCTGTGTCTATCTGGGCTGGTGCTGTCTGCTGTGTCTATCTGGGCTGGTGCTGTCTGCTGTGTCTATCTGGGCTGGTGGTGTCTGCTGTATCTATCTGGGCTGGTAGTGTTTGCTGTGTCTATTTGGGCTGGTGCTGTCTGCTGTGCCCATGTGGACTGGTGCTGTCTGCTGTGTCCATCTGGGGTGGTGTTATCTGCTGTGTCTATGGGTTATAATGCAGCGCTGTGTGAACCCTGCCCATCTAAAAATATAATATAAAATTAATAATAAAGTTCTGTACTCACAAGAAACCAGTAAGCACGAAAATAGTACTATCAATAAAAAGAGTAATATACACTATAAAGTTTACAGAATTTATTAATCATTTCAAATCCTTAAACAATTCATATTTTGATTTGCCCATTCATAGAGACATTGGCAAAATAATAAACACAAATTCCAATGATACAGTTTATGCTATAAATATACTGTATACATTTGCAGGATTTTTTTCTATGAAAAAGGTACTAGTACTATGAAAAAGGTTGCTATTACTCATCCAAACTCACCACTTGCACACTCATATTATTTATCTCTGTTATTTGCCTTGTAAAAGCCTGCATTGTATATTGTATGTATCAGAGATTGATTGCAGCAATCGTGCAATTTGCAATTGATTGTGTATAAAAATCTTTTTCAATCGATTGTGGCAATTCTGCAATCTGCAATCGATTGAAATAGGGAAAGATTTTTATACACAATTGATTGCAAATTTCATGATTGCTGCAATCAATCTCTGATGTACAGTATGGGGGCCTTTAGTTATAAGAAAATCATAATTAATTATATATAAGAATGAAAGGCACATATTGATTCCATTTTCAGGTATTTTTTAATGTTTTACATTTTTTAAAAACTTAAATAATCAGAAAAAATATAGGATAGTAAGCCAACATTTTAATAAAAAAAAAATTAAAGACTGACAAAGGTAGGTGACAGTCAGGATCACACACACAAAAAAATTATTAAAAGGGAATTTCACATCAACCCAATTTCAAAAGCTAGAGAGGGGAGATTCTGAATCTTATAAAAATTAGCAAACTGTTATGAAGTTGAACTGATTATTAATGAATACATCTGATAATGGACTTTTTGTGAATGTAACACCTGTGTAATCTGGAATTAATTTTCAGTGATTTTTAGCTTGACCCAGAAGTGCAGAGAGGGGGAGGGGTGGGTTCTAATTACTTGGGCTCGGGCTTGTTGGAGGGACCAAGGTCCAATGCCACCCCTTCTCCCTCTTACCTGTCAGCAGCCCAGCACATGCTATTGTGTGTTGGCTTACAGTGGGAGACCAAGGAGACTGCTGCCGCTAAACAACAGCAGCAGTCTTCTCTCCTCTGCTTGTGGGGGGAGCAGTCACACTGATCATGTCTTCCTGGATTTGCACCAGGCTGAGGGGCTCAGAGCGTCCACCTCCCCAGTGCTGCAAATAGTGTTTTGTTTTTTAGGGGGGCATGGCCATGCCTCCCATGATTAGGCTACACCCCCTATAGTAATGGGACCTGGACCAGTTCTCTACGGTCCAACATATACCACTATTATTGTATGACTCTTTTCAATGTTGTCTCATTCATGTCAAGCCAAAACAAATTAAATTTTGTTTTAGCTTATATGGAGCATAGAATTGCAAGATATACTGTAGATAAAACAATATGTAAAACTCATTGGACTAGGGAATGCTTCTTTCTGTAGATCTGTACATTTATAAAGGGGCCTGTAAGATCATTCATTTTTGCTAAGCCTCTTGATGACCAAGATCGAGACAGGATCGAGTAGTAGATGATCACCAATAAAGATCATGAGGATCAGGGATGCTATTAAAACTTGAACATAATTTCCAAAGTCTGCACATGAAATGTATATAATTAAGTTTACATATCATTCTGTGGCATGATTTTGGCAGTGATGTCAACAGTCATAGACCATGACATCATTACCGGTGGGTCCGGAGGAGTTGTAGGAGACACGTTCTGCACATGAATGGATCTCCTCTGAAATTATCAGGGGACGTAGCATTAGACATTGTTGCATGGGGTGCGACCTTGTCATTGAAAGACAACTGGCTGCGGTCACATCCCATGCAACCAAGCCAGGTAAGTGGTTAAAAACAGAAACAATTTTATGTACAATACAGAAAGTATTGTAGTGCTTTCCATATAAAATGAGAGCATTCTAGTAACATCTATATATATATATATATATATATATATATATATATATATCACAATATGCATATTAATGATCTGTACAGCTTCTATATAATGCAGATAGCATATTAATATACATTGTAGTAAATTCTATTCAATACTGAAAACATCTTAATGACTTTAATACAATATGTGACTGGTATACAATACAGAGATAATCTTAATTAATACCATAGAGAACATTCTAGTTATCCCCATACACGAGGTTCTCAACTCCAGGCCTCTAATGCCTCCAAATGGTCATGTTTTGTTTTTGATTTCTTTAATCATGTACAGGTGAGTTATTCTATTTTACTAGATCAGTAATTATCTATTATATTTGTATTTTCACTTTTCTATTCTATATATGCAGCCACAGCTGCTCTTGCCTTTCTTATTTCACACTTCACTTTTTTCATTAGAGTGATGCCCTGGGGTGGGAAAACTTGAGGGTGGAGGTAGAGAACCACTGCTCTATACAAACATTCTAGTAATCTCTATACAATACAGATATCCTTTTTGTGACCTTTAATCAATATACAATACATATTATGAACTAATATTCAATGCTAAACCTGTTCTGAAGGCTAGTATATAATGCAGTCTCCATATCTCTTGTGGTTTTCAGAATTGAGGTACCCAAGTCTTTGATGTTTTATGTAAAGTATGTATAGCAAAGCCACCAAAGAACTTAAAAGCATACAGACAAAAACATGTACACAATGATGACATAAGCCTAGGTCTAATATACCAGGCATAATCTCAGATAAACATTTTTATAGTCATGGTACCCAAGGCTGGCCTTGACCAATTTGGTGCCATAGGCAACATGTTATCTTAAATTGCAGACAATTCGACAACCAAGTTACGCTCACACAGAAACTATTACATAGATTTAAGTCTTTGAGATTTCAGATACCCACAGTTCACACAATTATGCCACAAATTGTTGCACAACCTAATTCACCTTATTATGTAACAAATTGATGCCCCAGTTATCATATTTATTCCACAGATTACCTCCCCAAATGTACATGATAATGCTACACATAGCTGGCAATAGTTCACAATAATTTCTACATATTAATGCCCCATCTCCTCACTGGCAGCTGGCACTGACATAGTCATGCTGCTGGTACAGGTCATGTGGTCTGCTGGTGACTCTGCTGTGGTGGAGAGATGCACGGAAGATGTGCCAGAAGGCATGGCATCTCACAACAGTGGCCATACAGTGAATGATTTCTTTCACATGACATTGTAGAAAAAAGCACTCACTGTAGTGTCTCTGATGAGGGGTCATGCCTGCTGGTGGCTCTTCCTGTCAATGTGTGCTGAGTAGCATAGGTTCAGGTCACTGTGCCTACCCGGTGCCATGCTGGAGCAATGGCAACCTAGACAATTGCCTATATGGCTTAGCCCCAGAGCAAGCGCTAATATTACTTTTAAAATATGCATCATCAGGTCGTGTGTCAAAAAAGACTGGAGGGGTAAAACACTTTTATATTCATATATTTAATGCAACTTAGTTTCAATAAATTCTTTAATGTCTTATAATGCAGAAATAATAACTGTGATGACTTGGGGTAGTTGGCTTGGTAGAGGGGTGAATTTGTGCAGTGTCTAAGGTGCTTAATCAGGATCCAACACAGCTTTTAGGAAAATAAACGGAAATGGTGTCTTAGAGTCAAAGTCCCAGTCCTGTCTCTGACAGGTATTCTCATAGGCTCCTGCCTGGTTTTGGCTACCACAGATGCTTACAGATACAGCCTCACAATATGGCCTGCTTGCAGTCTCACACTCTGTTCTATGCAGAGTAACATACACAGTCTTTGGAGAATTTTGGGGTTCTCCCTACCTCCTGTAGGTCTGAACCAGGCTTCGTAGCCACCAGTAGCTTCCCAGCCCACAGTGGACTGCAGTCCCACCTGGACTGGACACACAGTCTCCAGCCTGTCCTGACTGCAGACTCTTGCAGACTGACTATCTCTCACTACAGCCATTAGGCATGGCCACACCTGGCTTTTCTCCTCTATGTGGGCGGAATACACCTGCTCCACTCAGAAGACCTGTGTCAGTAATGCAATTTGTCTTCATACTGCCACATAACATTATTCATTTTAATAATAACAACAACATTTATTGCTGAGGCTTCGTTAGCTATGAAAACTATTTCAATACAAAATATTGAAGTGGTGTGAAGTAATTTGAGAAGATGTAGACTGTCTAAAGCAAAGGCATTTAAGATTACATTTTATTTACACTTTATTAGTTTAAATTGTGGCCAATGGCCAGTAAGTGGTCATGAAATTTATGTCATGTCTTGTGAATCATGATTGATATTTTCACTTGGAAGATGATATAATATATACCAATAATTCTCTGCCAGCAGTTGGAAGAGAAGCGACTAAGATAAACTGCTTCCACACTGAGGAACAAAAGTATTCATATTTCATACCATAGATATATTACAATATGCATCAGAAAAACCACTATGAGTACATCATATGGCAGTTCTTTATATTGGAATGGAAATAAAAGCCTTAGCAGTCCTGATTGAAGGAATTTGCTGGCCACAAATGAGCAGCTCTGTGCTGCCAATGAGAAAACAACATTGGGTAGGTGAATCATATTTACTACACAAGCTCATTTCGCAGCCAACCTATACTTTACATTTAAAAAATAATAATTTCAGCATTCTAGGCTTTTTTATTTAAAATGGTTTGTTTTGGGCACTCAATACCCCTTTATATAGAAGTTATATTTTTATTAAACATTGTTTTTAACAGCCGTGTTCCCTTGGTAACTGAGAGACTCACAAGTGCATTGTTCAGTAACCTAAATGTACCAGTTCAAAATAATAATGCTACAACCACTTACCAGGATAGCATTATACAGATATACAGCTGGCTAATTTTATCAAGTGTTAGCATATTCTTTATTTATTGTTTTGTTTATTGTGTGGAACATCCTATAAAATATGTCTGTGCCCCAAAAAGTGAAGAAATGTGTTAATGTCATTACTTTTTTACTTTTTGAGCCATAACGTCCAGTTACTAAACTTTAACAGTAAATATTAACTTCCAAGCTAAAATAAAAATGTCGCTGAGCTCAGTAGTTCATTTATAATCACTTTGACTTATCAAAGTCTTATAAATACTAAAAACATATTGTTGATATAAAGCATTATAGTTCCATTAATTTAGAAAACAAAACCCAAAAACCCAACTTGATGTACTGTATGCAATAACTTAACTGTGATTTAGTCTATGTTTTGTTTTAGAAATTCTATTCCTGCCACTGGTTAATCTGTTGCTATGGGATGAAATTATCAAGCATTTATTTTTAAAAGACAACGCTTTATTGAGTGACATTTGTCCATTTTCTGATGTTAAATATACTGTAACACACATTTACATGTTTATATGTTAAATATAATTGTTATATTAAATAATATAATAATTTATAGGAAATTAATTTTAAAAATACAACAATGGCAATAAGTTTGAGGCTTTAGGATTGATACTGTCATCCACAGATACCAAGGACTGAAAATTACATACAGGACGGGATGCATCAAAGTGAAAAATATGGTCAAACCCCCCGAAAATGCAGTTTGTGGAGGTTTAAGCAAATTTTCCATATGCACCAAGCTTGTACTCAATAGGCAATGCATCTATAGATGTTGTTGCCTAATAGAAATCTATGGGCTTCTTATCAGGAAACTTTGCAGAGAGGGAACCAAAAGGATCCCTCACAGGGTCAGGAAACTTCGCAGAGAGGGAACCAATAGGATCCCTCATAGGGTCCCACAAGGCTCGTGCATATGCTGGCCGAAGGCTGCACATGAGCAGAGGGTCTCCTGTGCCATAAACACGGAAGTCCTGACACCGCAAATGACAGCTCTTATCGAAAGAGCTGTCCTTTACTTAAATGATCATGCATACAGCATTACTAAACTAAAAGTATGCATGTGATCATTGGTGGGCTTCATCGCATCCAAAATGGGATACTTAATGTATCCTGCCCAGAATATTTTGTCTGGACAGTAGACTGCCGCATGTCACCAGTCATCATTGGCTGCCACTGATCAAAAATGATTTTTTTTAAGGAAGTCTTTCTGTTTTCCCATCTACACACATTAAATGTTTGAACAAGTTTTTTTTGTGTGTATTATAATGAATTGGTCTCCTTAATAAAATATGTTTATAGAGTATTTATGATGTTAATTATTAGCTCAATAGATGTTGATTTTCTTTCTTGTTACATTTATGTATTATTACAGCGGTTCTCAAAGTCGGTCCTCAGGACCCCACACAGGTCACATTTTCCAAGTCACCTAGTTTGTGCACAGATATATTCATTACTCACTGACAAAATCATAACTAGACATTTTGGTGCATTGCCCCCCCCCCATATTTTAAATAGGGACAGTGGGCCTGATTCAGACCCGCTCGCAAGCGCACAGCACTCGCAAGCGGGTCGATGGTCCCCCTCTGCGCATGCGCCACCTCCGGTATGCGCATTTGCGAGACCTGTCTAGCGACAGCAGCTTCGTTGCTACGGGTCTCACTACAAGACGGGGCGGCTGTCGATGTTGATTGACAGCTCACTCAATTTTGTAGGCGGGGAGGGGGGGTGGCTGTTTGTGGGCGGCCCTACTGACATCACTCATGATGTCAGTAGTGGACTTCCTGCTCTATTAGAGCAGGGAGTCCACTTGGGCTTACGAGAGCTGAGACCCTACCACAATCACGACGGGCACCAGGCCGCTCGCAAAAGCTGTGGGTGGTCACCCACAGCTTTGCGAGCGGCCTGGTAAAGAAAAAAAAAATCCCCGCCCTTATTCAGAGCGAGCGCTCGCCAGCAGCGAGCGGCTCTGAATCAGGCCCAGTGTGCGCAGGAAGACTCACAGCCAGAAAAGGACATGCTCTCACAGGGAATACTTGGGTACCACTGATATTTATAATGATTCTGTATTAGGAATAAATATGAATTTTAGAATAAAACACTAATAAAACACTAGTCATGCTGCTAGATCAGGCTTAGGTAATCTGTTGCAGCTGAGCAAAAGGTTTTTTTTTTTATTGTTCCTTATTGATTTGACAGTTGATATTTTTTCTCCCCCTCCCCTCCATGGCAGGTTCTAACTGCTCTGTAGCTGCCAACCTTTAACGAAGGTGAGTCACGACAGTGTCAGCACTCACCACCCGGTATCTGTGAGCTCATCCTGGCTGTCTCCCACACACTGCAGACTGCACACATGGATACAGTAGTGACAGAGCACCCTGTTGCACTTGCCACTACCAGGAAATTACTCCTTGGTCAGCTATTTAGCATTGCACTGCACTGAGGGAGAAACATCATGACATCTCTCCAAACTCTCTGTTCGTGAGACTGAGCTGGGGGGCAGAGCTCCGGATATTGCAGGGTGCAGAGAAGCCAGGCACACTGCTGTTATGAGCATTGCAGCGGGCACCCGGGAGATGGAGATCATTGCGGAGGCTGGTTCCACCCCAGATCATCGTCCGCACCGCTCTAGCTATGGCCCTGCTCACTGACTTTTTTTAAAATTTACAAGTGGAGTTAATTATTTCACTTGTGATTCTGTGAGGAGACCTGAAAAGCAAGCACTGTTTGGGGTCCTGAGGACCGAGTTTGAGAACCTATGCATTATTACATTACCTTGCAGTCTACTGTATGTTTTGGTTGTGCAGAGAGAAAGTTCCGTCTTAGTTAATGTGCATTGTTTTTCTGTAAATAAAGACTTTTATTACGTTGAAAAGTTAGAACGTTAGTGATTACAAGACAAGTTAGAATGTCAAACCAATCCTGATACTGCCATTTTCTGTTGTTTATGTTGCCTCTATTGAGTGACTATGGTTTAGTGAATTGACTTGTCAAGCTAAAGGTCAGTGAAAGCAGTTTTAATAAAATGCATAAGTATGAATTGCATGTACATTTTATGCCCCAGTCACGGGTAGGAAGAAAGTACATCATGAATTCCATTTATATTACCATTTAATATTTTGTTCTCCTTTTAACTAAATGTCACAAGATCAAGGAACCCTTTGCCGTTATTTTCTTGCTCAGGTACAGTAGTCAGATCATTCACCATTATATATTTAAATATAATAACAGATATTTCAGGTTTGTGCTGAAACACAAATACTGTATTTCATTTCTTCATATAGACTGTACAGTTATTTATGCGTAGAATAAGATTAAAATAAAATGTATTTCAGGGCACAATTTATTCTGCAGTGTGTGCTTCTTGCTAAAATGATTGTGTTAAACTATTTTCCAGTAACATACAGTTTAATTGATACATAAAGGAATCAAATCAGGTGTATCCATAATCCATTTACACTGTTAAAATGTTCCCTAATTGATAATTAGATACAGTAGTTTGCAAATTACTGTTATTAATTGATCTGCTGCCCTCTTGTGGAAAAATAATAAGATACATTTTTATGTTTTGTTCTAATCTATGTAATTGTAATATACAGATTTCAGCTTACGTGAATCAGTTTTAGTTTGACTGATAGTAATCATTCTTCTAACTTACCTAAACATTAAAATAATACTTGGCAAGCAGCCACAGCTCCTCTTTATTTTTTATTGTGTTCCAACAATGTAAGTGCACTCTGCAAACAATTATTTTAATATTAAATGCCAAAAGAAGCTGACACATTAAATGTTGTATTTCAGTCATAATGCAGCTGAAAAATTTAAAGAAAAAGTTCGTTATTATTGAAAAATATAATAAATAAGTAGTAATAAGACAAAATGTGTGTGTGTCTATCCTTTATGCAAGGCCAGAGTTTTGTACCCACCAAATTTGGCATGGTGGTTTCTAGCTTGAAGTTTGTCATGGCCATGGAGGTCTACATGGTGCCTACCAAGTAGGCCATGGAGTCTCTCATTTGAAATTTTGGTTTAGGTAAGTTCACTCAGGATGTCTTCTAGTGCCTAAAACTGCACTGATCTGAAGGTACAGGCTGATAGGTATCAGTGGGGGGCAGGCAGAGCTCCAATGGAAGAGCAGTGAGTTGGAGGATCAACTGTCACACTGTACCTGCACTGACAGTTACTAATTTCCACTAAGCACATTTTCATATGCCATGGTCTCCAACAGGGCCGTAGCTAGGGTAGTACAACCTGTGCCACTGCACAGGGCACCACAGGGCATGGGGGTGCTGTTCGAGCCTTTCAATTTTCTGTTTATAATCATTCTCACTTGTAGCTTCCTCTTATTTTATCCCCAGCATCTCCTGGCCTCCCCATCTTGTCCCTGGCCCTTCCCCCTTGAAAAATAGGGGGATGCCAATGCTCTTTCTGGAACAAGGCACCAAAAAGCCTAGTTACGGCACTGTTCTCCAATGTTGGTCTGCACTGAAGTGTCTTCTGAAGCTGCAGTGATTTGGGAACTATACTGATTTCTGTCCTGTAAGTCACTCTGTTCCTGATATACCCCATTGCAAACAGTTAGAGGATATGCTGTCTGCACTGTCATTTACTCCTAAATTGCATTATTATCCTGGTGTGAATTACTTCTGTAATTAGTCAATCACATTCAAACTAAGTATGGAATGGGGTATAGGTGAGGACAATGTAAAAAATGAAGGCTGCATAAGTAATTCAAGGTCCATTCTTCAACCTGGGTAATGCAGTGTATCCCAGCTAGTTACATATAACCAAATAGTACTGAACAGTGTCTATAAACATTAGTCACACACAATTATTGTAATACACTGAAGTGCCAAAAGTCATGGGAAAATAGCTGTAATGGTAATGGTAGGTGTTGCCACCATACTGTGACATCTTGTAAATGCCTAGACATGCATCAGTTTAATCTGACATCTTGTAAGTCTGTTTTGATACCGGCTTAGCTGCTCATGGCAAGGTGACGTGAATTATTGGAGTTCAAACGTGGCATAATAGTGGGTGCCCGTTGAGTGGGACATTGCATTTCTGAAGTTCTGCGGACATTCAACATTTTTCAATCTATGATGTCACGTGTGTACCAGGAATACTTCATGGAAGTAATCCATGACCACCCTCCATGGACAGCTTAGTTGTCATCCACGAATGCTTAATGATAGTGACCAGCGGCATCTTGCCAGAATTGTCCATGGTAACATACAAGCGATCCTGGCTCAATTCACATCCACAGTCAACGCAGGATGTACCAGACACATATACAGAAGGCCAGTGCAGCATTCCTTAGCTTCCATGGGATATGGGAGCAGAAGACCTACCTGAGTGCCCCTGTAAACACTATGACATCGGACACAATGCCTCACCTGGGCTTGTAACATTGCAAATTAGACCCTGGAGGACTGGCAACATGTGTCTTTGTCTGATGAGTCATGGTTCCAGTTGTTTTGGGCTGATGGTAGGGTTCGTGTGTGGCACAGACCCCATGAGGCCATGGACGCCAGTTGCTAAAAAGGCACCATGCAGGCTGGTGGTGGTTCCATAATGGTGTGGGGTATTTTCATGTGGCACGGGTTGAGTCCGCTGGTCTACCTGAATATGTCATTGACCAGTAACTGCTTTGTTGCATTGCTTGATGACCATCTGCAGCCCTTCATGGACTTCATGTACCCCCTACAATGATTGAATATTCCAGCAGGAAAATGCACCATGTCGTCGGCCCAATGTTGTGCAGAATCGGTTTGGGGAGTATTTTGGAGAGTTCTGATGAATGGTGTGGCTACTACATTTCCCAAATTGAACCCAATTGGGCATTTATGGCATGTGGTGGAGAAGTCCATTCGCACACAAAATCCTGCACATACCAAGGAGCTGTGGGAAGCTATCCAGTTGGCATGGGTCAACATCTCTCCAGAGATCTTCTGTCCACTTGTGGAATCGATGCCACGTTGAGTTGCTGCACTTTGCTGGGCTAGAGGCAGTCCTACATGACAGTAGACATTTATCCCATGACTTTTGGCACTTCAGTGTACATTGTTCTAATTAAAAATTAAAAAATAACAAGAGAAGATCACTTTAGCACTTTAGAATATGAGGGTCCTCATAAATATAATTACAACGATTATGTGTGATAGTAAATATTGGGTTCTGTGCCAATAATAAGGCAAAACTATAACAAGGCAGAACGTAATTTTCCCCACAGAAATATTGTCAACCGCATATGTCATTGCAGTATGATATTTCAATCATTGTTAAAAGTATTGCGAAAATCATTAGCATCAATACTCAAATAACTTTTGGGGAACCTACAGTAGACAGTAACCTAGGGTTCCAATGTTTATTGGGTGCTTAAGACATTGGATGAGTGACATCATGTCACTGATCCAGTGTTTCTCATGCTTGCCAACTCTCCCACAATTTCCATGAGTGTCAATGTGTACAAGGAAAAGGGGAGAGGAATATCCTAAGCACTGGTTGGACTGCTAACAAAATCAGGTGTGGTAGGTATGTTCCAAGGTAAGTTCTATATGTGGATCAAATCCTGTAAGATCTCTTTATGGAGGTGCACCCATGAGAGTAAAATATATATGAGAGGGGAGAAAGAAGGAAAGGTACTCTCTTTTTGTGGGACACTTGTGCCCCACAAAGAGAGAGTACCTTTCCTTCTTTCTCCCCTCTCAATTTCCACGAGTGGTCAGAATTTTGGGGGCTCTCCTTGACTCTTAAAAATGCGACTTGCAGAGCACATCTACAATATTCGCAAGGGGCTGGAGACCCATACTGTGTAGGCCCATTTTAAAAGGCATCATGGTGCTAAGGAGTGCTATATATAAAAAATGTCTGGGGTATTCAGCAAAAGCAACCAAAATGGCGAACAAGGGATTTGGACAGGAGGCTTTCTCAGTCTAAAATGAGGTGAATCCATCAGTTGGGGATCTTGTGCCCAAGAGGCTCAACGGGGAGTTTGAAATTAAATGTTTCTTAACATAAGCGGTCGCCCTTCTTCTTTCCATATTAGATTACATTAATTTACCTTGCTGCACTTTATCCGCATTTGCACACTCTGCAAAATTTTACTACTTTTCTGGTATCTGCACATTTGATTAAATATATTTAATTATGACCTATTTGTTTTTATTTTATATTTCTCCGCGTTTTTTGGGTTTTATGGACATTTATGAGGACTTTTTATGGACTAGAAGTATTTATGTACTGACTACTATTATGGAGAAGAAAACAGATTTTTTTTTTAATCCAAAAACTGGTCCTCCCTTTACTATGGACCACTTCCTGGAGATTGGCACGCATGTGAAATACATAAGTATTCTTTTCCGGGTTCTGGAACGCATGTGGATGGTATCAGCAGCCTTTTCTGATTGTTGGAATGCATCTGGAATGCAAACGTAATTTCCACATCTGGCTTCTGGTTATCATACGCGGGAGCGATGGATACATGATGCTGGCTAGCAGTGATTAATTACAGATGTATTTAGTACTTGGGAGGGGTGTATTAGGCTGTACATGGGAGCCAGAATTTATGTTTCTGAGGAAGAACCAATCAGTCAGAAACGCGTTAAGCTATGGCCTCTGTGTACTACTAAGACTCCAGTGACCAGACTCTGGTTAGCGGTGTGGACCTGTATGTGGACCTTGTTTTACCTGTGCAGATAACACAAGTGGTGTTCTATCAGGCACTTTTGGAATTGTACATATTCTCATCTCTATAAATATACTTATCTTGTCTACTGTGTTATTTTGGGTAATTTTTGGGTGTACAGTATTTACCCTTTTTACACCTACAAAGATGCACATCTGGTTTAATTGCGCACCATAATCTGCTGTTATACTGTGAGTGTAATGCTTGTCTATAAGATGAGTTAGTAAGATGAGCTTTAACCTCCCCTTCCCCAAGGTAAGCAGCAGGGATTGTGGTGCAATGCGAGGGTGACTCCCCCAAGGCTAATGCTGGCCCTGATCAGGAGAGTTGTTGATATAATCAAAATTATTATATAAAGATAAATATTGTATTCTGGCATTTTAAAGAGAAAGTGAATTCAGTTTTCATTCTCCACCTAGATAATCTTAATTCTCTTTGTGTAAGGAACAAAATGAAATGAGACATGAAATAATTTAAAATGGTGTCTCTAATGAAGGTTTGGCTTGAGTTATCAGAAGAAATCCATTATGTGGTCCGTAGAGGGCGCAAGAAATTTCCCCTTGTAGTTAAATGTACTTGCAGTCCCCTATTATAGTTTCACTATGTGTATAAACCCAGAGACTGATATATAACCAGATGAAGATGAATAAAATGTTAAATATCCACAGCAGATGTGAAAATAAGGTAATACAGAACCTTTGGGGGCTGAACAGTACAAAAAGGAAAACTCAGGATACAGGTCACAGTCACAGAATATAAATGTAGATGCAATTCATCAGTGATTAGACAGATGATCAAGTCCCAGTTTAGTGAATATCACAGGCAGACTGCATGTGAATAAGTCCAAAGCTTTGGCAGAGACCAATAGCAAATACAGTATACAGTATATACATATGGATACGACTAAAGCATAGAGATGATCAGGGTCCCAGAACAACAGACACATAATGAATATATACTGACATGATATCAGCAGTGACAGGCAGATGATCAGAGTCCCAAAACAGCAGACACAGAATGTATATATACTGACATATTTTTAGCAGTGGCAGACAGATGTTCAGAGTTTCAATTTATAGCAAATATCACAGGCAGGCTGCATACGGATTAATCCACAAACTTCAGAAGCAGATCCCAGGCATGGCAAAACACAGGCAGATAAGAACAAAGACCAATCAAGCACTGTCTCAAACAGGGGCATTAAGTTGGGTGCAACTGATCAGGAAGATTAATTCTCTACAGCACAAAAGAGGCTGATTCCAGGCTGAGCGCTCGCAAGCGGGTCGATGTTGGCCCAATGCGCATGCGCACGACGGACCCGGCTCCATCGTGCGCATGCGCGAGACCCGAATAGCGACGGGCAAGCCGTCGCTATGGGTCTCGCTACAAAGGGGGCGTGCTGTCGATGGTGAGTGACAGCATACCCCCTTTGGTGGGTGTGCCGGGGGCGTGGCTGGCCAGACGGAAGCGTTCCCATGGGAATGCCTACCGTATGGGGCCGGCCCCACTGACATCACAAGTGATGGAGCGCTTTCGGCTCTGATAGAGCCGAAAGCACTCCAGGGCTTGCGGCAACGAGACCCTACCACAAGGGTCTCATCGCAAGCCCGATGGTCGCTATGGTCTTGACCATCGCGAATATCTTCCTGGCCGCTCGTTATAGCTGTGGGTGGTCACCCACAGCTATACGAGCGGCCAGGAGGCCGCTCTGAAAATTCAGAAGGATGGCCCTGATTGAGAGCGAGCGCTCTGTCAGAGCGTCCGGCTCTGAATCAGGGCCAGAGTACTTACTGTACTGTAGACGGATGATATGCATAGTGCTATAATAGCCTAAAACAAATCAAGCATTAGAGTGTTCATAGCGTGAATATGTTTAAGTTTAAAGTTGTAGGGACTGAGCTATCATCTAGGCAATAAATACACATCTAGGCTGTGTATTACTGAACCGAATATTATGAATTAAATGCTTGCCATGTTTATGATTAACTAACTCACTAAATGTGTCCACTGACCTTGGATTTATTTGTCTACAGCAGGCTACCATGTTAGGATTGAGTTACATCTCAAATAAACAAACTGACAGTGACTGACAGCTGGGCAGACTGTAGATTGGATAATTCATCAACAATGATGGGTTCAGTGATGTCACAGCACCTTGGTTTCAGCTTGACCTGTATCAGATCCCATCAGAACATATCTTAAAGATGTTGGAGGAATTACATGGAATTAACAAAACGGTAACATACAATCAATGCAATCCCCTAGCAAAATTTTAAGTTATTTTGGGCAGTGACGATAAGGTTCCCAGCACTGCTCCTTTTAGCATAAGCTGGGGTTGCAACATGCAGGGTGCAGCTCACATGAGAAGTCACTTTATAATCATTTTAGTAGCAGATTGGGTCAGTATAGTGGCTGAGCAGGCATTGCTTGGTTCCCCCACACATGGGCCACATGGACATTAGACCCATTTGAATGAGTTACAGAGCTGCATTAGAATTTCAGGTTAACACTGAATAATGTATTTTACCTTTATGGTTCATAAAGGTAAAAAAAAATAATTTTAGGGTCTAATGGTTTTTTTTTTAATCAACAGCACATAGTAGCAGAGGAAGCACTGGCCAGAGTGTATTAGTAGTAATTTTGTTTACCCCACAGTTGTTAAAGAGGAAGGGAACAGAAGAGATGGGAGCATCGGTGGAAGCGCCTTCATTAAAGATGCATAACTGGCCACGAGCAGCGTACTGCCATATAAGGCAACATGCACCCATTTTGTTTTTCATAGGGCTCCTGTGCAGATGTTGTGCCCATTGAACCCTCTTCCTCCGCCACCACCAGGCGGTGATTATTTCCTGGTGTTCCTCCTGCACTGGGTACTCAGTTATTGGCTTCTCTCCCTGCTCCCCTCATTCTTGAACCCATTTATTAGCAATATGTATTCTTTCCCTCCTCCCAGTGTCTATGTTTCTATCACCCCCATTGTGTCTCTATCTTCCATCTGTGTATGACCATTCCCCCCCTCTTATTTATACTGTTAACTACTTAATATATCAATAAATTCCCCTTTTAACTATTATCTCCACCACATATTTTTCATGCTGCAAAGAATTCCAGTGCTTGGCCCCAATAGAAAAATGCCATTTCCACATGGCAAGACCCTATGGTAGCCTATAGTAGCCTATCTTTCTTCCCTTTATTGTGCATTGTCTATATTCTAATTTACATCAAAAGTTGATGAGAATCTTTATGATATATATGCTGCTTTGGAATGCTTATTCTTTGTGGATATAATTGAGCATTATGTGACTATTAATTCATGATATATGTGCATTATTTGAATACCCACTTATTTGGGGTGCTAATCTTCTTTTTGAATGCTTAATTATTTTTAGTTGCCACTGCATACTGTATGGTCAAGTCAGAGCTATTCTGTGTATAATATTTTATTATGTGATATGGAAGCATCAAAGCCATGAGTGGAGAATTAACTATGTCCTTTCATATGCCTTACCCTATTTATTGAGACTATTATAGTTGTTACAATTATTTATTTATTCAGGTGTTTTATATGATTATTATATGTTTATTATTATAATTATTATTATTATTATTATTATTAGTTATGAGTGAGCTGTTATCTATATTTCTTTATATTACATTGCTATCTTTGAATTTTTATTTGATACTTATTAAAAGTTAAGTTTTAAATACTATTTACTGAAGAGTGCTCCAACCAGGAGTTTAGATTTTGTAAATGTTTTTTTATCACCTCCTTTATGAGTATGTTCATACTCTAGTCCATGGTGCACTACCAACTATAATCAACTTACTTGGCTTGGTTATATATCCATTTTTGACTTATGTTGATTTCTTTAGCTGATGCGGAAACAATTTCTGTCCTGTGTAAGAATCAATATTTTGGTTTTCTTAAATAGTCTGGTGTAATCCATGCTGGTGATTAGTAGGTAATTACATGACACCTGGAGTAGGACAGACTCAGAAGAGCAGCACCTCTGGAAGCTTCAAGAACTGCAGCTCACACAAAAGGTCAGATGACCCCTGGTGTCAGGGAATGAAACTGCAGAGAATCAGTGTGCAGTTAAAGTTGTAGCCTGGCATCTCTAGTACACTGCAAGTGGTGTTTGCTGCATCTGTGAATACGATGCAAAATGCAAAGAAAAATATTGTGCTTCTCCTCTGGAAGTGTCTGAGTCATGTCAGACATCTCACACCATATGGCGTATTGATGCTAAGACACATCTGTAGGTCCTCATTGAAATATGACCCCCTCCCCCCAATGGCAAGAAATTCCAATTCTCTATAGTTCCCCCAGCAGCAAATCTCCTTGTGACATTAACCCCCCTCTTGAGGCTATATAGTAGATGCCCTCTCCCTTCCCCCTCATGCAGAGTACAGCGGAGTGGGTCTCATACTAATAACTTGAACAGAAGTTACCCTCTTCTCACTTTTGATTCTGGTGCATGCTGTTCACACTGCATTCTGAGGTGCTAATGTCAACAGTCAAGAGTACTACAGTACATCAATTTCGGGGGACTGGACTGGTGCATGCAGGAAGAAATCAGTTCTGCACATTTCCTCTTTGATACCTGAAGGATGGAGTAGGACAGCAAAATCACATAGGATGACTGGCATCACTAGGCGGCTGAGGGCTGCACCAGGTGACACCATCCAAGGGGGTGACACCAAAATAGCAGAGCTGCCCTGCTATTTTGGTGGCACCGGAGCACTGGGTAAGCCCACTATGTGCCGAGAACAGGGGGTGTGATATGCAGTCATGCTCCCAAGATTGGCACACATAGGGGGTGTGGCTTCACAGAGCGAGGCCACGCCCCTTACATGCGCACCTTCTGCATGCAAAACAATTCCTACCAGTCGCACCGGGTGTCACCTAAGTAAGTGATGCCGCTGCATAGGATTTAACCGTGTTAGGGAAAGCACATGACATTTAAATGTTTAAGAGATAGTTGCTCTTGCACTATGTGCTCTCTACTCAACCCTGGTCTAAAATATTACAGACCTTGGGGGCAGCAACCAGTTTGTGCACTGTAGTTGTCTGAATACTGCCGTCCTTACATGATTACCTGTCCAACAGTCCTCTGATGTTTATTTTTTTTCTCGTGAACTTGTCTTTCCTGAGGAACACTTCATTTGTTAGGTTTTGCACTCTGGGCCACATTACCTTACAGCATACTCTACGTGTCAAATTAGAAATTGAAACACAGAAACTATACATTGTGTGTGTTTTATACAACATTTATATGTTAGCTGAAGGGCAGAATAAGTCAACAAATTATTAATTATATATTCTGTTCACTTTTTTTTCTTACTCTTTAATCTGTTTGTTGGTTTTACTGTGTGTTAGTATTTCAACAATAAAAGCCCTGTTTGAAGCTTTTTCATCATAAATATTTCAGTGATTAGTTTTTGAAGACTATTTATTCTTCTTCACTTTCCTTAGTTTTTAATTACCCA
Organism: Taudactylus pleione; assembly: GCA_031769625.1. NCBI lineage: Eukaryota > Metazoa > Chordata > Amphibia > Anura > Myobatrachidae > Taudactylus > Taudactylus pleione. Next base: position 2,144,422 of record JAUIMM010000636.1, read on the forward strand.
TGTCAAATTACCTCTTGATTTTAGATTCTTCTTTGTGATAATAATTTAATAACCTTTACAGTAATCGCTGTAACTAAATTGTGCATAACTTTTCTAGACCTCTCAAGCTTTGAAGAGGTTAATGAGTGTTTTGTATGTTATTTCAAGTCATTTTAAATGCTAAATTTATTAATCACACCCAGCAAGTGCTCTTAGACTCTCTTTTGACAAAACATGAATTATTTGTGGTGGTATTTACATTATGTCATTTTTATGCATTTATGTTTAAGTGATTAACGAAAGAATTTGCCAAATAGCTTGAGTATTCATTACGCTTACATTTATCAACTCGAAATGTCTTTCCAAAGGCAGACAGAGAAGATTATACAAAGTGACATAATTAACTATGAAAATTAAAGTTAAAGGACATGTTTACCTCACCCAAAGTAGCAGAGCCACAGTCATTCCAACATGGCAAATATGGGAATTCCACCGAGGTAATTATATGTGGTGGAGTTTTTATTTTAATGGTGAGATGGTTCCCTCCATTCCTTCATGACTTTACCTGATATATTTAGGGGGGGGAGACAATATTTGAATTCAAATACACTTTTAATATTTTTTTTCTTACATTTACACAATTAGAGCAAGCTCATTCATGAGCATTACATACAATCACCTGGATCTTTCAAGTATAGAGCATCTTTTATGTGTACTATATTGTAAACCATAATTGTTGGTATGTTTGTATATTTGAGTGGCGCATTTCTTATCTTACTTTAGCTTTTGCATTTTTTTCAGTTATTCTGTTTTTTTACTTGGAGAGATGATGATTAGTTTGAGTAATCTCTTTCTTGCTAGCACTAAAGAATCCATTGTAAATAAAACATTTGCTTCAATTAGATCCATTTTACATAAAATGATTAACTGAAAATAATGACAAAAAGGACATGCTGCACCTGAGGTAAGCATATGTGAAAACTTTCTAATATTTTTTTTCCATGTATCAAAAAATAACAAATTCATCAGTATAAATAGAAAAGCATGCAAAGAAATTAAAGTGTATTAAAATAGATATGTTTACTCTAATTTTCTTGATGTATCTTTATCTTACTCCATTTATTCAGTTTATTGTCTTAAAATGATTTCCTTCTGCAAAGATTGCTTCAAGACCATCCTTATGTCTTGCTAATAAAGTTAAGCCCTAGAGAATACGAATTGTAACATTCCTACTGTATATTATAGAAGAATCAGTTTACAACCCTCATCCTTGTTTTGCAGATATTTGATTTATTCCCTCATCATATAGCACCCTATGATGCACAAGTAGGCAATATAGATATAATGTGTATGCACTATAGAAATAATTGTTAATAAATAATATATTGGTACATTGAGGATACAAGGTTCAAGCTAGCGATTTGGAAACCAAACAATCATTAGTTTTGATCACACAAGTCACACATCTGAATAAACCAAACTGGTGAGCTATTATACGAAGAACAACATTGTAGTTTTTATATACCGGGTTTAGAGGACAAATGACACACGCCTTGTACAGTACTATCAGAAAGCCCTCCTTCTGAAACTATGCCCTAATGACATTCCATAATGCAGAACACACTTATACTTGGCTTATTATGTAAATGATTTTCTAACACTATAGCTGGCATTAAAGCTCCAGTATTAAGTGCAAAAGTGCAGTACATTGGCTATAAGTCAAATATACAAAAGACACACAGATGAGGCTCATTTCTGATCTGGAAAAGGAGATATAATGGCAGCAATTTGGCTCTGCTAACCTCTCCCTAATAGGAGTGAGGACATAACATTATTTTTGAATGCAAACAAAGAGGGGTTCCGCCTGTCAGCACTTCACTCATTTTGATTCTGCTAGTTATACTGTAAATGTAATATTATAAATTTATGATTTTTGTTTCTGAAAAGTGCAGTTGTGGTAGATATACTCATAATTAATATAGTAACCAAACATGCACAGGATTTGTACTGTATGACTTTGTTCATTATTGTAAATTGAATTAAGAACTTTATTACAAATATATATTTTTTCCTTTTACTGTTACATATTTTATATGGAGTACTGTATGTCATTGCACACAAAAACCCATTTAATGAAACATGCATTATTCACATAAAGAGATGTGACACAAGATTTTCATTTAACTCTGAAACATGCTGTCAACATATAGGGGTCTATTCAACATGTTGTTTATCGGGATCTGAACGGAGCTTGATGAATGTTGTCCCCATATTAGTGTATGAATAAACTCTATATTATTCATACAATGAAAGATACTAGTAAATGTGATTTAACATGTAATCTTTGAAAAATAGGAATAATAATAAAAATAAAAATAATGTAAGATATTTCATTGAAGTAATATATTTTTTTTAAATGCAGATATTTAGAAAATGAAAGATTTGTGTGTATTTCATTAGGTTTCAAAGTTTTGTGCTTTTCAGAGCTTATTATCATAAATTTAGTTTTATAATTCTTTTTGTTTGCATATCTGTTCAGGTGCATGTATTTTACAACTTGACTTGTAGGAAAATGGGTAGTGTACAATGCACAGAATAATACATTTATGTTTCTGATTAATCTAATCTAATAATTATTCTGACTATACTGTTGGAAATGTTGTGGGCACGTTTTCCAATTTGCTTAATAAGCATAATGTGGGTTTAGCAGATCGCAAGCAATAGATAAAAAAAATGTGACTACTACTAGTTGAAGTATTACTGAATGTTACTAATTTTTAATACCATTACGTTGTGTGTTGGAGTCAGTCTTTGTTGATTTTAATTCATTTAATCGCTAAGGGGTCAAATTGAATGAATATTGCGTGACAAATGTGCTAGAGCAAGCAGCAAAAAACTGGATGGGAGAACAACATACAGTGTATAAAGAAATAGCACAGCATAGCATTACAGGATGTAGTCGCAGGGGATGTACTAATAATTCCAGTGTGGGGGATGCCGATGCTGAAAATGCTGATGCTGTCATCCCTACACCCATCAGACTCCTAGCACTGGCATCCCAACTGCCGGTATCCCAATGGTAAGTAGTGGGGATAGGGGAAGGTTAAGATTAGGGTTAGAAGTTGGGGTTAGGCATAGGGAGACGGTTATGGTAATGCACTAGGAGGGGAGGGTTAGGTTTAGGCTGTGGGGAGGGGGGTAAGTTAAGGCACTGGGGGATGGGTTAGGTTTAGGGTGCAGGGAGGGAGGGTTAGGGGTAGGGTTATGACACCTGCCGACAGGTGTCGGTATCGTAACGCTGTTGGGATGCCGATGTCGGGATTCTGACCATCCTGCAACCAACCCGATCATTACATAACGAGCAAGCGCAAAACATGATCTAATATGTATGGTACCCTGAGAAAAGACACAAAAAGCAAATTAAAAAATCAACATAATATTGTGGAAGTGACTCATTTGCAAGGTAACAAAATGTGTTAGTCTCCCTCTTCCTACCTTCTTGTGGGGCTGTTTCTGAGTTGCACACAAGTCAGTTTTGTGAATTCCTTTTGCAATTTTTCATACTGTTCACATGTCCGAGTTGCATCTCCATTTGTGTCTAAATAAGTGAAACTGGGTGGCAACCGCAAATTCACATGTAGGCAAAGTGTTTCCGATGGACCCCTTGCACCGGGTTTAGGGAGTGTGCAAAATGATAGTGATGATATCTACTTTCACAAGTGGATTCATAGGGCACATATTCTGGTGCATCTCAGTGCGTGGTCAAAGAGCCACACTTATTTTTGTACTTGCTGCCGACTTGTGTGCACCAGGATCAGCCCCTGTGTGTTCACCTGGTGTAGCAGCAGCTACTGTAGAACAAGAGAATATTTCATTTGATTTACTCTGCAGTAATACTACTGTAAATAGCTTTACTGCTGCTTTCATGGTTCAGCCTATTAACAGGAGCATCTCAGCATTGTTATTCGCAGCAGTATACTCTTCCATAATAAAAGTTATTTCAAGCTTTAAAGGAATTCATAAAGATAATTGAACTTAACAATGATTATGATCAACAATAATCAACATCACATTCAGCAACAACTAGTCTACTAATGTATAGTAAAAGGGTGGAATGGAAGGCTATGGACAATGCAATCCCCTATAACTATTATCAGCTGTTGGATTTTACTCAACTGTATCTTTTATTAAGGTTCAATTATAATATTTATCTGGGACTGCTCTGCCAGTCTGGTTAATATGCATTCCAACTCCTAAAGAATAAGGAGATAAAGTAAGGGAAACACTGCCCTATGACTGGAGATTTAAGGGTTGATCAGCTCTAGTATTATATCCATTTGCTTGACACATCTTGTATGATTAGCTTTGTGCATTAATTGCAAGTGAATACACACAAATGATTGTGAACAATTTGTATGGTCAAACCTTACAGCTAGATAGGTGAACCGGGGTGGCAAGTGGCATTCTCATGTAGGCAGTGTTTTTGCTATGTCGCTTTTTCACACATGTGGGTCATGGAGACCACTTGTTATGTGCATATACTACACTTTTACACCTGCTACAGAGAAGGTACAAACCCTGGCGACTTGTCATATGCTTCTGATGCAGAAATGCTTGTATATGGCTTTACATATGTGCAGGAATTTTCTCAGTATTTTACACCCATTTTGCCAGTAACTAATTTGCCCCTTAGTCTAATGTAGGCCATACATCTAAGCGGCGACCCCCCAATGTTGATCGGGTGATAGGCATATTCTCTGGGAATTGACGGAAAAAACAAACATATTAAATATCCTGGTCTTGCCAATTTTGATCTATGGGCCTGAATCAGAGTTGAGAATAGAGAGAGATATCTCTCTCAACTGAAACCATGCTGCCCTGCAGGTGGGCCAGTTTTAAAATGTGCAGAGAGATTTAGATTTGGGAGGGAGGTGTCCAAACTGACATCTAAATTGTAGAGTAATAATAAAGCAGTGCAGTATTTGTGGGCTACATGCAAAAGCAGCCAGTATTTACCCCACATGTAAAAAAATTTATGTATTTACACCCCTTGCATTGCAATATGGTTTGTTCAGGTTCACAGTTAAGTGCTATCTCTCCCTCTCTATTCCCAACTCTGAATCAGGCCCTATTTTGGGTCAGAATCGGTGAATTGAGATGGCCCAATATGTTGGATTTTGCCAATCACCCAACCCAGGCATCAACAGAAGGGATAATTGCCCCTATTAATTTTTGTTGTATGGGGCCCTTAAGAGAAATGAAATACAAAGCATTATAAAATATTTAAATTTATAATGCAACTGCCCACTAAACAAGCTGCAGGCATGCTGAACATGTGCAAATAGCATGACATTTGTGCCTTCTTGTGGCTGGAGCAGCTGGTTGTGAAGGGAATGAACTGTCTAATGTAAACAGAATACAGTGATAGGATGTTCATGCAATTTTGAACAGATGCAGGCCTGTATACACACACACTCTATAGGGCTATCAGTAACCGTATTAATTGTGTTTGCATGAAGGCAAGTGCAAATACATGATGATGATGGAGGTGGTGGCCAGCAGACAGCTTCTGATTGGCTAATTGCAAAATAATCACTGAAGTTGATAGGTGTTTCTTCATTGATGTGCATATATAATTTGATTGAGTTTGTTTTCTTTTTATTTGTAAAAACAAAGAGAAGATTTGTTCTTTTTTTCAATTATAAAAACAAATTCATATTTCATTACTGAAATAAAAATGTGTTTAAAAATAGATGCTTATTAGAAGTTTATTTGATATACGCCTATCGAATTTGGCTCCTGTGCATCCCTTGCAGAAAGTTTCAGCGGCCATGTGCAAGTAACTAAAAAGTAAAAAAGGATCGACATGTCTGAAAAATGTAATGTAAATGATTGGATCATTTTAAATATCCCCCACAAATTCAATCAATAAAACCTCAATTTGCTTATGAGTGCAACCAGTTACAGTAAGAAGCCCCTGTGTCACATGTGGTCTATAAAGACAAAAGACCTCTCATTCAGTGCACAGAACAAGTTGCACTATCAGATTTGTGCAGCTGCAGTAAGTACATGATGGGGAAATTGTTACATTTATTAAAAAAAAATACAAATTATTTATTTCTGAAAGTAAAACTGTTCTGTTTGCTATAATTCTAATATTGCGTAATGAGAAATAAAACAATGTGCAAAACAGAAGGGAAAGAAAAACCACTGTCATGCATACAGCTTTTGTGACATTAGAAGCTACAAAAGTAACTTAGAGAAGTCATAAAGAGTAAGGAGTGGGGCACAGCCCAGCATCATTGAGCTACATAATTCAACAGCTCACATTGTTTAAACTGTAAATACATCGCCTAGAAAAATATTAAGCAAATCAAAACTGTGGAAAATTATTTAAACATATATAACACAAAAATTAACATATTTTCAGATGTCGCTCTTTAAATTATGAAAATAATCTGCAAGATCATAATATATATGCATAGGATCTGTGAAAACTGACTAAATGTTATTCATGGCCTCCTTTAATACTTAATACTGTGAAGTTATGGAGTGCATGTAATAGGGTGTAATATTTGGGAACTGGTATAATTATATATAAATATATCACTGGTATAATTATTATGTATAATATATCACTGCAGTGATGGAACCCTGGACAGACAGCATGCCACCCTTTCCTCTGCAGACACTTCACTACAAAAATGGGTACAGGATGTGTCCTTAAAAAAACTACTGGGACTCATCTCTCTGTACCTTGTGGTCCCCTGGAGCTTGTTGTCTGACATTTTCTACTATGAATGGGGCAGAGGCAGCACTGCTATGGCACCGAGACTGAACAATTGACACTAAATGCAGCCAGAACATGTGCTAAATTCTGTAGCCAAGTGCAAAATAAGACAAATATTTTGCAGAACAGTTTTGAAAAATGTATCATATCTCAGCATACACATAAATAACATTACACAAAATAGCTCTAATCTTTGCTACTAAAGGCAATACCTTTTAAAAGTTGTATGAAAAACAATGAGTTATGTACATACCTTCTGACTCTGTTAATTAGAAAAATGAGCTTGTTTATATAAAGAAATATAATTATTCTCAAAAAAATGTTCAATATGGGTATTCTATTCATTTTGAACTACTGCAAATGATTGTCTACATATGTACATAGAGTTATATATAAGCATATATAAAACATACTGTAGATACTTGCTTAGATGTATACAGTAAGCAGCAAGTTCAATAGTTACTGTACACTTGTACTTCTCATTAAATTTTTACCTTTCAACTGTGAACTGGGACTCGAGATCGGGGAGTGGCCATGTTGCAATTGGGAATATGTCCATGTCGATATTGAGATATGACCACAGCCTTGGGGCGTGCAGAGTGCTTTTGAAGCATTAGGCTGCCCCATATCCTCAGCAAACAGTTATTTATTTGCATGCAGTACCTTTTCACTTCTGCTCTGTATAGTAGAGCAGCCATTAACCGAATAGGACTCATAAGATTCTGAAAAAAGTGGTCCTGATTAGAAAGATGGGACAAAGCCCCTAAATCTGGGTGTATGGAAAGTATGTAATTGAATACTTTACTTGTAGACAATGTAACTTAAAACAGGTACTAATCAGTGGTAGGCTAGGCCAGGACACAGGGCGAAATCCGTCCCACTTGCCTTTACATTTTCGGTCTCTTACATATTGGTGCTAGTATGTGCTACTCAGTCCTTCAAAGTGCCTCACAGTAGCTCATTCCATTACCTAGCATAGCTCCACTCTCAACTGTCATACCTCTGCAATAATCTATGGTCATTCTTTTTGTACAGTATTAGTACAATTGTGTTGCCATTGAATAATGTGCATTGTTACTTGTATATAATCTAAAATGTTGTATATGCAGACTGAATCAATACAGTTTTACGTATATAATGATCAAGTCCATTCCCCGTAACAGGGCTTTAATGTGCCCTGTGTTGTTGCCACCCCCTCTCTCATGCCATCATAAGGCTGCACCTGTGGGTGGGCAGGAGCAGCATGAATGGAACAGCACGCACTGGCCTGAGCATCCTAAGGACATTCAGAGCAGCTATACAGGCTGCATGGTCTGTAACTGGAGCTTCTGAAGTATGCTCCGGCCGGCCTGCAGCACCAATACTAGCTGCAGTGTGACGTTCCAGGCATCCTGCAAACCAGATGCAGACATCGAGGGGTTGTGATGGTGCAGTTTCCAGGGCGAAACACCCTGAGTGATGGCACAGGCCACAATGCCCTCCTTGCGGCCCTGATCAAGTCAAACATGAACCCCATAACAGTATCAGAGTTAGCTGCACCAGAAATAATGTCTCCACAAGGCTAGTGTTGTTAGCAAAATAACATTAGTGCTTTCAGTTCATGTTTTTGAAGGTTTATATAGGATTGCAAAATAGGCTTACTATTAACATAGTACACTACATTACTCTATGCATTGTAAATCAGTCACTAGAATGCACTCTCTAGATGCCTAGAGAACTGGGCTAGACACCAATACTTTTCAGTGGGATCACTTCCCTCCCTTCCCCCCACAAACAGAGGAGACTGCTGCTGCTGGTGATCAGTGACAGCAGCCTCCCTGGCCCCACTGTAGCTCAGCATAAAGCAGTGTAGAAGGGTGTTGGCGGACCCGGGCCCCTGCTGGGCCCCTCCAACAACCCTGGGCCCAGGTAATTAGTACCAGCTCCCCCCTCTCGGCGCCCCTGACTCTTTTGTTTAGAAGTAACTGTAAACTAATAGAAAATTGTAATTGGAAGCAAGTTGCAAACTGTAGCATTAGAGAAAGTACAAAACGGGGATCAGTATAAAAGTACTACAATCATTCTCATTGGTATCAGGCGTCTAGAAACTAATATGCATGCCTCTGAAAATAAGTATACACTATACACATCAGCTTATTATCCTTTATTGATGAAAAAAAAAAAAATATTGAAAAGACCTAAAACTTATTGCAGCATTTTAAATAACACAACTCTAATACTACCAGACCTTCCTAGAAAACAAAGTTCTGAAAAAGTTTGAAAAAACGCTGAATGTTATATAGAAAACATATGAATATTCAGACAGCGTTCACTTGCTCGGTTTACAGAGGATTGTGCATTGTTCATGAGAGCAATGGATTTTTGTATTTCAAACACACCAAAATCGAATGTATGAACTGGACCTTTCAAAGCACAAATAAATAATAATATTCAAGTCAACAGTACAGTAGCATAAATATAAATATTGATGCAAAAAAGTGTATGCTTCTGGAGAAAGCAAATCTGTTTGTACATATTATCCTTATAAAAAGAAGATTATATATTCCTTATTCATAGTGTTTCTTTGGTTTGGTTTTAGTATCCCTTTTCTGGATACACATTCGCAGTCTCTCAGTAATTTATCCTTTATCTGCCTGCTTGGCTTTTTACTTATTTATAATCTTAAATGCCTGTTTTAAAGCCATAGTCCCTTTATAATTCCATATTTATTGGTGCATGTTTGCTTTGAACATTTTTTGTTTTATAAAGCAGATATTCCATAATGCCACAAATAATCTCCTTATCTTACTTTATTGATACAGCAAATGCTCATTTTTATTTAATGCTGTTGTAAAATGTGATTCAGTTATAGCACTAACTGCATAAGACGAACTGTTTTGATGAAAATGTGAGTTGCTCTGATTTATTATTAAAAATATACTGTATATCTATAAGATTATATATACTGCACTAGGTTTCAGCCTATATATAAATTGTAATAGTCTAATGATTTCAGGTTCACACCACATATCTTTATCAAGAAGACTCCCCTATTATAGTATCTAAATTATTGAAACATGCGAATGCAGCAAGAATCAAAGAGTAAAATTTTATCTTATTCAGTAGACATATTCACATAAATGCAAAACACATTGAAATGGCCATACAAATAAATAATGAGTGATAAAAACACTTTAGAGATCGGTTGTTGAAAGTACCAGGTAAATTAGCGTGCCTTTTATCTTATATAAATAGAATCTTTCATCCAAAATGGAAAAAATGTAAGGTGAACATTATAGTTCGTATATACTTTCTCAAAAACCCTAACCCCAAAAAGCTCTATACTGGAACAAAATTTATCTAACATAACAAACCGCAAGTCTTAAATTGTCTTCTACTGTGAGTTATGCCTTCCCAAATATACCTCACAAAAATGACAGTTTTGACCAAACAGGAAGAAAATCACTGTCATTTTAAACTTTAGATTTTTCCAAATGGAAGTTGCATGCCCCGCCCTCCAATCAGATGCCACTCTACATGTAGTGGCCACTGATTGGCTGTGACCTATGTGCCTGGCACTTTCCAGTACATGGGAGGTGAATATAGGATTTTTTGTTTACAGGTACACTCATTGGAATTTTACATGGAGAAGTGGAAAGGACATCTGGCAGCAGGTATGTGTGAGTGTGGTAGGTGTATGTGTGTTTTTTTACAGCAGGGGTACAGGTGCTGGCCGCCTGCTGGCACTTGTAGTCCCACAAGTGCCAAAGAGTCGGCACGCTGGCACCTGTATTTCCACAGTAAAAAACAATATTTTATCACTATTTTCACTACTGTTACCACCATACCCACTGCTCCAGGGGTGCAGGGAAGGGCCCTGGCCCTGATTGGAGGGCGGGGCTGCGAAATTCAGTATAGTCGCATCTTCTGACATGCCGCGCTGTATAGGTGTCCAGTTACACATATACAGTACCTATCCATGTCCGACATGGCACGGGTACACTTGTTCTTTTTTTTGCGAAGACCCGGGGATGCTACGGAGACCAGTGCAAGGACAGAGATGAGTATAGGATTTTTTTTTACAGGTACACACATTGTAATTCTGCTTGGAGAAGTGGACAGTATATCTGGTAGCAGGCACGCTGGCACCTGTAGTTCCACTATAAACAACAATAGTTTATCACTATTTTCACTACTATTACCACTGTCCCACCACTACATGGGTGCGGGGAAGAGCCCCAGGCTTCAGCTTAAGCTTAGGGAGCTTGGAAGAGGGGGGGTCACTTTATAGGGGGGTCCCCACCTTCCCTGAGATCCCTGGCTTGGGCTGACTGGCTAGGGGTGATAATGCTTTGGCTGGGAAGGACTGGTGAAAGGGTCTCCTGGCTGTGGTATTATATCCCGGACGAATTTGAGTCGGGTGCTGGTTTTAAAAATAGGGGGACCCCTACACAATTTTTCCTCCCTTTTTTTATAAAACCAGGACAGGCTCAGCAGCCCAGTGCTGGTTCCTAAAATACGGGGCAACTATTCATTTTTTTCCCTGTATTTTTAGGAACTAGGACTGGATGAGCAGTCCGGGGCTGGTTGTGCTGTTCGGGGGGGGGGACCCTACATAATTTTTTTTCACATTTAACCCTTTTTTGACAGGTAGAACAGACAAGCAGCCTTCACATATCTCACTGATATGTGCACGCTGCTGTTCAGGAGAGTTTGGCTGAGAGAAGACACTTGCAACTCGGGAGTAATCTCGTTCTAAACTTGTAACTTGGGTGAGAAATCTCGATCTGCTTCTCCATCGGCCAACTCGATCTCAGCTAAACACACTGAAATTTGAGAGGTCCATTAGTATCAAATCACCCAAGTTTCGGCGGTTAAAAAAAAAAAAAAACTCGTTCAGACTTGATTTACCCCATTGTATCCAACAATTATACTATTATTTCACACCATGAGCTCATAGTTTAATTTTCCAAAAATTAAACATTATATCAAGTATATCCTATTCACCTCCGAAGTTAAGTTTTGTATTTAATCACAGTTGATAATGAACTGGTAATGGGATTCTCCTGTGGCTTCAAGTAACCCTGTGTATGCTGTATTCCGGTAAAGTAGAGGGATAAGTTAGCAGCTGCACCCAGTATATTATTCATGTGCTCTGCTAATGCAGTGATAGTTTAACATCAACTGTCATTACTGGTGCTTACTGGAAGCTGCTTCCACTGGGGGATCTATCCCTCTAACAGCGATGCATGTCCAAGAGTTAGCTACGCTCGTTGTGTCTCCGTTCAGGCAACACAATGTAAATTTGAGTGGAGCTTGCTGGAGACTGCTGTCCCTTTGCTGTGAAAGCCCTCCACCCTGCAGTGACTGAGGGAGTCACCAGTGCCTTCATTCCAGGTCCTGCTGTTACACTCCGGCAGCATCTATAAGTGTGGAAGTGTCCAAAAACAGGTTTTTCCTCTTTAAGGTGTAATGTGTTCTGATCTTCTGCATCTCTACATTATATTCAAAAACAATCAATCTAAGTGCATCTCAGGATATACAAACTATACACACAAAGATATCTATATATATTTACAAAAATAGGGTTCGGTGTATATATATCTATATAAGTATGTCAAGCACGCTTCAGGTGGTTGAATAAGGCGTGCAAATACTGTATCAGAATGCAACTGCACACCCAACACACACATATATATATATACATATATATTTATATACATTGTGTATTTGTGTATATATATATTTACAGACCACTCATCCATCGTTCCCACTAATTTAACTAACTATTTGCACACAATTGGCTATTTGGACACTATGCAAGGATGCCATTGGTTGGACCCTAAATTTGTCATGCATTTTTGCATATTCACAACCCAGTGTATGACTTTTGGAAAATACTAGTAATATATTATTTCTTTTATGTATACACAGTAGTGCCTGAATATTATGTTGCACTTTAAAATTTGAAACACCATAATAAAATAAGACAAGGTTTTAACAGACAGAGAGGTGAAAGGGCCTTGCTTAAAATTTATAGGGATATAGGAACTTGTTACATGAGATTAAATGCTACAGTTTGCATACTTATACAGACAGATTGCAAGAGTCAAACTGCTTAGTGGGCTTTGTGATCTAGTTTTTCAGTAATGTTGGCAGCAGTTTGGGCCTGGGGTCAGAGGGTTGATGGAGTAGGCAAAAGAACACATGTATATGTTGTTTTAAATGTGTGTAGGGGAGGTAATATAAGTACAGTAAGTTAGGGAGGCTAAGTGGGTGGTTCTGGAATTTGATAAACTACTCTGGAGAAGTAAGATTTAAGGAAGGCTTGAAAGATGGAGACTAGAGGAAACTCTTCTTGTTTGAGGAAGGGCATTCCAAGCAGTGGATGCAGCCTGGAAGAAGTCCTATAACTGTTTATGGGAGCAGGTAATGAGTGTGCATGACAGGAGCAGATCTTGTGTAGAGTGACGGGGTCAACTTCGAAGATATTTTGAGACAAGAAGATATGTTTATGTATTGCGGCTTATGGCCTTATACAGTATGTTAGTAGAAATATTTTATATTCGATTTTTTTAAATTCAAGCAGCTCATGTAAGGATTGACAGAGTGGAGCAGCAGCAGACAAACATTTTATGGGAAAAATCATTCTAGCTGCTTTTTTTAAAATAGATTTTATGGGTGAAAGTCTGCTATGGGGAAGACCAGTTAGATGGTTATTGAAATAATAAATGCAAGAATTAAAGATTTTGCAGTGACTTGTGTGAGATATCTTCATTATATGGAAATATTTCTTAGATATATGTAACAAGATGCACAAACAAATTGAATGTGGGTAACAAAAGACAGCTAAAAGTAAAGGATAATATCTAGGCAGTAAGCTTGAAGGGTAGGGATATCATTGTTTTGACAAGATCGTAGAGATGTCAGGTAGAGATTCCCAGTCGAAATATTATCAGCTCGGGTTTTGAAAAATTGAGTTTGAGGTGAATGGAGGACAAATAAGATGAAATAGCAGAAGAGAGAGGGGTCAAAATAGAGTTTGGGAGATCCAGAGTGGAAAAGTACATTTGGGTATCATCCACATAGAGATTATTCTGAAACACAGATTACTTTATTAATTTTTCAAGAGAAACAGTATAGATATAAAAGAGAAGAGGACTTAGAACCAAACCTTGTGGTGCTCCAACTGATAATTGAAGAGGAGAGGAGGTGGATTCAGAGAAATTAACATAGAAAGTTCAAATAGATAAGTAGGATGAGAACGAAATAAGGACAATGTGCTAGAAACCTAGGGAATGCAGAATTGTATGAGAAGAGAGTGGTTCACAGTGTCAAAGAGAGATACAGAAAAATTAAAAGTGAGCAATGGCCTTTTGAATTAGCAGTGCTTAAATCATTGACTACCGTAAATTTAATTCATCTTAGTAAGTGCAGTGTTGGGAAAGAAATCCTGACTAAAGGCAATCAAGATGATTGTGTAAGAGGAGGAAGCATAGGAGGTGCGTGTAGGCAAGCCTCTAAAGAAATTTAGAGGGGCAAGGTAGCTGACAGATAGGATGGTAATTTAAAGAGAATAGGAGTTTAAATAATATCCTTAAATAAGCATGGAAATCTACTAGTAGAGATTAAGAGATAACAGATTATATTTAAGGGTGGGATAAGTACATGATATAGGGCTCAGCTGGTTTGTGAGGCTTTAGGATTAGAAGGAGAGGTAGTATATTAAGAAGATAAAAGGTAAAAAGATAGTAGATATAACATCTTCATGTGGGATCAAATAAAGAGAAGGTGCCAGAAGGTTCAAGGAAGAAATTTAGCAGGTTGTCCTTAACGTTGAAAGCTAGACCTTGAATTTAGATCTTGATGGTGGTCGATGGGTTTGGTATGGGAGGGTTGAGCATAGATTTAGATGTATGAAATAGATGTTTGGGGAAAGAAGTCATGAGATGAAAGTCTTGAGACGCATGAGATTAATACCAATGTTCTACTTTGTGTAAATAGTTTTGAAGATGAGAAATTGAGAGGAAGGGCTTTATTTATGAAGCAGCCGCTTTTGTAAGCTGAAGTCAGTATAAAATGTCACAAGACAAAAAAAACAAAATGGCATAAAACACAAAATTATAATGCAAAAAGATGCAAGGTATATGAATTTATAAAAAAAAAAATCCTAAATTGAAATCGATATTTAGACCTATTGGAGTGAGAGTGTTCATATTATATATCTATCTTGGTTGGGCAGAGTCTGGGTTCAGTGATATATCACCAGCTACAGTAATAGAAGCAGGAGGAGAGAGATATAACAAAGATGATTGTAGAACATGTGAGCCTTTACTTTCTGGGGGCAGTTTAAGGATGTTACAGTTAATGGATTCATGTAGTAAAAATGTTCAAAAGTGTTAATGAGAGAAGTGGATTAGTGAGGAAGCAATATGTACAGAGGGATGTGATGCCATGAAGAATGTTATAGTACTAATGATAATGATTAAGGAATGATAATAAGAAATATTAAACATTAGGTTTTAAAATAACAGGCAAAATATTAAGGCAAATTAAGTATAAACAGAGTGAAAAATATTAAAATGACCAGGTTACATTGTCCTAAGCAGTGAGATAAGTAGAGTAGCCACAGACTGTAGCAGGTGAAGAGAGTTTCTGAATGGCTTCAGATATAGGGCCTGATTCAGACCCACTCGCGAGCGGCTGTCCGCTCGCAAGTGGGTCGATGTTATGGACTGAGCATGCGCACGACGGAGGGAGCTCCGTCGTGCGCATGCGCCAGACGCAACGAGCGAAGGAAAGTCCTTCGCTCGTTGTGTCCGATCAAAGGGGGCGTGCTGTCAATGTTGATTGACAGCACGCCCCCTTTGGTGGGCGTGCCGGGGGCGTGCCTCCCTGACGGGGGCGTTCCCACGGGAACGCCTCCCATCAGAAGCCGGCCCACTGACATCACTAGTGATGTCAGTGGGAGTGATTTTGGCTCTGATAGAGCCAAAATCACTCCGGAGCTTGTGGTTGAAAACCTCAACCGCAGGCTCCGGCTCGCAAATTCGATGGTCGCGATGGTCTCGACCATCGCGACCATCACAATGCACGCTCGTATAGCCTGTGGGTGGTGACCCTCAGCTATACGAGCGTCCAGGAGGACGCTCCATGAAAATGGAGCCCGGCCCTCATTCAGAGCGTGCGCTCTGCTCAGAGCGTACGGCTCTGAATGAGGGCCATTGTCCACTAGTTGTTCAACTGTGTTTTTAACTATAGTGTTTTCTACACTTTATGATATAATCACAATTGTATTTTACCACAACAACTGCATTTCCCTACAGCAGAGGTGGGCAATAAGGAGCACCGCTGCTGCTGTTATGGGACTACACATTCCAGCATGCCCTGCCACAGTATTTCTATCATAGCATGGTGAAACTGTGGCAGGGCATGCTGGAATGTGTAGTTCTACAGCAGCTGGAGGGCCCCTTATTGCCTACCCATGTTCTACAGTGTCTAAGATATAGTTATGCTCTTTATTCTAAAAAGACCAACATGGAGTGCTAGTAGTCTTTCTAATCTACACTAAGAAACATGTATCGCAATTTAAAATTGTTAACAAATATTGAAAAATACACATATTGAAGTCGGATGAAGAGGATGAGGGTGATTGTAGATTTTGTTACATTCCTGGATATGAGAAAATAGTATAAACGTATGAATTAGATCAAAATCAGAGTATATTTCATAACTAAGTTTTAGCTGAACTATTCTCTCCACTTTGTCGGTAAATCACTTAGTGAGGAAATCCAAATTGCATCTACCCCTAGCAATTGTAATATATTAGTTTTCTGTTGGGAACAACCATTAAACAACTGAGTACCTCTGGCAATAACCTATAACTCACAACTGGAAGTAATAAGGAGAATGACAAGGGACTTAAACAATAAATAAATAAAACTAGAGGAAAACATTCTCAGATCCTCCACTTCTCTGTTACAGCCTGCACCCAAATATAAAGAAGATAATTGTCACAAGTTCACTGTCTCTATCCTACAGTAACAGTCATGTTTCCCTGCAATATAAGGAGATGTGACATTTTAAATTAATCACTCCCAATAGATGGTGATATTATAAAATTTCATGTACATTCAAGTGAGCTACATCAAACCTCTAACCACAGACATACCCACCTTTATTTAACAAATGTGTCCCTGTTTCTCAAAGTCACATCCTATTTTCACCTTTATCACATAGATTCCCAATGTTGCAAATACACCTTTATACTCCATACAGAACCCACCTACTGCAGTCACTTTCATATTGCAGACACCAAACCACAGTTACTTTTGTATGCCATGCTCCAGGAAATCGGGGAAGAGTGAGATCCAGGTGGGCATGGTAGGGGAGTATGGCTCCCTGGGTTGGTATTGCTGGACTGCTTTGGAGTGGCACAATAGAACACTCCATTTAGCACTTCCTTAACAGGGCCACAACTAGGGGGGGGGGGCTGGAGGTGCACGTGCACCGGGTGCGCCGCTGTACCCGGTGCCAGTAACCTCCAGCCCGGCGCTGCAGAGAGGCTCCAAGCTGGACAACCGCTGGTAATATTTATTACCAGCGGGCACCCGGCTCCTTCTCTGCAGCGAAGCGTTGTAGCCGGAGGCTGGAGTTCTATCCCGAAATCCAGCTTCCGGCTCTCCCCACGGGCACTATGGGAGAGACGTCATGACGTTTCCCCCATAGTTCCGAGGAGCAGCCAGCGGACCGGTTGCGATGCTGGATGCAGGAGCAGGGTTCAAGGTAAGTATTTTTTTTTAATAAGCTGCACTACAGGGGCATTATTATGGGGGCAGGGGCATTACTATGGGGGCATGGGCAATAATGGGCATTACTAATGGGGCATGAGCACTACAGGGGCATTACTATTGGGGCATGGGCACTACAGACGTATTACCACAGGGGCATTACTGTGGGGGCATGAGCTCTACAGGGGCATTACTGTAAGGGCACTACAGGGATATTACTATGGGGGCATGAGCACTACAGGGGCATTACTATGAGAGCATGGACACTACAGGGGCACTACTATGAAAGCATGGGCACTACAGGGGCATTACCACAAGGGCATTAATATGGGAGCATGGGCACTACAGGGGCATTACTATGGGGGTATTAACATATGGGCATTACTATGGGGGCATTACAATATGGACACTACTACAGGGGCATGACTAGGGGGGCATTATCATATGGGCACTACTACAGGGGCATTACTATATGGGCACTACTACAGGGACATTACCTCAGGGGGCATTACTATAGGGGCACTGCTGCAGAGGGAATTACCAGGGGGCCACCAAATTACTGTCTTGCTCCTGGTGACAAAAATCCTAGTTTCGGCCCTATCCTTAACACTTATTTTTCTAGTAATACTACTTTATTTAGCATTTTAATTACACTCTTCACCTGTGTATCACCCTTTAAGACATAGTTTTTGATTTATTAATATTATTAACACTTACTAACAACTTAGTCTCTCACTGGTGTACTGCCCTGGGGTGGCTGGCCTTTGCTAGCTTTTTGGCAAATATATGCAACTGAGATATCTGAATTATCTACCACCATGTAGTTTTTCACATCTTGTTGCTGGTATCATTCAGGGTGCTGGGGGATACCCTTTGCTGTTTCTTCTATGGCAGGGGAGTTATCAGATATTTACATCAGGGGGTAGATACTTACTTAATGGGGGTAGAGTGTAATTGTTGAAATAGCAGGTAAATTAATTGATTTTGACAGGCAAGATTGATTTACAGAAATATAATCTGGTTGGACTATGGAGGATTATAACACCTCTCACCAGACAAGACTGGACTTGAACAGAAATTCACAAATAAAACTGAAATACAAAACACTAAAACATAAAACACAAGTACACAGCAACAACATACTCGCACACATAAAAAACACACAAGATTTTAATATAAAAACTATAATCAAAATACATCTGAAATAGATACCATGCAGTGCAAGAAATAAGACAACTCTCAAAAAACTCACAACAATCAGAAATCAGTTCATATCTTTCTCCTACAAATTTCCTATACCTTTCTCCTACACTTAATCTCCACAAAATGAAAGAGGAAGTAGAAAGCTGTCTATGATGTCAATGTAATGGTGCTTCCATTACCAAAGAGAAGATCACCATTAAATGAATTTGAATTGAATAGCTTCTAATCCACAGCGGTTAGGATTGAAATCACCACAATATAGTACACACCATAACAGTTTGTCATATCTAATCTGGTGGGGATTAATTGTGGATTATAATTAGACATCAAAACCAACTTTTAGTAAATGCTAGCAATTAGACATTAAAATTGCCACCAATCGACGACGGCTTTCGGTGGGTTATAGATGACAAAACCATCACTTAGTGAATTTTGCCCTAAGGGTTTTTCAACTCATTACCAATGCATTCATGTGTGTTATATTCTAAATGAAATATACTGTTCAATGCACAGAGACCATTAAGTCAACATTAATTTTGTGTAACAGATGTGCAGACAACTGCTTATATTTATGGGTTTTATTAAAAATTGTTTACAGGAAAAAGATTTGTTTAGCAAATCCATGCAGAGGAAAGACAGGGAATGTATATACAAGGATATATGTCAAACAATTGTAATATTAATTTAAGTCATAAATCCCCTAGAACTAACTAACTAGTAAATCAAAATATGACACAGTATTACCATTCTACTCTTGTACCAAGACAATGGTAGTGGCTCTGGTCAGTGAGTGGTGCTCCCCAGAGTCGTATTTGTCAATCATATACAAAACATAAAATAAAAAGAAAAAACTCTGTATGGGGGCACACTTGAAAGGGGATTGACTTGACTTTTATTATATATGCATATAAAATATAGCGTAAAGCAAAAACATTTTTAAAAAGCAAGAAGTAATATTTGTTGGACTTGATAGGCTATTACTTTGCAAAAGAGCGAAATATAAATCTTAATGAAAAAATATGAACAGTATTATATTGGAATCTATAGCTGGCAACAGACTTATGCTCAACTATACCATATTTACTGGGTATATTCCCTTATAGGTGAGCACAGAGATAATATGTACATATGTATTTCAGCATACTCAGTCTATTTACACATCCTAAGTATCCATGGTGTCATCCAATATTTCAATACTAGCCCTAAGGCTTATATGTTTACACTATGGATGAATCCAACGTTTTCTTAGTGTAACTTTCCTATTCACAGTAATCAAATCCTCCACATAGTAAATAGAAATACTCTCCTATAGACAGAACGCCTGAGAGTGGAAAGAGGAGTAGACCAAGGTAAACATTCCTATCCAGAGAGTCTGGTTCCCTAATCAAATACTTGTGTCCAGAAAGCAAGGTACATTCAGCACTTGGATATATGGTACATGCAAAATAATCAATACATTTTTGTCCACAAAGAACAATTGTTAATTCTATTGTAACACCCCCAATTTGGTGGGATGTCACTGAGTGGATCGTACCTGCTTTTCTTCTGGAACCTGCTTGGGCGTGGATCAGTGCAGTTCCTCTTTCAGGCTCCTCCTATCACAGCAGACAGACAGGAGACCCCCCAGAACCCAGCGCAGAAACCAGACCAATATAAAGAAATGGGGGTTTATTACTCTGAATTACTATTCTACTAGGAAAATTTAAATGAACATTAGGACATGCAATATTATTGTAATGCAAAAGGTACACATATAGGATATCATATTAACAAGCTTAGGTTCACTCTATACATACTGTATATTTCTAATAAAACCTCATGCTAAACATATGAATGCAAACCTGCTCCCTTTATGTGTTAGAGGTGGTTAAACTAAATATACCAAGTTATAGTTGTAGTTGGCAGAATCTCTAACTATTCAACTATAAATTCAATAGAGAGCACAATGGACCTCATTCAGAGGCGGTCGGAGGGTGCAAGCGGTCGCTCAGAAACTGGGAGGCCGCTTGCATCCTGACCGCCCGCCTCTGTTTCGGTCGTTAGGCTGTGGGTTTACACCAACAGCTCTAATGACCGCTCGGGTGATGGTCGCAATGGTCAGAGACCATCGCGACCATCGGGGCTTACGACGAGACCCTAGGGTAGGGTCTCACTTGTCGTAAGCCCCGGAGAGCTTCTGGCTCTGTCACAGCCGGAAGCTCTCCACTGACATCACTAGTGATGTCAGTGGGGCCTCCCCCAAATGGTAGGCGTTCCCATGGGAACCACCCCCCCAGCGGCCGGCTCCCTCGTGCGCATGTGCACTGGCCAAACATCGAGGCGGCCGTGCGGTCGTATACCGTACGGCCACCTCTGAATAAGGTCCAGTGTCCCTGGGAGTACTCAGAATTCACTGTACACCTTTCATTGGTACACTAACTTTATAGATGACACTGAACTGTATTACTGGTATCCAAAATGGCATTGCTGTCTCTGCCTGTGGGGTCACTACTTCTCTCACTGTACAGCAGTATTCTGGCTGCCCTGAGATTACAGACTTCTATGTGCTGACTGATCTCAGTCTTTACTGTGGTGCTTCTCACATGACATGTGCTGTAATGCTTGGGGTACCTGTCCAGATGCCAGCACTTGTCTTTGCAGCATGCACACTCTCTCCTCTCCTTTGGGCTGCAGCAGCTTTAATAGATCTGTGTCCTATCAGCTTCTCTTGACCTGCTGCCTTACATAGAAGGGGTCTCCTCCTCACAGTTACCCCAATCAGCTGCTGATCCCTGCTCTCTGTGCCCTCAGTCACAGCATTCTCCAGCACACACCATGGCTCCTGCCACGCTCTTCTCTCACTTCATTGGTTTTACTTTCAATCCTGTGCTGTGTAGTGCTGCTCACAGCTGGCTGCTCCTGGGTCCTAGAGTCCCTCCTCACTGCAGATCCAGAACATTCCCCAGCACAGGGCAGCACATAAAAGTCCACATAAATGAGATCCTTATGGGGTATCACACTATTCTTAATGTGCAAAACAATAAATATGTATAGTGCTATGCACAGTATTATTGGTATTCACAAATCTTGAATATAAAGAGTAATACTCATAGGGTCCTGTCCTTATTGATTGACCCTTTACTCAGTGCAGTGAAATATACAGTAGTATAGATGATTAATACCAACAACCTTCATACTCTCTCTTTTTTCTTTTTTTTCCTTTCTGTAACTTTCTTGCTTGTTTATATACTTTAAATAAAAATAATATTGAAAAAAAAATCATCACTTTCTGGAACAAAACAGATAAAATAATATTCCTTTAGCAGTTTGTATAAAGAAAACCTGGCATAGTTCAGCCTATGACAGTTCACACATATGCACAATATGTTATACATAGCATATACCAGGAATTCCCATTATATATCCCATATGTGTGTGCTGTGCAGGAAAAATAGAAGTATAGGAAAAGTGTTTGTACAGCCAATGTATATAATAACTTACCCACTTCTACTGTTTCTCTTTATGTGTGGCCACACAGTGAAGGAGAAATGAGGGAGAGGGGACAGTTAACATCGGTGTGGAGGAACCAGAGGGAATTATCAGACTTACAAGGACAGTGGCAGTTCGCCCCCTGTTGCACTAGGCAGAGCAGGGTTAAAAAGCCACTTACCTGTCCAGCGATTAAAACTTGTTGTATCATGCTCTATGGGGTGCACAGGTCTACCTTATTGCATATAGTATGGTAATCCCGTTTTTTTGTTTATTGTGTTACAAATGTAACATGTTACACGTACAAAAGGGATACTTTGTTTTTTTACTCTTTTCTGATAGATATGAAAGGAAACCCAATACACACCACATAGACTATAGTGGTTCATTCTATCCTCAATATATTCATGTGAGAAATTAACTGAGCATATTAAGTGACATCTAATTAGCGGGAACCCTGATTCAGAATTCACACTGAGATAAATTAATAGCCAGTAGACTCATTTTTTACAGTTTAATTGTTTATTTCCAACTTTAACTAACATCACATAAGTTTATGATTTTGCAGTTCTAATACACAAGAAAAAGTTATATTTTAATCATGCTGTTAGAGTATGTGTGCCCCTCTAAAGAATACTTTCCCTGTTTTTGTCTAGTTGTGTAAAATGTGTTTTCTATATAAATATCTGATAATAAATAAATAACGGCATGAGTTTGCTAGTTTGAGTTTGAGTATGAAATATTCACAATTTTTCCTAATTGTGAGTTTTTTGCTTTTTGTTTTAATGTAAGAAACAACTGTATTAATCACTGGTAAAATATATACACATTCACTATAGGACACCTTTGAAAACATTGCCCATATCAAAAAATATTATGAGAGAATTTAGGTAGTGTGTATACAGTGACTATTCAATTACTTATGACACTCTGCTGGATGTTAGGTTTGTAAAAACATTGTATATTTTGTTCCCCTTATATTATCTACATACCATAATTCCTGGAACTGCACACAGCAGCTCAATAGAAGACTCCAACAGGAGATCAGAGCTAATTGAATCTCCCACTACAGTATATAATTTTTTTTTCTATCAGATACAAAGGCGCACAATACACAAAATATTCACATTCATTATCACATTGCATTAACCAAGATGGGTAGATATACAAGTGCTATACGATAATTTATTTTTACCTGGGCAGTTAAAGAAGAATATGGATGTCCTTAAAAATGCAACCAAATAAACAGTTAGATGTACGATGGATGTTTCAGTCTCAATAGGCAAATTGGAGTGTAGCCTGCAGCCAGGGGTGTATTTATAATGGGTGCAGGGTGTATGGGGCACATGGGCCCCTGGGTCCAGGGGGGACCCGCACTGCACACCCTGCACCCATATTTTACTTACCTCTCTGAAGTCCCACGCCGGCGCCGGTGTCTGCTCTGTAAAAAACTGCTGGAAAATGGCCGCCGCGGCCATTTTCCCGTCGTTTGCACATGCGCAGTACAGGGAAAATGGCCTGTTTCTACACATACAAATCTCTCATGTCCAACTGTATTGCTGACTAATTAAATACCCCTATACTCGGTCAACTATCAGCCATCCATAAACTAGCAATACATACCTTCACTAACTTAAAAAGATTGATAATATATTGTTGTGTTAACTTGTTGACCACATTTTCAAGTTGAATACCAAACAAAGACACAGTAGGTATTGACAGTGGCACCGGAACTCCAGTCCTAATGCTCCTAGAATTTCATCCCAGAAGCTGTGAATGCAAAAAAGTTACTGGAACACCTCCACATTTTGGATAACATGGACAGTCACACCGCTGCCCTTACAGCTCCCTGGAGCATCCTCAGTTTGCTCCGGGCATTGCTGTAATCACCGGCGATTGTGGCTCCACCCCTGTGTGACATCACACAGAGGGGCGTGGCCTGCACCGACACCGCAAATACTGTTACATATATCAAAATGGCCCTCGGCAGGGAAAAGCTTCCCCGTCCCTGATTTGTGGGAAAAACTGTATTCAAACACTTTTGGTTTGGGCTATCTTATTTTAGCTCCATAAATCCCCTTTATTCTAACCCTATGGTGAAGGTTTGTGGTAATGATTACATGTCAGAAACCTTTGAAATTGGTAGGGGCACTCAATAAGGGCATCCATTACTACCTGCCCTGTTTGCACTGACTATTGAGCCCCTTACTTGTATTATGTGAGCTATGCTAATGTGTGAGTTTTATGACAAATGCATGAGGAAAACAATTGTACTGTATGCAGATGACATGATACTAATCTTACCGGTAGGGGAAGGCTCTTTGGCCACTGTATCATAGGTAGTAAACTAGTTTTTACAATATTCTGGTTTAACAATAAATTGAGGTGTCACACATTCTTCCTTTACTTTGGATCAGGTTGGGTGTTGCATGGGTTTCCCCTTGAGTGGACTTCATGCTTTAAGTATCTCAGCATTTAGGTCTGTATTGACCAGATGGAATATGTATGATTAAATGTTTGTCCATTCATTAAATATTTGACAGCTAAGACAAGGACTTGGCTAAAAAGTCCTAAGACGGTTTTGTTTTTCAACATTCTCCTGTGTTCATTCCAACGAGTATTTTCCCACAATGTTTCTCTTCACTGGCATGAACAGGTATATGGGTAAAAATTAAACTGTAATCTTTATGTTGGACTAGAGATATGAGCGGCTCCTGCCCTTTTGTTTGAGGGGGCTGCCTCTGCTTCTGGTCCCGTCACCTGCAGAATGAATGTCAGGTACCAGGACTTGCACATGAGTGCCGGTAGCACTGCGCATGTGCAGAACACTAGGCCAGCTTCTCGGGTCTGCATTGGTAGCAGCCCTGAGAAGCCCTGTAGGGCTGCACAAAAGGCAGAGCCATGGCTTCCACTGGAAGCTGCTCTCTGCTTACGGCAGCCCGGACTGGCAGTCCCAGGGGGAGGAGACACCTCCCCCTGGGGCTGCTTGTCCTTTGCATGACTGGCAGGTGGCGCTTATAATAGGAAGCCACCTCCAGTCACAGTGTAGCCAGTGCAGTCACAGACTGCACTGGCTCACTGAAGTGGAGGATTTTACTGGGGTAACTGCAGCCTCGCAGCACCTAGGTAAAATCCAATACTGGATGTTACCTTAAACATCTTTGCTGCAATTGCGCTAAAAAGTCCATCTGAATGCCGGGTCCCCATGAGACTCTGCTAGCACTGGGCATCTTTTTGCATATTATTTTTGCCAAAAATGCGTGATGTGACTAGAACGCACCAGCAGACTGTGCTGATTAATGTGATATGTGACACTTGTATATCTGTGTGTGACTGAGTCTCTGAATCTGTATACGAAATGCTACAATGTAGCAGCCACAGTTTTTTTTTTTTATTTCAAGTTCCATTGTGGTTCATATATAGACCCAGATGCACACAGATATACAAGTGTCACATATCAAATTAATCAGCACAGTCTGCTGGACATGCAAAAAAGATGCCCAAGGCTAGCAGAGTAGTCCTGGAGGCTCCCTAACGCCAGGTAATTTGCGCTGCATGGTGTATTGAGGATATATATGTATATATATATATATATATATATATAGTAAAACACAGCTGATCCAGCACTCCCAATAAATGGTATAGGTATACCTGCTCCGGTGCCCTCCTTACAGGGAAGGGCGCCCTTGATCCATATAGCACACAGAGGCGGCACTCAGAGACCTTCAAACGGAATATGCAAAAATAGAAGTTTAATCCATCAACATTTCGGGACCTTCCGTCCCTTCCTCAGGATGCACAGTACTGAATGAAAAAAATATATACAAACAACAGCATTAAATAGCTTACCAGTCTGGATGTATAGTGCTCCTCCTGCTCATCACGCCATGTGCAGCTCATTGTCCATTTGCGCCATCTCAGCCGGGACACCTGGCAGTGATGTCATCGGCGCCTTCCAATGATGCTCAGGCAGACGGCACACACCACGTGATCTAATTCCTATGTCCATCACCTAGCAACCATAGACAATATACGCTGATGACGTCAATGCCGGGCGTCCCGGCTGAGATGCCACAAATGGACAATGAGCTGCACATGGTGATGGTGAAGGGTGTATTTATGGTAAAATGATTGTCACTGTCTTTAAATCCTGAGGACAGTTTGGAAGCAGTAAACTGAATCGTTGATATTTCACTGTGGTTCTGGTCATTATTGTGGAGTCTGAGTGCCGCACACTTGGGGTTTATATATATATATATAGGACACATCTGTAGGTTATATTGTTTTGTCTCTCAAAGTGGTGGATAGCTCATCTGGACTGCTATGATATAAATTGAGAACTGGTGAAATTAGTGAATTGACATAATTCTCCACTGCCTGCTTTACTGGCAGGCTAAATTCCCAATATTCAGCACATTTGATTGTACAGGAATAAAGTATCTGGAATTTTATGTACATAATGGTGGGAGGAGTGGGTATAGACCCTGACACACTTATCTGGGAGCATAATGGGTAGAAAGACATGGGGCAAAACACAATAGGGTCTGAGTTATGAAAATATGTAAGTATAGAGCTATACTCGCACAATTTTAGAACTCATAAAGTGACCTTTAGGAGCTGATTGGTTGGTACTTTATCACTCTCCACTTTATCACTATACAAGGCTTAGTGCATCTCCCCCTATGTAATAGGGTGCAAGAACATGCAAACTCGCATGTTTGTCACCCCCCCGCAACTCGCAATGGCAAAACTCGGATCCAGATGTTTTGCCATTGTGAGGACACATCTCGGGCAATGTAATAGAACAATGTTGGGTCCCCCTATATTTTCATCAACAGCACCTGGCTCAGTGAGCCACACCTGGATATGTAAATACAGGGGACAAAATGAGTAGGTCCCCCTGTATTTTCAACAACCAGCTCCGGACTCTTTCTAGCCGAGGGTGTAAAGCTACAGCCGGGGAACCCTTTCACCGGGTCCCCCGGCCAAAGCATTCAGCACCTGACCACTAGTCAGCACAGGCTGGGGAACCCTGGGGAGATGGGGGACCCCCAATAATAAGGTTTCCGCTCTCCAGGGCACCCCAGGTCTGGGCTGATAGCCCAAGGCTATCCCCGGCACCCATGGACGGTGGGTGCCAGGTTGACTGTGAAAAAAACAGATTGTATAATATTGTCTTTTACAGTAGAACTAAATGTCCCAGCAATTCTAACCCACATGCTGGTGCATGGAGAACCACAAGTACCAGCATGTGGGGCATTAAGGACCTGCTGGTACCTGTAGTTCACCTGCAAAAGAAATATTAAAATAAAACAGGACACACACACCATGAAAGTAGAAGTTTATTACACACACACATTCACACTCACATATACATACAATCCCAGTAACCATTCACATCCTCTTGTCCATGTAGTATCCATGACACCTGAAAAAAAGCCTACTCACCTACCCCCTTGGTGGGCATACACATCTAAGGATGGTACTACATGAATAAGGGCTCAGCCGCAGCAATTCTCGCCTCCTCTTTCAGCCAATGAGCAGTTCCCACCATTGACTGCAATGGTGGGAACCGCTAGGTTACTACAGATTACCTAGTGCTTCCCACCCTTGAAGTCAATGGTGGGAACCACTCTCTGGCTGAGAGAGATGGAGACTTGCCTCTCTCAGCCAATGAATGCTCAGTCCATGCATTTCTATGGGAAATGTCACAGCTGATCCCTCCTTCATGTAGTACCATCACACGGGGTAGGCCTCTAGGTCTACTGTAAAAGGCAATATTATGCAATCTATTTTTTACACAATCAACATGGCACCCACTGCTCAGGAGTGCGGAGATAGCCCTGGGCTCTCAGCCCAGGCCTGTTGTGCCATGGAGAGGGGGAACCTCTAGCGGGGGCTGACTAGCGGTTAGGTGACAATGCATTGGCCAGGGGACCTAGTGAAAGGGTATCCCGGCTGTGGCATTACACCCCTGCTAGAAAAAAATCTGGTGCTGGTTGTGGAATATACAAGGGACTCTTACTCATTTTGTCCATGTATTTCCACAACCAGGACTGGCTCATTGATCCTGGTACTGGTTGATGAAAAACTATGTTTTTTTTCCACTGTATTTTCACAACCAGGTCCGGCTCAGAAAAGTCTGGTAATGGTTGTGCTTTTAGGCGGGAACCACAACTTTTTTTTTCATTTTTGACATTTTACTATTTTTTTTAACACAGAAGCTTTCACTGATCTCACTGATCTGTGAAGGCTTCTGTGTAACTCGGACCTTGTAATGAAATTCACAATACAAGGTCCGAGTTTTCATACGAGAAAACTCACACAATGTAATAGCCTCGAACTCACAGGTTCACAGGCTATTACATTTGCCGAGCTGTAGGACATACTTGGACCTTTACATTTGAGAGAACGTTCCAGTTTTTCCAGCATAAAAAACTTGGATCCTAGTACATTTACCCCTTGGTGTCAACTGTAGTGAAAGCCCAATGGTTAAAATATGAAGTGTCCAAAATAGGTCAACTATTTAAGGGTGGTGTCCTTAAGACTTTTCTAATAGAGTGCCTGATTCAGAAATGTATGGTATTTCACAGCCATAGGAAAGCACCTGCTGTAAATAAATACCTTCTGACAGCATCGCACAGAGTGCTGCATCCTAAGATGGAGCACTTAGGATGCAGCACTGGATCTTCTGCAAGACCATCGGCAATCTAAGTAACCTTGAGGTGAATCAGATTGACCTTCACAGCTCCATTGCTGAGGCCAGAAAGTCTGCATCGGAGGAGGCAAACCTTGAGCTGGACACTCCCTAAAAATGGGATCGCCCACTCCCCACTCCCAAATGGCCACAGCCTGACAAAGTAGAAGACCGGCGCATGTGCAGTACAGATCCTGTGCATGCGCCAATCTTCTAATATCAGGGTAGTATGCAAACCATTAGGTTTTCATACTACTCTGAATCAGGCCCAGAGTCAGAAAGAATTCCCATGTATATGAGTGTGCAATTTGTCCAAGGGGAACCGTCTCTTAAGGGCAGTCTTATAAAAATTCTGTTACATTCCTTGAGGTTTAGTAAATTCATTTCTGCTTTATACTCTCATTTGATAAATCATTCTTATATGGGTAATTATGAGTTATGTTTTTAAGTAAAAATATGACGGAACATATACACAAATAATTACAATTTATTTTACTCAAGTTGAGCAGTTGTCTTATTTTGGGAGATTATTTTCTACGGCGCACAGTGCGAGACACAGAATCTTATATAGATGTATTTATGGTACATAGCATCAAAGTGTCTTCGGAAACAGTATTCAAAGGTAAGCAGCTTTAATATATGATCCTACCAGAGAAAAATGTATGTATCTTTCCTTTATAAAATATAAATTAAAATGACCCCATCGCCTAGTATATTCCTTTTGTAAAAGTCAGTTAATTCAAAAGAAATAAATATTTATTATATATGAAGTGCTATCAAATATTTGATTTATTATAAATGTTCAGTATAATGCAGATTTTAAAATACAGATTGTCATCTGTACATTACTATATGTGCAGAGGTGTTTTTCTGTGCCTAGGTAATAATTTCTAACTTATAAATGTTGTTAACTGTTTGCTAGAGCTACAATAAATGAGCAAACATGCATAAAATTACTGTATATCACAGAGTCAGCTTCATGTCATTTTAAGATCTCTGTGGACAAATGGAATCATTGAGAGTGATTCACTATGTCTGCTACTTGTCCCCAGGTTTTTCAAACATGAAGATGATCAGAATCTGCCACCATGCTGTTAAAATGATGCATGGGCCCACCAGCCTTCTGAAATGATCAAGTATTATTGCAGACTCTTAAAAGTTGGCCACTGAGATAATTTGGCTGGTGTTGGAGCAAGTAAGTACTATGACCCCCGTGGCTAAACTTTCATTGAATAAATATGGCATGCTGCTGCTTTTGTTCTCCTTGTATATAAAAGAGCAATTAATGTGTCAAAAAGAAAAATCACAAAGAGAGCAAATTTTTTTTCAATAAAAATGGTAATTCGACATTCACTTTGCCTTTTAGGGTTATTGTACATTTTATTCCTCTAAAACATACTGTACTGCACGCTTTTCAGGATCATTTTATTAGCACAATAGAATGATCATATAAAATGCTATGTTTCAAAATGCTTGAAATAAAGAGAATACAAGCCACTTACTGTTTGAAAGAGATCAGTTCTTTTTCAACCACAGCTGTTGACCTCATAGACACGATATGAATTAAAATGTATGTCCATAGCTATATGAACAGCTGTGGAAGCAAGTGCACATACGTTATATATGACTTAATTGTCTCCATTGTAAATGTACAACGTCCTCATAAGACTTATTTTTTAGGTGCAAAGTATTTTTATTCTTGGCACCAGATTTCATACTAGTCTTTATTATAAGCCATTTGTTTACTGAGGTTCTCTATCTCAGAACATTTGGATCAGTAATTGTTAGTTTGAATTCTGCTGTAGTAAATTTCATAGTGTTGTAATATTTAATAAAGTTCTGCCACTGGAACTAGCTGTATGTACTGCGTACTTGGCAACTTTTTATATTACCCTTCCAGTAGAGTTACCAGATGGGAGAGAGATGCATGTGACAACTGTGGCAGCAAGGCCAGGCATTTCTCACCATTAGGTCCTGCCCTCACCATTAATTAGTCCATGGGGGACTCCCCAAAATTCCAGATGTTTCCGGAAGAGTAGCCAAGTGTGATGTACAAGCAACATTCATAGCCAAAAGTAATGTAATATTATCGTTTTTATTATATTTAAAACAGATCCTTGTCTGAGTAAAATCATAGATAAATTTCTTATGTATATGTGTAAATATATTTTTTTAATTTTCACCATCAATAAATACTTTGTAGTTATTGCTTCAAAATGTATTAACATTTCCAAACTGAGGAAAACTAGCATTCTATGCAGTTTGGCATGCTAAAATCTGCACTAGAAAATTATAGTATTTTTTTCTCTCTTTTTTTTTTGCTGGCCAGAATTAAATGCTTACAATGTGTAGAAATTACTTCGTGGCCCAACAAGGACATGGGCAAACATAGGAGGATTTCAAGTTGCCCAGAATAACACTGGCCAAACCAGTGGCTCCAATCATGACCACAATAGCAGTAGTGTATAATACCATTTTAGATTGTACTAGAGCTGCGACCACAGAATGCAGTTTAAGGCATGGAATGGAGCTGCCCAGTGATAGCGGCTTCTAATACCAAGGGGGGAATTCAATTAGCCATGATAATGCGGTAACGTTACGAGGGCTAAGTTTTTGCACCCTTCGCGTATGAATTACGCTTATTAAGTCTTTGCATGCACCCATTTTTCAATCCCAAAAGTAGCTAAGCAAATTTCGGCCGAAAATGCTTCCTACTTTTACCGGTGATAAGAATAGGTGAAAATCGGGAAATCTGCCTGTAACCAAAAAAAAAGGAAAAGTGATATAGGATAACAATATACAGTAGAAGTATATTAGTTGTCCTAATAAAAGTATTTGGGGTTTTTAAATTGTGTCAAATGGCTGTTAAAATCATTTTTCTAAAACAGTCAAATAATGATACAATTTATTGTTTTTTTTGCAAAATAAAATGTTCTTTTTAAATTGGGGTTGCAAAAATGCCTATGATTATATATTTCTGTCATTTAAAGACACTTAAAAAAAACCTTCAAAATACACCTCTAAAACCCACCTGCAATCTTACAAACACCTGTCCCATTCATACAGCACCCCACATTGATTAACCCATTTTCCTACAATTTGCACTTTATCACCCCAGAAAGGCATTTCTTTATTGGCCAAATTAAGCTAATTAAAAATGCATTTTTGCCTAATTTGTCATTAAGGAGTGTGACCCAGTGGTTCTGAACCAAGGGCCTGATACAGCAATGATTGCAATTACAAAGCTGCACGCAGGTCTTTCGCGATGGTTGCAGCTTTGGACATCTGAGAAAGTAAAAAACTACTCATAATGGCCGTCTTACCTGCTTTGCTTAGGCCAGAAAATCTGTGTCAGCTGAGGCAGAGCCTGGCCTCGACACTCCCAGAAAATGTTTCCGGGAACTTAGACCAGCACCACAACAACTCCAACCACAAAATGGCTGCAGCCTGTCAATCAGAATGTGGCTGTCAGGCACTGCAAGCGTGAATGCAGGACTCGTTCTGCATGTGCGCAGTCCG
Source organism: Taudactylus pleione (assembly GCA_031769625.1). NCBI lineage: Eukaryota > Metazoa > Chordata > Amphibia > Anura > Myobatrachidae > Taudactylus > Taudactylus pleione. The sequence goes on from JAUIMM010000636.1 coordinate 2,176,847, forward strand.
GCTCCTGGGCATGTGCACTTCATCCACCATCAGATTAGTACGTGAACCATCGGGTTTATGCATTAAACTGAATCAGACCCACAGTCTTTGAGGTTTGGTTTTACAACTGAATATTAAAAAGACAATATAATCTCCATTCCAGCTGTAGATACATCTTTCTATACAATTAAGTTGTCTGATAGCATTTCTAGGGGTGTTTTAAAGAAATTAGTAGACCTGTGTGCAAGACTACTGCTTACCCCTCTACACCCCACCTTTATTTGCATACCTCCCAACATTTTTGAATGAAGAATTAGGACAAAAAGATATTTGGACCAGGGACTTGTGCAGCCACAATCTCCTGCCCTAGCAGAACCCCTGCAATAGAGTGCACTGCTGCAAATGGTAGTTGAACATACAGTGTCTCCCACTGTGTCTCAGAGCCTGAACAAAACTAATCTTATGGAGGATGGAACAATAGTCTCCTCAAATTGGGAGTGTCTCTAGGATTGGTGTGACATTCATCTAAATGGTTAATTCCTAGCCCCTGCTGCCTTCCAACGGGCTGTTACAGTGCCTCCGTGACTATGCTACTACCTCTCGCTGCTGAGAGGCCTCCGGCAATTGGCTTGAGCCCTAATTTGATCCATTGCAATGGCAACCTAGTGGGTAGAAGACCACAGTGGCAGGACATTGATTGCAACTAAAGCAGATACATGCAGGATACAACACGCCACGGTCCCCATCTGTTGTAGAGGACCGGAGTTTAATAACTGCAGCACTGCCACTGTTCAAGTTTAAAGTCCTCCACCACCAGTTGTATGTTGTGGAAACGTATTCCATCGGAGGACCGGCAAACTACAAACACTGTATTGCCACTGCCACAATACTAGGCTCCCTACTGACACTGGGCAAGTGCAGGATACAGCCTCCCAGCACATTGAGGCTATCATTGGGAGAACTTGTTCAAAGCCTACTGGTGAACAGTATTCATACCAACTATTTGCCCTAACAAGGAATATACATCCAGTGGAGGTATCATACCCCTATCAACAAGCTCTATGGGACTATGACTGAGAATAATAATAATTCAAGCCCGTTATTTAGATGCTGAAGTGCAGCAGCTTGCTGAATACATTATACTAATAATATACCTCGTGAGTTGTAAGCAACTTTTTATCAATTTATATAAAATGTATATGGTGTCTTTGTATTAATAAATAACCTTCTGGGTTTAAAGAAGTTTGTTTATTGAGATAAATCAAGGTCAATTTTATATACATAGGGCCTGATTCATTACCGATTGCAACTGCGATTACGCATGCAATCGGCCGATTGTTGCATTCTGCACATGCATATGCATCACAGTGCGCATACGCGAAGATTTCACTGCGATCGCACTGCAATAGCAGTGACTATGCAGACCCATTGCATGATTGACAGGAAGTAACTGTTTGGGGGTGGTGAAGGGGGGGTGGTTGGTGAAACGCATGCATTCCAGTGCATTTGAGTGCCGTTACAGGGCCAGCGTTAGCTTTCACTGCGTGTGACGAAGTTAGCAATTTCTGAGCTTGTGCAAGTGTGCATGAGGCTACGATGATACTCAATGTTACCGATGGTTTTGCAGACTTGCAAAGTATAACAGTTGTGTGTAAGGTAAAGTGGGTGTCCTTATGTTAGGCTATGATGGCATTGCGATTGCAAATATTAGCAAATTTTCGCAGTGGTTCTGCGTGTGTAATCGTAGCTGCGATCGCAATAGCGATCCGTAATGGATCAGACCCATAGTACCATCATTAGTACAGTCCTTATTTTTATAGGGGTTAGTGAAACTGTTTCAGCACAGCCAGAAAATGGGGACAACACAATCCCATTTTTAGTAGACTCCCCGTTGCCACCCTGAAATGCCAGCAGCCTGTCAATCAGGCTGTGACTAACAGGGCACTGTGACTGGAGCAGTAGCACAATCATGAGACATGAGCACTGCGGCTCCAGCGCATGCACAGTCCTAAAAACATTGGTGAATTGTGATTGAAGTTGAACTGCTTCAGGACTGAATCAGCCTCTCTGGTTGGTGTCATCCAGGGGTGCTCTGGTAATCGAAAGGTGCTCTTCCCCAATGTTAAAAAAATAAAAGGTAAATAAAATTATCCTTCCACCCAAAAAAAAAATATCTGTTTTGATTTTTTTGTGTGTGTGCTACTGTAGCTAGTAGCTACACTATTATTGTTCGGTGACACTGCCTGCCAGACCGCAGTTTATCATCCATGTATTTGTGACACTGCAGGTGGTCTGTCCGCACTCTGCAAGGGTGCTTTGTTGTTCATAAAGGGGTGCTGTGTTGTCCATCAAGGGGCTGCTGCCAGGTTGGGAATTGCTTTTCTAGTGAAGGGGAATATAGATGGGATTTGGTAGCAGGAACACAGGACCTCAATTAATCTAAAACCCACTGCATTATTGGCAAATATTGGACACACATCTAATACCAGCATAGATGTTATGGCATCAGTGATCTGCTGTGCAACTGGGTGACTGCTGTCATACTTGCTCCCCCTTGCAAAGGATTGTTTAACAGTCACTTGTTTTTTAAAGTACTACTAGTAGTCTTCCTGGTCCCCTTCTGGTATGAAAATCTACTAGCAGCAGCAGCAGGCATAGCGCTCAAGGATTCTTTTGCGGCAAGGACTGATGTGGATGATTTAAATATTTTTTGTCAATGCCTCCCCTCCTCCCTCATAAATTTGCTTTGGAATCAAGAAATGAAATAAAATTTACTACTAATCAAATCTTCCTTTCCCTGCCTTCAACTACATACACTCTCCAACTTCCTCAGGCCTCTTGCATAATAAAAACATTTGTTTCCTGATGTGCCATGTTGGAAGTTGAACTGCCACAGCTGCTGCAATCTTTGCAGTTGCTGAATGCCAAATATGTCCACAAATGTTTATGGTCACAGACAGCATCTCCTGCATGCCCCTTTAATTAAAAAAATATTGTGAAACACCAAGTTGATTTTGTGGGCAAAACATGGGACATATTGTTCACCCATGCTCTCCCTTCCTCCCTTAGAATCAAAAAATGTAATTAAATTTACTATCAATTAACCCTTCATTTCCCTGCCTTCAACTACATACATACTCCATCTTCCTCAGGCCTCTTAATTAATGAAAACATATGTTTCATTATGTGCCATGTTGGAAGTTGAACTGCCACGCATTTATGCTGCCCACTGCTGCTGCTTAGCTTAGTCAGCCAGCTAGCTTGGTACAAATTTTTCAGCCTAAACCCGATGAAAACAATATTGTGAGCTGTGAGGTGGTCAAAATTGACTGGCAACAAGTGGAAATTAATGTTATTGAGGTTAATAATACTGTATGAACAGATTTTAGCAGTTTTTATAAATTAAAAAAAAAATACAGTTCCAAAACCAAAACACAGGGGTCGGCGCACATCCCTAATATATACAATGCACAACAGTGAGAATAAAGCATAAACACAAACATGGCAGTAAAATCATAACTAGGGAGCCACAAGTACAGGGAAGAGGGTAGAGCATATCTTCTAGCTAGAGTCAGCAGGTAGTGGTGAGTCACAGGGAAGGCACAACAGCAGTCAATGATCCTGTACCCATTGTATGGGAGAGCAAACAGAGGGCCTGATTCAGACCCAGACGGTATTTGCGGCCGCTTGCTCTCAAAAAGGGGCCGGATATTTCAATTGAGCACTCGCTCTTTGCGGTGTGAGGACGCCTCTATGTCTGTGCGAGCGTCCGCTAAATGCGCTCACTATTTTTCAAGGTGCTCCTTTGCCTTTCGCAAATCACGTCATTTCCTCTTTTTATTAGATTAATCGGTAACATCGAACGGCAGCTTCTCATTGGCTCGCAGCGGAGCCAGATAAACTGGAGGGAAGACCCGAGGATCCCGGTGGCTCCACACCAGCAGCGCAGGTAAGAGAGAATTAGAGAGAGGGGAGGGTGTGAGAGAGGGAATAGAGAGAGGAGCAGACAGAGGCAGGCTAGCTATTGTAGGGGGTGAAAGAGAGAGGGAATCAGTAAGGGCAGGCAGGGAGAAGTGTGTGTGTGTGGGGGGGGGGGTTAGAAGTACAATGGAGTGATTTGGAAGCAGGGGCCCATAGGGGGGGGAGATTCAATCTCCATACCCCCACCTCTAAATTACCACTTCGAGCACTGTTCTAAAGTGAATGTTACTGTACTTGATGATCAAATGTGCAATATTTTAGCCTGAAAAAATTAATTTAAAATACTCGTAATTAAAGAGTTAGAGGGATACAAATGTGAATGCAGGCTGCAATTCCTGGTGACAAGTTTTTGCACAAAAGCTGTGGAAGAGATGAACCTACTTCTGAAGAATGCTAAATTATTGCAGTTTCAGATTTATAAATGCCACTCAGTGAATCTCAGAATGAAGAAGTTTCTGTTTTCATTACATAAATACAGGCAATGGTTTATGTGTTTACAGCTCACTTATTAAGCTTTTATGATTTAGATATAAATAACTGTTGACAAGATGACAAAACAACCACTAGATATAAATATAGGATCTGGCTTTTGTGAACATTAGTCAGTTTAATTGTTTTAAATATACCATCAAATAAAAATTGCATTTCAGGTAATTGTTAGCTGAACGACTTACAGTTATCTTCCCAAATTACCTATTCATGCCCATTCTCCCTGACATAGTATCCTGGTCTTTGAAGAAGTACTAATTACACCAGATGGTTTACATTCATTGAAAACAAAGATACTTCAGCAAATTGAGTTTGTGAAAACATGAAAATGCAAAGGTATAAATTTGATGGATTAGCGTGACTGGATTTTTCTATCTCTCAGCAAAGATTTTGCTGGCATATTTGTTTAATTAGCAGCTATCCAATCAAGCAGTGTACAATAAAATGTACTTTTGGTTTTATCTAAAATGCGCAATAAGTAACTGTAGTACATTTACTGTACTTTTTTTTACTTCTTGAATCAGCATTTTTTTATTTTTTTGGTTTAGGAAGATAGTTAGGTTAAGGAGATAGGTGATGTTTTTTACTTTTATGTTACGAGTTACACTTAAACACAATTTTAAAAATTGTATTAACTCAAATGTATTCTCGTAAAAGATAGTGTATGTGATTTAAGGGCCTATTTATCAAGCTTTTTTCCCATAAAATTATGTAGAAACTGCAGTATCTGCATCATATTATGAATTATTGTTATGTGCTAATAGTACAATGCAGAAGATTTCACAGAAATATATTGCAGACAGCTAATCAGCACTCTATATCGTATTCCGCATTAATGCGAAAATATGCTGATGAATGCTGTAACAATGCCATCGCACAGCCAGCATAAAAACGCCCACTACCTCCCACTACCGCTATCTCACATCCGTAATACCTTGCAGTCCTGCATATACAGCAAGAACTTTGAGTAACATCGGCCCCTCATGCACAATTACAATAGGTCTGACCTTACTCAGAAATTGCTAACCTCATCGCACGCAGTGAGTACTCAAGCTGGCTATGCTGTCACAGTGGCCAATTTATGCATGCCCAGAAAATGGCATTCAAACAAACAGGCACGCCTGTGTCTCTCCAACCACAAACCCATCACCACCCCCAAATGCTGATGTCCCATCCCTCCATCTGTGATGGCTTTTTTTTCTGCATGCGTGATCGCAGAGCGATTGCAATGCTAACTCACACATGTGCGCTGTAATGCATATGCATGCGCAGTACACAACATTAACCGATCTGCGTACACTGTTGCAGTTGCGATCCGTAATTAATCAGGCGAGGCCCTGTGATCTGAGCCCTTTGCTTTTAAGAGTTTGGGCCTGTTATTTTACACCATCTTCAGATGGTGTAAATTGTTTTACACTGGCCGGTGGTGTTGGAAACTGACAATGTACACATGTGTAGTGTCAGCTTATCCTGGAGAAGTTTTTCACAAACGTGAAAGACTCTTACAAAATCCTGGGGGGTATATATAACTCACAGGGACAGTGGTTACCACAACTGCTGTCCCTGTGAGTTTCCCTTAGTACATAGAGGAGATACTTTCATTATGAATTAATATATCCATGGCAAACGTATCCTTTGCCCCTTTATAACTATTTAAAGTGAATGTATCATAAAACATTGCCATTGCTTCACGCTAAAAGCACAGTACAGTTTTATAATAAGAAAACCATTTACTTAGGATCCAAACCTATAAATCATTTTTTTTACTAGAAAGGTATTGAAAGGTACCGTTTTAGACTATATCAAATGTTATAATAAAAAAGAGGTAAGAGCATGTAAATGACAATGAGGAGTAAATATGGTAGTATAAGCTTACAGTAAAGGAAGATGTCCAGTTTTAGTAACAACCTACTCCAATAAAGGAATTTGTTTTTACCTTTTACCATTCTTATAATAATTGCACAATACAGATAAAATATTTCCCAACTTTTCTCACTACAATTTAAATTGATTAGATTGACATGAGACAAATAAAAAGAAGGACCATGTATTGCTCTTCCCCAGGAAAGCCCTTCTATTTTGCTGTTAAAAACATCCGTTACCCAGTTAAATCTTTGTGCTCAGAGACCATATACAGTACTAGCATTTAACAGAGGATGAAATTGAGTCAAGAGGCTTTAACAACAAAGTCCATTTGTGCTATGCATACTTCCATAGTGCAAACTGTGTGCTTGCCACAATAAACCCATGGAAAGTTTATAACTAGAGATGAGTGGTTCGGTTTTGATGAAAACCGAGCACACCCAAAGTTTGGGGTACAGAGTCAAACGGTGTCCCAACTTGGATACCTTTGGGGCTCTGAATAGAGTCCCGGCTCGAGTCTTACCGCAAGTCGGATCTCAGATCTAAAAAAATGGATATATTATGGATTGCGTGTAAGTTCCTCCCATGTGATTTCAGGTGACAAAATTGTTCAAAACTGCCTGGAAATGCCTGGAAATTAATGTTATTAATTCTGTAGCAATATAATCAATTCCAAGTTACACGATTTTAGCGGTTTTTATACATTTTTACAAAAATCCAAAACCAAACCAAAAACATGAAGGTGGTTTTGGCAAAATCAAAACCATAACACTGGAGGGTGATTTTGCCAAAACATAAAACAAAACACAGGGGGTCCACGCACATCTCTACTTATAACCAGTTCATAGTACTGCAGGTAAACAAGAACTACAGTACTTAATCTTCAGCCCCCTACCTCTCCTTTCTCGCTGGTAATGTTGTGAACTTCTCTCTTCTGCATTGTAGAGAAAGGTGACAGAGGGCATGCCTCTCAATAATCCCTTATATCTTTCTGAAGGGGAGTTGGCACATGTCTAGTGCAGGAACACTGAAAGCAGGCTCCTCTAGCTGCCGCTTAGGGGTCTATGTACTAAGCCTTGGAGAAATATGTATTAGAGAGAGATGAAGTACCAATTAATCAGCTCCTAAATGACATTTATCAAACACAGCCTGTAAAGTGACAGTTAGGAGATGATTGGTTGATACTTTATGTCCATCCGCTTTATCTCCCTCCAAGGCATAGTACATAGGCCCCTTTATTGCTTAATTCTGGCACTGTCAGGACTGCAGGAAATAATTGTTATAATTTAAAACATTTGTGTAAAAAAAAAACTGAACCAATTACATTGGTGAAATAAAACAAAGGTACTTATATATACTTGTAAATATATCAGCATACTGTACACTTTTTCCTATTACTGTAACAGTATAAATGATGTATTGTTGGCTTGTGATACATGGTATATTTCATTGATTTATGTTTGACCTCTAATGTAACGTAATGCCATTTTTTTTCTACTATTTTTTTTTGTAAAAGATTTTTCTGAAACATCATTTGAATTGTGGGTGTCACATTCACTAGATTTGGCCATCTAGTTTGTTTTATGCAATAGTATAGGAAGTAGTGGTATGTTATTGTGAAAACCGGATACAGGTGGGGGTAGAGTTTGACATTCAGCTAAAATAATTGAGAATCAGAGTATTTAACAGGGTCTGGTACTGTAAGCTTCTTTGAAATATGTGATTTCAGCATAGGTGTAAAACTTGCCATAATTAAGTACAGGTTGAGTCTCCCATATCCAAAATGCTTGGCACCAGGGGTATTTTGGATAAGGGAATATTACGTATTGTGGAATAATTACATACCATAATGAAATATTTTGGGAATGGGACCCAAATATACACACATAATGCATTTATGTGTTATATACACCTTATACACACAGCCTGCAGGTCATTTTATACAATATATTCAATAATTTTCTGACTCAAACAAAGTTTGTGTACAGACATTAAATTCATTTATGTTTCATATTAGGGGTGAGCGGGTTCGGATTTCTTAAATCGGAACCCCCCCGAGCCCCCCCGATCCGAGGCCGATCTGAGTCAGGCTCGACTTTTCCCGCCTGACTCGGATCTGAAATCGAGGCAAAACGTCATCATCCCGCCTTCCGGGTCTCGAGGGTTTTGGATTCTATATAAGGTACCCGCGACGGCGCCATTTTCTCACTCGGCTGTGGACAGTGGAGGGAGGGTGGGAGTTAGGGCTGGCTGGGCTGTGTAGTGTAGTGCAGTGTAGTGTAGTGCTGTGCTGTGCTGCACTGTGCTGCTGTTGTCCATAGGGGCTGTGTCCACTCCTCCAGTCCAAAGTCCATAGGGGCTGGCTGGACTGTGTTGTGCAGTCAGTTGTCCATAGGGGCTGTGTCCACTCCAAAGTCCTGTGCAGTGTCCCAGTCCTAAAGGGGTGCTGTAGTGCTGTCCAGGGGGTGCTCTGTTCATCAGGGGTGCTCTCCCCAAGTGCAAAAAAAATAAATATTTTTTCTGTGTTTGTGAATTGTGTGCGCAGTAGCCGCACGTGCATCAACAAAGTAGTGCCAAGCGTGCGGCTGTGTCATAAGTAAAGGGCCGGCTGGCTTGACTGTTAAAGGATGCTGTAACCCCCAAAGTGCACTCCAAACCAAATAAAAAAATAGTTTCTGTGTTTGTGAATTGTGTGCACTGTGGCTGCACGTGCATCAACAAAGGAGCAACGCCAAGCGTGCGCCTGTGTCCCATAAGTAAAGGGCCGGCTGGCTTGTCCGTTAAAGGGTGCTGTAACCCCCAAAGGGCACTCCAAACAAAATAAAAAAATATTTTCTGTGTTTGTGAATTGTGTGCACTGTGGCTGCACGTGCATCAACAAAGTAGCGCCAAGCGTGCGCCTGTGTCATAGGTAAATGGCCGGCTGGCTTGACCGTTAAAGGGTGCTGTAACCCCCAAAGTGCACTCCAAAAAAAATGTAAAAATATATTTTTTTGTGTTTGTGAATTGTGTGCGCAGTAGCCGCATGTGCATCAACACAGTAGCGCCAAGCGTGCGCCTGTGTCATAGGTAAAGAGCCGGCTGGCTTGACCGTTAAAGGGTGCTGTAACCCCCAAAGTGCACTCCAAAAAAAAGAAAAAAATACATATTTTTGTGTTTGTGAATTGTGTGCGCAGTAGCTGCACGTGCATCAACAAAGTAAAGGGCCGGCTGGCTTGTCCATTAAAGGGTGCTGTAACCCCCTAAGGGCACTCCAAACAAAATCAAAAAATATTTTCTGTGTTTGTGAATTGTGTGCACTGTGGCTGCACGTGCATCAACAAAGGAGAAGCGCCAAGCGTGCGCCTGTGTCCCATAAGTAAAGGGCTGGCTGGCTCATTTCTTAAAGGGTAGTGTAACCCACAAAGTGCACTAGGCTCCAACAAAAATAAAAAATTATTTTCTGTGTTTGTGTGCGCCTTAGCCGCACGTATATATCAATATAACATAAATGGAGGACCAAACTTTCTCCGATAAAAATAAAATAGGGAAAGATCAAGAACCACTTCCTCCTAGTGCTGAAGCTGCTGCCACTAGTCATGACATAGACGATAACATGCCATCAACGTTGTCTGCCAAGGCCAATGCCTAATGTCATAGTAGAGGTCACATACAATCCCAAATGACAAAGTTCAGGAAAATGACCTTAACAAAAACATTTAAATCATTTGAGGAGAAACGTAAACTTGCCAATATGCCATTTATGACACGGAGTGGCAAGGAACGGCTAAGGTCTATCCCTATGTTCATGACTAGTGGTTCAGCTTCACATGACGATGGAAGCCCTCATCCTGCTAAAAAAATCAAACGAGTTAAGCTGGCAAAAGCACAGCAAAGAACTGTGCATTCTAAGAAGATATCACAAATCCCCAAGGAGAGTCCAAGGGGGTCATTCAGACCCAGTTGTTAGCCCCGATGCACTCGGACTGGGTCGATGGCCCCCACAGAGCATGCACACGACGGCGCTGGCGCGTCGTGCACATGCGTGAGACCGGATACGACTGAAAGCGCCGGTCATAGCGGGTCTCGATCCAAAGGGGGCGAGCTGTCGATGTTGATTGACAGCTCGCCCCGTTTGGAAGGCGGGCCGGGGGGGTTGCAGCCCAAGAGGAGGCGTTCCCATGGGAACGCCTACCGTTTGGGGGCGGCCCCACTAACATCACTAGTGATGTCAGTGGAGAGCTTCCGGCTCAGACAGACCGGAGTGGCCATTAGAGCTGTGGGTGTTAACCCACAGCCTAACGACCGCAACAGAGGCGGGCGGTCAGGATGCAAGTGGCCGCCCAGTTTCTGAGCGACTGCTTGCATCCTCCGACCGCCTTTTGAATGAGGCCCCAAGTGTGGTGGCGGTTGCGATGCCTGACCTTCCCAGCACTGGACGGGAAGAGGTGGCTCTTTCCACCATTTGCACACCCTCTGCAAGTGCTGAATGGAGCACCCACAGTCCACTTGCTGATATGCAAATTGAAGATGTCACTGTTGAAGTACAACAGGATGAGGATACTGGTGTAGCTGGCGCTGAGGAGGAAGTTGGCGAGGAGGATTCTGATGGTGATGTGGTTTGTTTAAATCAGGCTCCGGGGGAGACAGTTGTTGTCCGTGGGATGAAAAAGCCCATCACGGTCATGCCTGGGCAAAAGACCAAACATTCCTCCTCTTTGGTCTGGCAATATTTCTAGCCAAATCCGGACAACAACTGTCTTTGGATATTGCCATATGTACCATATGTAAAGGTGAAATAAGTAGGGGTAGGGACGTTAACCATCTAGGAACATCCTCCCTTATACGTCACCTGCAGCGCATTCATAAAAAGTTACTGTCAAGTTCAGAAACTTTGGCTAAGACCGTAAGCAGTCCAGGGACACCTAAATCCCTTTGTCCTGTTGTATCCAAGCACCTGCAAACCACACCGTCAACTCCCTCCTCGTCAATTTCCTCCTTAGCCAGGATCGGAAGTAGTCCTGCAGGCCATGTCACTGGCATGACTGACTCTCCTATCCGGGATTCCTCCGGAGGATCCTGCATTGCTACGCCCACTGCTGCCACTGCTGCTGTTGCTGCTGGGAGTCGTTCATCATCCCAAGTAGGAAGTAGGAACACCACTACTTTTACTAAACAATTGACCCTCCAACAGTCCTTAGCGAGGAGGATGAAGTACGACATCAGTCATCCTGAAGCAAAACGTATAACTGAGGCCTTGACTGCTATGTTGGTGTTAGACGTGCATCCGGTATCCACCATTAGTGCAGTGGGATTTAGACAATTGATGGAGGTAGTGTGTCCCCGGTTCCAAATCCCATCTAGATTCCACTTCACTAGGCAGGCGATACCGAGACTGTACAGAAATGTCAGAAAAAGTTTCCTCAGTATCCTGAAAAATGCGGTTGTACCCAATGTCCACTTAACCACGGACATGTGGACAAGTGGAACAGGGCAGACTAAGGACTATATGACTGTGACAGCCCACTGGGTAGATGTATCACCTTACGCAGCAACAACAGCAGTGTCACCAGTAGCAGCATCTCAGAAACGCCAGCTCGTTCCAAGGCAGGCTACGCTGTGTATCACCGGTTTAAGTAAGAGGCACACCGCCGACAACCTCTTAGAGAAACTGAGGGAAATCATCGCCCAGTGGCTTACCCCACTTAGACTTTCCTGGGGATTTGTGATATCTGACAACGCCACCAATATTGTGCAGGCATTACATCTGGGCAAATTCCAGCACGTCCCATGTTTTGCTCACACAATAAACTTGGTGCAGAATTTTCTGAAAAGTGACAGGGGCGTGCAGGAGATGCTTTGGGTGGCCCGAAAAATTTCTGGCCCCATTCGCTATTCAGCGACTGCGTGCCGAAGACTGGAGCACCAGTAAACACTCTTGAACCTGCCCCACCATCACCTGAAGCAAGAGGTTGTGACGCAGTGGAACTCAACCCTCTATATGCTTCAGAGGATGGAGGAACAGCAAAAGGCCATTCAAGCCTATACATCCACCTATGACATAGGCAAAGGAGGGGTATGCACCTGACTCAAGCGCAGTGGAGAATGATTTCCGTGTTGTGCAAGGTTCTCCAGCCCTTCGAACTTGCCACACGTGAAGTCAGTCAAGACACTGCCAGCTTGAGTCAGGTCATTCCCCTCATCAGGCTTTTGCAGAAGCAGCTGGAGAAAGTGAAGGAGGAGCTAAGACGGAGCGATTCCGCTCGGCATGTGGGACTTGTGGATGAAGCCCTTCATTCGCTTTGCCAGGATTCCAGGGTGGTCAATCTGTTGAAATCAGACCACTACATTTTGGCCACCATGCTCAATCCTAGGTTTAAAGCCTATGTGGTGTCTCTCTTTCCGTCCGACACAAGCCTGCAGAGGTGCAAAACCTGCTGGTGAAAACACTGTCAGCTGAAGCGGAACGTGACACGTCAACAGCTCCTTCTTCATTTTCTCCCGCAACTGGGGCTGCCAGGAAAAAACTTAGGTATCCTAAGCAACCCACTGGCAGTGATGCAGGGCAGGCAGGACCAAGTTTGGACATCTGATCCGGACTGAAGGACCTGGCAACAATTTCTGACATGTCTACTGTCACTGCATATGATACTGTCACCATTGACAGAATGGTGGAGGATTACATCGGTGACAGCATCCAAGTAGGCATGTCAGACAGTCCTTACCTGTACTGGCAGGAAAAAGAGGTAATTTGGAGGCCCCTATACAAACTGGCTCTATTTTACCTGAGTTGCCCCCACTCCAGTGTGTACTCCGAAAGAGTGTTTAGTGCAGCCGGGAACCTTGTCAGCAAAAGGCGTAGGAGGTTGCTTCCACAAAATGTGGAGAACATGATGTTCATAAAAATTATTTATCAACTCTTCCAGGGAGACCAGCCTCCAGAACGTACAGAGGGACCTGTGGTGGTGGATTCCAGCGGGCACAAGTTAATACTCTGTGAGGATGAGGATGTACACAACACTGAAGAGGGTGAGGAATCAGTGGATGAGGAGGATGATGACAACATCTTGCCTCCATAGAGCCAGTTTGTGCAGGGACAGATTAATTGCCAGCTTGTTTTGTGGGGGCCCAAACGAACCAATCATTTCAACCACAGTCGTGTGGCAGAACCTGGCGCTGAAATGATTGGTTTGTTAAAGTGTGCATGTCCTGTTTATACAACATAAGGGTGGGTGGGAGGGCCCAAGGACAATTCCATCTTGCACCTCTTTTTTTTCTTTGCATTATGTACTGTTTGGGGCCTAGTTTTTCAAACTGCCATCCTGTCTGCCACTGCAGTGTCACTCCTAGATGGGCCACGTGTTTGTGCCGCCCACTCGTATCTCGCATAGTCATCCATCTTCCTCGGTGCAACCTTTTGGACATAAAAACACTATTGTGAGGTGTGAGGTGTTCAGAATAGACTGGAAATGAGTGGAAATTAAGGTTTTTGAGGTTAATAATAGCATAGGAGCAGAGAAATCAACACATTCTGTGATTTTAGCTGTTTTTATGCTTTTTTAAAAAAAAATACAGATCCAAAACACAAAACCCAGAACCAAAACACCGAAGGGTGGTTTTGGAAAACCAATCCAGATCCAAAACATGAAGAAAGATCCTGGTCCAAAACCAAAACACGAAAAGTGGCTGGTGCACACCCTTATTTCATATACACCTTATACGCACAGCCTGAAGGTCATTTTATACAATATTTTTAATAATTTGTGCCTTAGACAAAGTTTGTGTACATTGAACCATCAAAAACAAAGGTTTCATTATCTCAGTCATGCCAAAAATATTCCGTATTTCGGAATATTTGGATATGAGAGACTCAACCTGTAGTGAAACGTAGTCTAATTTAATCATCTTTTTGAATATACAGTATGTATATTCAGTAGAGGTGAGTGGTTGGGGTTTGGCTCAGCTCTTCCCGCCAAGTTCAGATCTCAGAATGAGGCAAAGCGTCATCTTTCACAAACATCTTGGCACAAATGTCTATGAAAGATACATTTTGCCTCGTTCTAAAATCCCAACTTGTGGCCTTATTCAATTAGACGTGAAAAGCCGTTTTCGGTGAAAAAGTTTCACCGATGGTGTCTTTTCGCCAGGCAGAAAAGTCTCGCCGTATTCAATTTCAAACACTTTTCGTACACAAAGTAATAGGCGAAAAGATTTGCCTATGAATAGGTGTTAAAAAAAAGTGCAGAATTGCGGTTTAGAAGTGCAAATGTCGGGAAACCACTCAGCACCCTTGGAACAGCCCCCCAAAGCATAACTGCGTCAAAAAGATCGTAAGAAAAAAGAACCCCCCAAAAATTGACTTTGAAAAAGGGGGCGATAAAATCAAAGTCGGGGTACAAACTTAAAAACTAGCGAAATAAGCTTTTGGGGGGTCTGCAAGTATGGGGCAGGTGTTTTTTTGATTGCAGGTGCATTTTTTATGTTATTTAAAACGTATTATTTAAACTTCTTATTTAAAACTTCACATTTGTGATTTTTAACCATGCTTGCGCTCATTTTCATGTACCCCATTTTCATGTACCCCAAATTTGCTCAGACTAGTTATTTTCTCAAAAAACAAACTGCTAAATGCTATTCTTCACCACAAAGATGCTAATTATCAGCTATTGAGAGCATTTCAGTAGGACAATTGGGAGTATAGGTATAGCAAATGTAGGTGTAGAATGGGAATTTACAGTAAAACGGCTCTGGACAAAAAATGATCTTACATAGGTGGAACCAAATCTACTGTAGTCAGGGTCAACAGCCAGGCAGGTTAGCATGCCATTATTCAAACAAAAAAGAAAAGTAGGTATAATGGGTGCCCAATGTCTCTTTAAAACATAACTTATTTCAATGTCATTAAAAATATCAGCAAATAATATAAAAATGAATACATTTGTAGCAAAAAAGAAAGGAAATACAGTGTGATTAAAAGAAATGGCTTTATGGCATGTCACCTGTCAGAGAGTAATATACTGTACACTGAAGATAATTATGATAAATCAATAATCTTCCATTACAAAAATTGTCATCGTATCATGATATGTTTTAGAATATTTAGAAGGAGATGTATCGAGCCTTGGATAGAGGAGAAGTTGCCCAAGCAACCAATCAGCTTCTAACTATCATTTCAAAGACTGTGCTAATTAAAATGACTGTTAAATGCTGATCGGTTGCTTTATGCAACTTCTCCACTTTATCTCTCTCCGAGGCTTGATACATCTCCTCCTTAAGGAATATAGAAATTTAAAAGAACACTTCTATGGTTAGGATTTAGTTATACATCTATAGCATGTAAAAATCCACAAATAGAGGAGCAGACAATAAAGACAATCTCATTTCTCATACATAAAGGTATATCTTACAATGGTTACATATTCTTGTTGTAGCTGTTACATTGAGATTATTAGCTGCATACAACATTAACATTTATTGTTGCAGTTTAAAGCAGGCTTGTTTGTTCAAACAATAACTTGCTCACCCATGCAGAATCATTTACAAACACAAATTCTGCTCATTAACAAATTTTGCCGAGTGTGTATAATAATTAAAGTCAGTACTTCTATTGTAGATTCTGCAATAGATTTAAGTAAAATAATAGTCTATTTATTATTAAATATTTGTGGCATATTCCCTGGAAACACCCATTTTCAGAGGATAGCTGCTAATATTTAGTATCTTCTGAATGTATTATAGATGAATGGCATCAGATATCTCTAATATATGCTGGTGCCCATTTCTGCCAGCAGCCGCAACCCCCATAGCTTTCTATAGGGGATGCAATGCTGTCAGCTTTACCAAATTCTGATAGGCAAAGCATGCCTTAATTTGGCCTATGGGATACTCATTGCAAAAATTACAGGGAGTGGGTTCCATAGGAACCTTTCCTGGCAATGTCCGCTGGGCATGCGCAGGATCCTCGGCAGAGGAGTGAAGAGACCATTGACGCAGTCACTTCACTCCCAGCACATCGCAGGGACAGGCTCCTTTCGGAGACTGTGTCACTGCTGGTGTCCTTTATTAGTACATACAGGTGCTATGATCACATCCTGCAGTCTAATATCGTGCCCAGATATTGTGCCATTAATATTGTGCTCAGATCGCATTACAAATGTGATTATTAAGAAATGAGTCCCATAGCCATTTAATCAGTTCATTCTGTCTCCCATATGAATGGTGCAGAAGTTAATACCTGTCAGCAGGTTAATAATGGTCCATAACTATGATCATTTATGCTACATATTCATGTAACTATAATCCCTGTATAAATAAGAAAAAGAACCAACTGCTGGGAGCACAGTTCCGACTATAAGGATTATTATGTGTCAATATTTTAATATGCTATTTCTAATGATTGAGATCAATTGTCCCATATAATCCTGGGAGTCACGTAGCTAGGCAGCATGTGGAAGTATTGATCGTTATTGGAATTAATCAGACAAATCGCTCCACCAACTAAGAATGGTGCATTATTATCATATATATATATATATATATATATATATATATACTGTATATATATATATATATATATATACTATATATATATATATATATATATATAAAGCTAATACTGCTCCTGACCTCTATGAGGGCAATTCAAGTGTTTTGCATGCCGAGGGCCACTAAATGGCACGTGACGGTGCAATTCAGTTGTTGCTCCATTTGGGAGCACACAGCTGCTGGCGAGGACGGGGTGGCGAGCAAAATTAACAAAAAGCGACCAGTTTGAGCGCTCAAATGGGACTTTTTGCAGGCGCGACAATGTCCCATCATTTTGATGGGCTGCTAACTAGTTTATTTATATAGGGCCACTAATGTATGCAGCACAGTAGAGAGAATATATGTCATTTAGTTTCTGTCCCATTGGAGCTTACAGTCTAAATTTCTTAACATACTGTACAAGTGCACACACACATATATACTAATTTTGGTCAGAATCCAATTAACCTACCAGTATGTTTTTGGAGTATGGGGGAAAACAGGAGCACTGGAAGAAACCCATGCAAATATGGGGATAACATAACAACTACACACACATAAACTATGACCAAGAATTAAATTTATGGCCTCAGTGTTATGAGATAGTAATGCTAACCACTATGTCAGTATACTGCATACAATAGAGAGAATGTTACAGTGACTGCCACTCAAAGCAGACAGCATACTAGTGATCACCACCCTGTAAAGAGAGCATACTCATAATCTCCATACAATACAAAAAACATCCTAGTAATCACCATACAATACTAAAAGCATACTAGTGATTATGATACAAAACAGATAGCATATTAGTGACCACCAAACAATACATAGATAATCCCAGTAACCACCATATAATAGTGTTTTCGTGAACTACATACAATCTCATGCCTCATCTTTAACCAATCCCTCCTCAACATCATCTCCTTAACCATTGTCCTAAAAAATAAGTATACTCATTCTTACATCTAAGATCACTCACCTGTGCTTTCTTCTCTTTGGTGGTGCATGTCCTATAGAACTGAGTAGGAAGGGCCACCACAGAGGAAACAGGGGGAGGGTATAGTAACTTTTGAAGGTCAGTGTTGTTTAGGCTTCCTACCTACAATAGTTCTGATATGGTCAACCTACCTAAACCCACCACCTGCTCACCCACTGGCTGGCCAGTGTGCTGCCTCTCACCCAATGCAGAGAAATATATTATTCCTTCTTTTAAAAAAAGTGTAATGCATGAAACATATAAGATGGCCTATGTAATGGTGAGTCCACCCCTGAGCACAGGAAAGGTTTTGGTGGAGTAACAAGGAGTAAGTATAATAGGAGATTGATGGAAGAGAGT